>CM042257.1:46860194-46960194 GCA_023566225.1 Romanogobio albipinnatus | reverse complement strand
TATGGGGTGGACAGGTGTCTTTATGCAGCTAACGACCTCAAACAGGTGCATCTAATTTAGGATAATAAATGGAGTGGAGGTGGACATTTTAAAGGCAGACTAACAGGTCTTTGAGGGTCAGAATTCCAGCTGATAGACAGGTGTTCAAATACTTATTTGCAGCTGTATCATACAAATAAATAGTTAAAAAATCATATATTGTGATTACGATGACAATTTCAGACCCCTCCATGATTTCCAAGTGGGAGAACTTGCAAAATAGCAGCTTGTTCAAATACTTATTTTCCTCACTGTATATCGAAAAACTGAGCCGTATTGGGTCAGATTGTGCGTACAGTATCTGTGACTGATAAACGACCCAACAGAATCAATAGCCAGAGTGTCAATTTCTCATCTAAACACATGCAGCTCCGCCGACTCTTTCCATGAAGACGTTAATTCAGTGTTCCTCAATTTAATGGATTAAAAGTATACATTTAATGTTTTAAAATGATCATAAAACACGTCTTGTGCTATGAAATTGATATTTGGATTTGACATGTCAGTGTCACAATATTATTAGAATTACTGACAATAGCGAAGTTTTTTTATTTACAATTTTTTTTGGAAAAAATAGTAAAGACTCTGGGTGATTTATGAAGTAGCCGAGCTATTATGTCGTGTAATATTTGTGGGAGCAGCTGCATTTGGACGAGAAGTGTCGTACATATAATGTGACTATCAGCTTGAAGCACATCATGAGCCCAGCCCTTCCCATCATGAAATAAAGAGGACTTTTGAAGGTTTTGTACATTAATAACCTCACGCATTATGTGGCTGTGATCGCTCATCGTGAAAAACTCGTGAGACAAGTATGACTTTATTGGCGTTTTGTTCAACAGACTCTTGCCATTGCAGTAATGAAATCTCTTTTTTTAATCTCTATAATAATACCAGCATGTTTCATTCTAATGGCTTGTTTTCCCTCCGCATATGGCGGATATGACGTTTTGTGGGCGTTCCCAGTAATGCCGACCAAGGTTTATTAGCTACCATGAACTGATAATGAACTGCACTTATAAAGCATTTATTAATCTTTGTTAATTTCAACCTTTACTAATGCATTATTAAAAACTTGTTAGCATTAGTTAATGCACTGTGAACTAACATGAACAAACCGTGAACAGCTGGATTTTTATGAACTAACGTTAACAAAGATGAACTAATACAGTAATACATGTATTGCCCAGGGTTAGTTACTAACTAATGTTAACTAATGAGACCTTATTGTAAAGTGTTACCAAAATACAGTGTGTTCCTCCTCATGTAGTATACAGGATTATCTGAGTGTTTATGCTTATTTATTTAGTTAGTTATTTGTTTTGTTTATTTATTTTATATGGTTATGTATCTATTACTTTTTTATACATTTATGTATTTGAGTTATTTTTATATTTATGTAGTTCTTTTTATATATTTAGTTATTCTTATACATTTATTTGAGTTAATTTATACATTTATTTGGTTATTTATTTTTATTGAATTATTTTGATGTATTTATTTATTTTAGTTTTTTGTTTTATTGTGTTATTTTTATACATTTATTTTAGTTATTGTATACATTTATTTGGTTATTTTAATATATTTATTTATGTATTTTAAATTTGTATAGTTTTATTTCACTATTTTTATACATTTATTTAAATGAGTTATTTTTATATTTTATTGAATTATTTGTATATTTGTATTAGTTATTTTTTATAGATTTATTTCATTATTTTTATACATTTATTTGGTTATATATATATATATATATATATATATAATATATATATATATATATATATATATATATATATATAATATATATATAATATTTGTTGTTAATTATTTTAATTTTATAGTTTTATTTATATATAAATATATATTATATTTTTTTATTATGGCGGTGGAAACCTGCAAAAACAATTAAATTAATATGCAAATAAATAAATAAATCCATATATTCCTGCATTAATAAATAAATAAATAAATAAATGTTTGGAGAAATGCAAAAATGTTAAAGAAGATGCCAAATTGACAGTTTATTTTTTTATTCTATATTTCAGATTTTTTCTTTAATGATTAATTTATTTCTGCATTTACCTGTGTATTTATATTTGCACAACATGCCAAACAAACATCATTAGGTAAATATGTATTGTTTCTTTATTTATGCAGGAATATGTGACTTTATTTATTGCATTATATAATCTTATTTAGTTATTTTTAAAATATTATTTGTATATATTTTATACATTTTATTTCGGCAATTTTTATATATATATTTAATTTATTTATATTTAGTTTAATTTATTTACTTACATTTTATTTAATTTTTTTGTCAAAGAAATGCCTTTAAAATCAAAGTATAAATTCAAACCCCAATTTGAAGAGCCCTGTATTATATTAATGTGTTTTGAGTTGTTGGCAGCCTCTTTAAATTCATTCTGATATGCTTTCTCAGACATTTGATCCCTTAAAGGCAGATTATTGTGGAATATTCCTAGTCACGTGAATAGCATTGGTGAATATGTACCAGTTGCTAAGACTTTTAATGCAGATAATCTCAATTCCCAGCTACCTTCTACATGTTTCTTATCTAATGCAAATGCAGCTGTTTATCCCACAAGCAACGCTCCGGCCGTATCTTATCATAAATCTTCGGTTTTACCCTTTTGTCCAGAAGGCTTTGGAGGTGTTCTTTAACTTTACTCTTCATTTGTTAGCAGCTTTGTGAGGGCGGGTTGGTTTTAGATCTCAGTAAAACCTAGTTCCGCTTTAATAGGATTAGGCTTTAGACTACAGGGGAGCCGTGTGTGCCAGCCAGCCAGATCTGCTTCTAGGATGTCAGGTGAGCTTCACCCTATTAGAGAGGCATAATGGTGTTTACAGTCTTTCTAAGGGAATTTCCATCTCACCTGTAATGTTATCTGACAGTATTATGCTGAGCAATTGTTCCTACAGGAACCAATTAAATCATGTTAAATACTGTAACCTCTGGTGCAGGTGTGCAACTATTGGTTTTTACAACGACCTAGTATAAAATATTGCATCCACAATACATTTCTTTTTTTATATTCCTGCCCTTCTCTGTGTTGGGGTCTTATATAACCAATGAGGGAATAGATTGCACAAACACAGGCCGGTGAGCCAAGAAAACCTTCAACATGATGTAACTAGTAGAACCTCCTACACTTGAGTGTTTCAGTGAAAATAGAGATTTTTCCCCAAATAAAAGAAAAACATTATGGTTAAAGCAACTTCTAATTGTTGGCAAACCTCTAAAATTCCACTTTAAATTGTATTCTTTTTCAGCTTTTTATAGTTTAGGAAGCTTTTCATGAAAGTTTTCATGAATGGTTCATTTAAGACATAAAAATAGGTCATTTGTGACTTTTTATTCACAATTTCTCTCAATTGTGACTTTATATCTCACAATTTTCTAAAAATTGTGAGTTTTTTATTTCGCAATTCGAACAGTTTTTCTCAGAATTGCGACTTTATAACGTATAACTTCTGAGAAATAAACTCGCAACCGTGAGTTATAAAGTCACAACTCTGAGAAATGTTGCAAAAGTTGCAACTGAGAAATAAAGTTGCAACTCTGATTAGTAGTCGCAACTCTGAGAAATGATGTCGCAGCCTTGAGAAATAGTCGCACAATTCGCAACTGAGAAATGACGTTGGGAAATAAAGTTGCAACTCTGAGAAATTGTCACAACTCTGAGAAATGAGGTCGCAACTCTGTGAAATGAGGTCGCAACTCTGTGAAATGAGGTCGCAACTCAGAGAAAACAGGTCGCAACTCAGAGAAAAGAGGTCGCAACTCCGAGAAATGAGGTCGCAACTCCGAGAAATGAGGTCGCAACTCCGAGAAATGAGGTCGCAACTCCGAGAAATGAGGTCGCAACTCCGAGAAATGAGGTCGCAACTCCGAGAAATGAGGTCGCAACTCCGAGAAATGAGGTCGCAACTCTGTGAAATGAGGTCGCAACTCTGTGAAATGAGGTCGCAACTCTGAGAAATGAGGTCGCAACTCTGTGAAATGAGGTCGCAACTCTGTGAAATGAGGTCGCAACTCTGAGAAATGAGGTCGCAACTCTGAGAAATGAGGTCGCAACTCTGTGAAATGAGGTCGCAACTCTGAGAAATGAGGTCGCAACTCTGAGAAATGAGGTCGCAACTCTGAGAAATGAGGTCGCAACTCGGAGAAATGAAGTCGCAACTCTGTGAAATGAGGTCGCAACTCTGTGAAATGAGGTCGCAACTCTGTGAAATGAGGTCAAAACTCTGTGAAATGAGGTCGCAACTCTGTGAAATGAGGTCGCAACTCTGTGAAATGAGGTCGCAACTCTGAGAAATGAGGTCGCAACTCTGTGAAATGAGGTCGCAACTCTGTGAAATGAGGTCGCAACTCTGTGAAATGAGGTCGCAACTCTGTGAAATGAGGTCGCAACTCTGAGAAATGAGGTCGCAACTCTGTGAAATGAGGTCGCAACTCGGTGAAATGAGGTCGCAACTCGGTGAAATGAGGTCGCAACTCTGAGAAATGAGGTCGCAACTCTGTGAAATGAGGTCGCAACTCTGTGAAATGAGGTCGCAACTCTGTGAAATGAGGTCGCAACTCTGAGAAATCAGGTCGCAACTCGGAGAAATGAGGTCGCAACTCGGTGAAATGAGGTCGCAACTCGGTGAAATGAGGTCGCAACTCTGAGAAATGAGGTCGCAACTCTGTGAAATGAGGTCGCAACTCTGTGAAATGAGGTCGCAACTCTGTGAAATGAGGTCGCAACTCTGTGAAATGAGGTCGCAACTCTGTGAAATGAGGTCGCAACTCTGAGAAATGAGGTCGCAACTCGGAGAAATGAAGTCGCAACTCTGTGAAATGAAGTCGCAACTCTGTGAAATAAGGTCGCAACTCTGTGAAATGAGGTCGCAACTCTGTGAAATGAGGTCGCAACTCGGAGAAATGAGGTCGCAACTCGGAGAAATGAGGTCGCAACTCGGTGAAATGAGGTCGCAACTCGGTGAAATGAGGTCGCAACTCTGAGAAATGAGGTCGCAACTCGGAGAAATGAAGTCGCAACTCTGTGAAATGAGGTCGCAACTCTGTGAAATGAGGTCGCAACTCGTGAAATGAGGTCGCAACTCTGTGAAATGAGGTCGCAACTCTGTGAAATGAGGTCGCAACTCTGTGAAATGAGGTCGCAACTCGGAGAAATGAGGTCGCAACTCGGTGAAATGAGGTCGCAACTCTGTGAAATGAGGTCGCAACTCTGAGAAATGAGGTCGCAACTCTGAGAAATGAGGTCGCAACTCTGTGAAATGAGGTCGCAACTCTGAGAAATGAGGTCGCAACTCTGAGAAATGAGGTCGCAACTCTGTGAAATGAGGTCGCAACTCTGAGAAATGAGGTCGCAACTCTGAGAAATGAGGTCGCAACTCGGAGAAATGAGGTCGCAACTCGGAGAAATGAGGTCGCAACTCGGTGAAATGAGGTCGCAACTCTGTGAAATGAGGTCGCAACTCTGAGAAATGAGGTCGCAACTCTGAGAAATGAGGTCGCAACTCTGAGAAATGAAGTCGCAACTCTGTGAAATGAGGTCGCAACTCGGTGAAATGAAGTCGCAACTCTGTGAAATGAGGTCGCAACTCTGTGAAATGAGGTCGCAACTCTGTGAAATGAGGTTGCAACTCTGTGAAATGAGGTCGCAACTCTGTGAAATGAGGTCGCAACTCTGAGAAATGAGGTCGCAACTCTGTGAAATGAGGTCGCAACTCTGTGAAATGAGGTCGCAACTCTGTGAAATGAGGTCGCAACTCTGTGAAATGAGGTCGCAACTCTGTGAAATGAGGTCGCAACTCTGTGAAATGAGGTCGCAACTCTGTGAAATGAAGTCGCAACTCGGTGAAATGAGGTCGCAACTCTGAGAAATGAGGTCGCAACTCTGTGAAATGAGGTCGCAACTCTGTGAAATGAGGTCGCAACTCTGTGAAATGAGGTCGCAACTCTGTGAAATGAGGTCGCAACTCTGTGAAATGAGTTCGCAACTCTGTGAAATGAGTTCGCAACTCTGTGAAATGAGGTCGCAACTCCGAGAAATGAGGTCGCAACTCGGTGAAATGAGGTCGCAACTCGGAGAAATGAGGTCGCAACTCTGAGAAATGAGGTCGCAACTCGGAGAAATGAAGTCGCAACTCTGTGAAATGAGGTCGCAACTCTGTGAAATGAGGTCGCAACTCGTGAAATGAGGTCGCAACTCTGTGAAATGAGGTCGCAACTCTGTGAAATGAGGTCGCAACTCTGTGAAATGAGGTCGCAACTCTGTGAAATGAGGTCGCAACTCTGAGAAATGAGGTCGCAACTCTGAGAAATGAAGTCGCAACTCTGTGAAATGAAGTCGCAACTCTGTGAAATGAGGTCGCAACTCTGTGAAATGAGGTCGCAACTCTGTGAAATGAGGTCGCAACTCGGAGAAATGAGGTCGCAACTCGGAGAAATGAGGTCGCAACTCGGTGAAATGAGGTCGCAACTCGGTGAAATGAGGTCGCAACTCTGAGAAATGAGGTCGCAACTCGGAGAAATGAAGTCGCAACTCTGTGAAATGAGGTCGCAACTCTGTGAAATGAGGTCGCAACTCTGTGAAATGAGGTCGCAACTCGGAGAAATGAGGTCGGAACTCGGAGAAATGAGGTCGCAACTCGGTGAAATGAGGTCGCAACTCTGTGAAATGAGGTCGCAACTCTGAGAAATGAGGTCGCAACTCTGAGAAATGAGGTCGCAACTCTGTGAAATGAGGTCGCAACTCTGAGAAATGAGGTCGCAACTCTGAGAAATGAGGTCGCAACTCGGAGAAATGAGGTCGCAACTCGGAGAAATGAGGTCGCAACTCGGTGAAATGAGGTCGCAACTCTGTGAAATGAGGTCGCAACTCTGAGAAATGAGGTCGCAACTCTGAGAAATGAGGTCGCAACTCTGAGAAATGAGGTCGCAACTCTGAGAAATGAAGTCGCAACTCTGTGAAATGAGGTCGCAACTCGGTGAAATGAAGTCGCAACTCTGTGAAATGAGGTCGCAACTCTGTGAAATGAGGTCGCAACTCTGAGAAATGAAGTCGCAACTCGGTGAAATGAAGTCGCAACTCTGAGAAATGAGGTCGCAACTCGGAGAAATGAAGTCGCAACTCGGTGAAATGAAGTCGCAACTCGGTGAAATGAAGTCGCAACTCGGTGAAATGAAGTCGCAACTCGGTGAAATGAAGTCGCAACTCTGTGAAATGAAGTCGCAACTCGGTGAAATGAGGTCGCAACTCTGAGAAATGACGTTGCATATCCAAGAAGTGACGTCGTAACTCCGAGAAATGACGTCGCAACTCCGCGAAATGACGTTGCATATCCAAGAAATGACGTCGCAGCTCTGAGAAATAAACTTGCAATCTCACTGTAGAGTAAATACACATGTGACTAAACCTTCAGACTAGTGCTGCAGCATCAGATGTAAGACATGAGGACTTCCTTCTGTAAGGCTCCAGTGTGTTTTTTGTTTCAAGCTTGGATTTGCATTGTGGCGAGCCAACTGGCTGACCGAGTCCATAAAGCACAGTAGAGCATTACTTTTTACTCTTGAAACGCAGACTATTCAGCGTGTTTGACCGGTAGGCTTGTTGCTCCCTGTAGCCACTGCTGTTGGAAATGCAGTCTTCACACAGAGCTAATAGATCAGTG
Source organism: Romanogobio albipinnatus (assembly GCA_023566225.1). Taxonomy (NCBI): domain Eukaryota; kingdom Metazoa; phylum Chordata; class Actinopteri; order Cypriniformes; family Gobionidae; genus Romanogobio; species Romanogobio albipinnatus. Next base: position 46,952,448 of record CM042257.1, on the reverse strand, counting down.
ATATTAATATTAATACATTAATATGCATTAAAAATGTATGGAAGTTGCTTTGAAATGCTTTATTTCTGTGCAGCGTTTTTCTCTCTTTGGGATATTCTTGTCTTGCGCATGCACACTGACTGCATGCCCGAGGTGGATATTGGAAATATGCTTACTACAACTAGTATTATGAAATAAAATGGTATTAAATCATGCTTTGTTGAAAGTTTGTGCATGCATATTAAGTTGTTAAGACTTGTATTATGATAGTCGCAAAACTTTAATGTAGGAAACTGGATGCAGGATCACAGAATGAAACTCTGTCAACAATGACCATTACCTAAAGTGAATGAAAAGCAATGATTTGAGATGGCTTAGAAATGCATTTCATTGTACAATGAATCGTTTTTTCAAACCTGTTGGACTGAAACGAACAGACCAAAAGTGCCGGTTCTCGATCTTCCCATCACTATTCCACATACTAAAGATGCAACATGCATATGTAACAACACTACAGTATGTATAGAAACCAGTGATGCCAGTAATGCGTTACTCTAATCTGACTACTTTTTTCCAGAAACGAGTAATCTAACGCGTTACTATTTCCAAACCAGTAATCAGATTAAAGTAATTTATCCAAGTCACTGTGAGTTACTATTTTAGTCATTTTCCTTAGTAAAAATATATATTTTTGCTTTCTTCTTGTGTCTCGGGAGAGTATTTATATTAAAGGGGTCATATAATGCCATTTTTGTACAATTTAATATGATTCTTTAGTGTCTAAATGAAAAGTTTGTAATATACTTTAATTAAAAATTCTCATTAGTATTGTAAGAAAACACTCATTTTACCTGGTCAAGAACAGCTCTGTTTTCAGCAAGCCATTTCAGTGCATGTGACTTTATAATAATAATAATAATAATAATAATAATAATTTATATAGCGCTTTTCAAGGTACTCAAAGCGCTTTACATAGAAGGGGGGAATCTCCTCAACCACCACCAATGTGCAGCATCCACCTGGATGATGCGACGGCAGCCATTTTGCACCAGTACGCCCACCACACACCAGCTCATTGGTAGAGAGGAGACTGAGGGATGATGCCAATCGTGTATATATATGGGGATGATTAGGAGGCCATGATGGACAGGGGCCAATGGGCAAATTTGGCCAGGATGCCGGGGTTACACCCCTACTCTTTATCGGTGGGCATCCTGGGATTTTTAACGACCACAGAGAGTCAGGACCTCGGTTTAACGTCTCATCCGAAGGACGGTGCTTGTTACAGTATAGCGTCCCCATCACTACACTGGGGTGTTAGGACCCACACAGACCACAGGGTGAGCACCCCCTGCTGGCCTCACTAACACCTCTACCAGCAGCAACCTTGCTTTCCCAGTTGGTCTCCCATCCAGGTACTGACCAGGCTCAGCCCTGCTTAGCTTCAGTGGGAAACCAGTCTTGGGCTACAGGGTGATATGGCTGCTGACTTTAAATGATAATGAGCTTTGCTCACCCCGCCCCTCTGTTCTGTGTGGCGTTCGGTTCGACACAACACACATGGAGTGTTGCCTTGACAACAGTTGAGGGTATATTATTTTCGGGAAAGAATGGCAACGGGAGTCTCTGAGGACACATCTGTGCAACCGTATCAATTTGAACCTTGAGTCAGACCCGGAACAAGATGACGGCCCCAACGAAGTTCGACAATAAGGTTTCTGATGTTAATAACGTTTCTGAATGGTTGGTTAACGTAATGTCACTTTGATCTATCTTTGTACTGGCAGGGTAGCGTTGTGAGATACGAATGCTATGTGTTTACTGATGTATACGTTAGTTCATTGTTACCACGTTAACTCTATAACCAGCGTACACAGTTTGTAATAACCATAAAGCGTTGTTCATTATAAAGTGGGATTATGAATTATATTGAGAACGTCATACATAGAAAGCATGCCGTAATGTAACTTACCCTGTAAACTTTAGTCGCATTCATCGTGAAGCGTGCAAACGATTTGCAAAGATTAATATAAAGGTTAATAAAACGCTACACTCACTTATTCTGGAGGTGCAGCAGGAACACAAATAGTTGGTAGCGATCCTTTTTTCAGGAGCAAAACCTGCTTTGTACTGACCCTCGTTTATAAAGCGGTCTGGTGAGAAATGATTCGCGCAAACATGAAAGCATTGACGTTGATCGGGGGGAATATTCCCTTCGAAAACAAAACTCAGCCACTGCGTCTTCAGCGGTTCGGATTTAGGAACATCAAAATGACTGCTGTGTTGGTTATCACACCCAAGAGCAGAACACCACAAACGATTCGACGCCATTCTGCTCCAGCGTATCAACAATGGCGGACTGATGACAGCTCGCTCAGGGCGGGTCTGTGTTGAAACTCTGCTGTCAATCAACAATCGTGGGAGGGGCGTACTCCGTGTGACATCACACGGTCAGACGGCTCGATTTGAGACAGGGGAAAACATATAAGGAGATTAAAAAAAAAACACTGGATGGAGTTTTATCATTATAGGATGGTTGTGTACAGGCACTGCCAACATACATTTCCATACAATCAACTTGTAAAAGAGCATGTACCATTATATTAAAGCTACACTGTGTGATATTTTCCCCCATCTAGCGGTGAAAAGGTATATGACCATCCAGAAAATATTAGTTTCTGTTCCTCCCAATTCCGATTTCGTTTTAACTTCGATTTAGTCCAAGATTAACATGGCTTCCAGTTCGACCTCGTCCATTAGTGTTGATTTGCCTGTTGTGTTGCCGTCTTAATTCTCTTTTTTGCGGCGACTCTGTTACATATCCTCGAGAATAAGAGTGATCCTCCATCAGCAACAGACTTTCAAAAAGGCTTTCAGGTTTTCATATAGCAGTCTCAAGCAATCCCCCTCTTCACATTCGACACGGTGCCATCGAGTGTTAAAACGCGAAAGGCGAAGCTTGAATTTACGGGTATGTCCCTCTTTGGCTAATGTACTTTCAAGATGGAGGGGCAACATGGCGACCCCCATTCGAACCCCTTACCCGTATGTATTTTCAATGGCATATTATAAACTTACGAGAATACTTTATTACTTGAAAGAAGTAAATATACATTAATGAGCACATATATTTTTGAAAGAACTAAGTGTTTTTAGCTAAGAATAAACTAAAAAAGTTACACAGTGTAGCTTTAAGTGAAGTCAAGAAAGACTGGCAGGGGTGTTGTCGGCAACTGCTGAATGTAACTCATAAAGTAACTTGTAATCTAACTTAGTTACTTTTAAAATCAAGTAATCTGTAAAGTAACTAAGTTACTTTTTAAAGGAGTAATCAGATTACTTTTTCAAAGTAACTATGGCAACACTGATAGAAACTCAAAAAGCATCATCAGATTTGGAAAAAGCACAAAGACCGCCCATTCTGTGCACTTTAGGAAGCGACACCTCTTAATGGGAATGGATGGGCACCATTATGTAATTCTAGACAAAAAGAACAGATCAACTTAGAGGAGGGGAAAAACTGTGAGGGTAAGAAAACAAACAATGAAAAGAACATTCAAAGTTTTCTTTCCACTTCAGCTCAGTGTTCATAAAAAACACACTTTTTGCTTCGTTCAGCCTTCCCTCAAGGGACTGAAATGGAGAGTTTGGCCTTGGAGAGAGAAAGCGAGAGAGAGAGACTTGTGTTTTTGTGTCTAATTGTGGTGGTGATTGAGAGGGAGAACAGAACGGAGAATGAAAGCGTGAAAGAGAAAGGGCCCTCGGTGACACGCTGGTACCCATGACAACTAGTCCTCCGGGGACTGACCCCCCTCTCAGAGCTCCACCTCCAGCTAAACACCCACTAATTGGGCCACTTCGCTTTGTGTGTTTCTCACTGATCCCTGTGCCAGAAATATCAACATCCTTGTTAATTCTCTGTCATCTAATCATTTTCTCTGGAATTCATTTGCGAGTCGTTAATTGTGCTGCTATAGATCTTCGGCATCATAAAGAATCCAGAATGTGTGACGGAACAATGGAGTCGCGGCTCGTATAAACTCTCCAAAGTAAATTATACGAGAGCGCTCTGTCTCCTTCAACTCTTTTGGAGGGACTTGCGGAGAGAGGATCTTAAACAAACTTAAACCTTTTGTGGTGATCGCAGCCATTAGACCGGTTTAGTCGGCACGCCACGAAATTAATTCAGTCTGGAGAGCTTGAATGCGCATTGCTGAACTCGGGTCCAAACTTCTGTTCACTGTCTTATTGAAACGTGCATGCTAAAGAGCTTAATCTTTATATACGGGTCCTCCTGGGACCCAAGAATAGACTTTTGTCCACTGTAGTGGGCATTATATTTTAGGGAATTTCTCTGACATCATACATGTCACATGTCACAGTCTGGATGTCCTGTAAAGAGCACATTCGGGGCTTTGCAGAGATACCAAATGTTTGGAGGTTTCACCAGGACAACAGCTTCTTCTTGGTCTTTAAAAACGGCTGACATGAATGTTTAGCACTCTTATATCTTTTTTAATTATAATTTAAATCTGATTAATTTTCAAATTGTTTGTTATAAATCAACATCTCAGGAAAATGTTATCAAAATATGACTTTCTGTTACAGAACAGGGCATTGATTTCATAAATGACCACTGTAGTGGACATCAGGAGTTAAATCATGTTTATCAGGCATTTTGGAGACATAACAAGTGAACAGGGAAAGAAATTACATATCAATATTCCTATGAAATATTAGATATGAAAATGTTGCCAATTTTTCCTCCCATTATTACACTTATTTTTTCATTACATGTTGCACCAAGAACACATTAATATGCAAATTAGATGCAGTGAAACATTGTATTGAAGTATTGTCCTTTTACCCACATATTTAATAAAGTAAAATGGTATATGAATGCATTTCATTATATCTTTCATAACATAGTTCAGAATCATCTTTAAATAAAGTTTGTTTTAAAAAAAAACCTGAAACCTAAAAATTGATTGGTGAGTTAAAAATAAATCCCATTGTTTTTGCCTATACATGCAATTTCATGTTTATTAGGGGTTCAAGCATGAAATGCTGAAACCCTATTGTAATTGTAAGGATTTGTAAAACGCATTGTGCAGGCCAAACCGTAAGGCCTAGAGACATGAAAGATGGTAAGATCTGGCCAGATGGTAGGCCTCAATTTGGGGACAACCTATCAGAGTATGACCCCGATTGGCCCATAGGTGGCGCTACAGCAACCAAAAGTTCAAAATCGCTCATAACTCTTAGACCGTTTGTCCCAGGATCAAGTATCTTATACCGTTGGAATCCTTGGCTCAAGGCGGACAAAATGGATATCTCTGATTTAGATGTAGGCAGGACAAATTTTCTGCTATGTTGGATTTTGTCCAAAACCTACTTTTGCAAACTAGTCCCTGTTTTTTCGCCCGATCGGAACCAAACCAGTCTAGGACAATTCTCTGGACTCTTGAACTTTTGCATTTGGGTGGCTGTAACAAGGTCATTTAGAAAAGGGGCGTGGCAAAATACACTAAAAAGCCTATAGATCCCAAATGAAAACTCAGAACTTCACCAAAATTGATGAGCATATGTGTCAGAACATGCTGAGGAAGCATGCAGAGTTTCATGGAGATCGGACCATAGGTGGCGCTATAACTGGCAAAAAGCCTTCATTCTTATTAGGGGTTCAAGCATGAAATGCTGAAACCCTATTGTAGTTGTAAGGATTTGTAAAACGCATCGTGCAGGCCAAACCGTAAGGCCTAGAGACTTGAAACCTGGCCAGATGGTAGGCCTCAATTTGGGGACAACCTATCAGAGTATGACCCCGATTGGCCCATAGGTGGCGCTACAGCAACCAAAAGTTCAAAATCGCTCATAACTATTAGACCGTTTGTCCCAGGATCAAGTGTCTTATATCGTTGGAATCCTTGGCTCAAGGCGGACAAAATGGATATCTTCTGGAAAATGTTCTGCTATGTCGCATTTTGTCCAAAACCTACTTTTGCGAACTAGTCCCTGGTTTTTCGCCCGATCGGAAACAAACAAGTCTAGGACAATTCTCTGGACTCTCTAGATCAAAAATTATGGAAAAAATACACTCAAAAGCCTATAAATTCTAAGGGAAAACTCAAAACTTCACGAACATTGGTGTGAATGTGACATTAGATCCTTAACAAGCATGCAAAGTTTTATAGAGATCAGACCATAGGTGGCGCTATAACTGTTAAAAACCTTTTAAAACCATATGTTTCCTATGGTAAATAGCCTATATTACCTGTAAATGGACTTTTCCATCAATTATTTCAGTGTTTAAAATCTTGCTAAATAAAACTTAATGTCTTTGGATGCTTGTGTGCTTAAAGGCCTTAAAAGCTTGAACCCCGCTAAATGCTGCTTGCAGCTTTAATTTTTTTAACAACTGAGCCCTGCTGTCAACTACAGAGGACATATCATAACGTATGAATAAAATATCATTTTTCAAAAATGTTTTTTTTTTCCATTTGTTTCTTATGCTCTAAACAATGTAATGACATAAAAAAATACTAAATTCAAAACACTTTATTTTTCTGGGTCCCAGGAGGGTAAGCATGGCCTGTCTACCTTGCTAGTCATATGCAGTTTTTCAAGGTGATCGATAATTAAAAATAAACTTTTGTTTACTCACATTATACTAAGTCGAAGTTTAATTAAAGCTAAATTGACTATGTAAGACTAGTTTATTCTATTTATATGCATTAGAAGCATAGAATATATCCATGTTTATGCACAAATGTCTGTATTATGATACACAACAAGGTGGGGTAAGTGCTTTCTGGTAGCCAAGTACACCAATTTGACTGGACATGTTTTTAAATTGACCAAATGAAGTGTGTGGATGTATCTTTCACGCTCTATGGCAGGCAGGCTGGACGTATAATTACTTGACATGTTTACTCTGAGTGATTTCTTAAGTTATTCACGCCTGCCGGCTGTGTACGGACGTTGTTTTGTGCCGCTATTTTGTACTGAAGTCTATGGGAAGTCTTGTTTATTTTCCCCTAAAAAGGGGGCGGTGATGAAATTGACAGTTAGTTCCCGGATGTGCCGGTAGTCCGTATCTGCTGTGCCAGCCGCCCGAGGGTATGATGTCATCAATAAGTGAAAGCAATGTGTGTTACTATGGTAATCCGGGTCAAATGTTCAGTGAAAAAGTCATCCCTTACATCCCAAAAACACAAGCACAGTTCTCATGAACAACTCCATAGCACGAGCCCGACAGTCCAGCTAACCAACATATTACAATTATGACCAGATTAGAAGGTTATATCGATCACGAAAAGAGGAACCAAAGGAAACACACATATATTAGGAGTTTATTATGTTACTTTTCGGACACACGTTGGGAGCTGACGCTTGAAACAGGCAGTGAGGAGGTTTAGACGCTCCAGGCTTGCGCAGTGTAGAAATGAATGGGTCTTTATCATCGCTGAAGTGAACCACGATACGATCGCACATGACACACGAGCATATTCAAGCAAAAGCCAGCATATAGCCTATAAGTTCTGTGAAATAAAACAAAATCAATGTTACTCGCCTATCGAGTAGGGGTGTAACGATACACGTATTTGTATTGAACCGTTTCGGTACAGGGCTTTCGGTACGGTGCACGCGTGTACCGAACGGTTATGAGCTAATCTTTAACAGTTAACAGTCGGCTTGTTGTAAGCGCGGAAACGCGTATCAGTTCAATTTAAAGCGGCAGCGCGCGAGTCAATGCGATCATCTCTTCCTAAAGAATAAACATAAATTAATACATATTAAGGTATGTTGAGGATACATTACAACTTACTGAAATGTATCATATGTCGTGTAATCGCTCCATCTGTGTTTCAACCGCGGAAAGACAATAAAACTGCTTGTAAACAATGTCATGCAGAATCACGTTTACTCAGAAGTCATTCAGTGTCCACAGCTGTAGCTCACTAGAGAAATCAACTCTTTCACTGAATACATGCACTATATTAGCCGTTATATTCATTATATTAGCCGTTATATTCATTATATTAGCCGTTATATTCATTATATTAGCCGTTATATTCATTATATCACTATATTAGCCGTTATATTCATTATATTAGCCGTTATATTCACTATATTAGCCGTTATATTCATTATATTAGCCGTTATATTCATTATATTAGCCGTTATATTCATTATATCACTATATTAGCCGTTATATTCATTATATTAGCCGTTATATTCACTATATTAGCCGTTATATTCATTATATTAGCCGTTATATTCATTATATTAGCCGTTATATTCATTATATTAGCCGTTATATTCATTATATTAGCCTATATATATACATTATATACTACTTAGCCTGTTAGTGATGTCTTGTTTATTTAATGTTTGTTTAAATAAACCTATCATTAAAATTACAGCCACTAAATGATTATATTTCAACAACGAATAAAAATAATTAGATTTAGAAGTTAATGCAAAAACTGCCTTATGTGAAGCTTATGAGTGTTGATTATTATATCTAAAAATAAATAGCAACTGAATTTAGGCTAATAGTTTGGGCTCTGTTGTTAATCTTTAATAGCTATATGTAAGTAAGGGCTCCCTATATAGTGTACAGCATTATCTTTAAGAAACTTTTAGTTATAATTTAATTCATTTAAGGACAGACACAATTGTTTTCATTAAACCACTGTTGAATAAAAATTAATAAAAAGCAATTTTGTAAAACTGCTGTACCGAATCCATACCGAACCGGGACTTCAAAACCGAGGCACGTACCAAACCGTCAGTTTTGTGTACCGTTACACCCCTACTATCGAGAAGAAATAAAGCAACCGCGGCCTTCGCTCCTTGATTTCTCTCCAGAAAGCTGATCCTGAGCCTGCTTTTGTTCCACATCTTCCACATGTGTTTTTTTTTATCTGCCATCTCTCTCTTTCTGTCGTCGCTCGGCTAATGTCCGTCCTGTGTGTCGTGTCTTTTGACTAATGACGTGCACTGAGCGCTCTCTTCTCCCCGTCATTAGTAGACACGCCCTTTACTGCTGATTGGCTGTAAGTTTGTTTTGGTTTTCGGCCCGAGACACTTTTATAAAGCAGTTTTGAAATACCACTCACCCCAACTTTAATCTAGGAAACTTGTGCAGGATCACAGAATGAAACTCTGATTAACACGCTTTCTGACTGCAACCCAGTGTTAATTTCGTTGACGAATAATTTTCGTCATAATTTTCGTCAACAACGTTTTTTCACTAACGAAAACGAGACGATAACTAAATAAAAACTAGTGTTGGATGACAAAAACTATAACGAAAATCAACTTTGTACAAAAAGACAAACGATCACTTACGAGCACACATATTCTGAATGCCTTCGGCAGAATTCAAATGAGCCATTTAAATCTAGATTAATCTAGATTAAAATTTTTTATCTATGCCCACCACTAGTTGTTACCAATTTCAAGGCACTGAAAGGAAGTAAAGCCATCGTTAAAATAGTCCATGTGACTCCAGTGGTTCAACCTTAATGTTAGGAAGCCACGAGAATACTTTAGTGTGCAAAAAAAAAAAAGCTTTATTCAACAATTTCTTCTCTTCTGTGTCGGACTCCTGCGCTGTTCAGGTAGTCTTTATGGAGCGACGCTTTGTGCACTGGTCAGTCATGTTGGGACAGGAAGGGGCCGTCCCCAAACGGTTCCCACAAAGTTGGGAGCATGACATTTTCCAGAATGTCTTGGTGAAGCATTAAGAGTTCTTTTCACTGGAACTAAGAGGCCAAGCCCAACCCCTGAAAAACAACCCCACCCCATAATCCCCCCTCCACCAAACTTTACACTTGGCACAATGCAGTCAGGCAAGTCCCCTTCTCCTGGCAACCGCCAAACCCAGACTCGTCCATGGGATTTCCAGAGAGAAGCGTGATTGGTCACTCCAGAGAACACGTCTCCACTGCTCTAGAGTCCAGTGGCGGCGCGCTTTACCCCACTGCATCCCACGCTTTGCATTGCACTTGGTGATGTAAGGCTTGGATGAGCTGCTCGGCCATGGAAACCCATTCCATGAAGCTCTACACACTGTTCTTGAGCTCATCTGAAGGACACAGAAGTTTGGAGGTCTGGAGCTCTTGACTCGACTTCTGTGACCCTCAGCATGCGCTGACCCCGCTCTGTGATTTTATCACTTCGTGCTGTTGTTCCCAATCGCTTCCACTTTGTTATAACACCACTAACAGTTGAGCGTGGAATATTTAGTATAATATTTGGACTTATTGCACAGGTGTCCACCGATCACGGCCCGACGCTTGAGTTCTCTGAGCTCCTGAGAGCGGCCCATTCTCTCACTAATGTGTGTAGAAGCGTCTGCAGGCCTAGTGCTTGATTTATACACCTGTGGCCATGAAGGGATTGAACACCTGAACTCAGTGATTTGGAGGGGCGTCCCAATACTTTTGGCTATATATATATATACTTTCTTTAAGCCTGTGACTAATGAAATCATGAGATATGTGAAGGGAAGCTGATTAATCATAATATTTAGGGCTCAAGGACGCATCAAATGTTACGCTGAAATCTGTTACCTGAAAATGTCAAACATTGACTTCAACAGCAGCTGATTTTGTAGTCGTTTGACATTTTGAATATAGTTGTTTATAAGACTGATCATCGACCGTGTTCACACTTGAGTCAAGTTCGTCCAGTGTCTAGAATGAAAACACACAGCTTTAGATCACATCCTGATGAAACGTCTCTTCACAAAGACAAACGAGCAAATCAAGTTCACACCAAAACGGACGTCGGATCATAACTTAAGTATGGACATATTTAGGTGGTTATGAACTCGGAGGTCTGAATGAAATGGATATAAATAAATGTTATCAGTCTGCTTTTTTGAAGACAGTTGTGTAACAGTTTGCATGCGGTTGTGTTTCAGAGTTTGACTGCATGCAACCAGCAATTTGAAAGTATTACATCAGGGAATTTGCAGGCAGTGTAATTGCCTTACAAAAAGACCTTCTGCACATTTCCCAGTAAATGTTTACTGCCAGAACACTAACACTACCTGCATGCCTGCCTCCTACTGAGAGGAGAACGCTCTGGTGCTCGCTATCATACTACTGTTAATCTGTTTAATAAGGCCAATATATTCTATACAATTATGAATATGAACTACCACACCCTATGTTTATAGGGTAATGTTCCTGCAGGACCTCATGTGATTTGCAGCTTGTTTTACCGAAGATGACAAATAAGATGATGCACGGAGATTAAGGGTCTGGAATCATTTTTATCTTAATTATGTATTATTGGCATTGGCAACTATTTTTGAACGATTTACTGGCGGCCACACATCTCGTAATAGTGCAGGTTAATGTTTTACAGGTTGCATAAAATGCTAAATATTCCTAGGATTTAACAATATTCAACAGTAATTTTGTACAATAAAATACTCCCCCCAAAATTTTACAGTGAAAGATTAAATTAAAATGCTGTATTTTGCTGCATTGTGCAGTTTATAACATGGAGGAAAAAACGGCTTAAAGATTGTTTCTGATCATGTGATGCGGTTTTAAATATTGTATTTTATATTAATATTAGTGTTGCCAAATCGATTAATCGCGATTAATCGAATACAAAATACGTTTGTGTTTATATGATTATTATGATTATTATTAAATATATAAATACACACTCATTCAAATGAAAAATTTGTTCTTTTTATTATATTTATATTATATATATTAGGGCTGTCAAAAAATTAATCACGATTAATCACATCCAAAATAAAAGTTTGTGTTTACATAATATATTTGTGTGTACTCTGTATAATTATTATGTTTATATAAATATTCATGTATATATTTAAGAAATATTTGCATGTATATACTGTATACATTTATATAATTTATATTATATATAAATATAAATATTTTATATATAAATATAATAAATTTTTCTTAAATATATACATGCTTGTGTGTGTTTTTATATATAAATAATAATTATACACAGTTCACACACATTTATTATGTAAACACAAACTTTTATTTTGGATGTGATTAATCGTGAGTAATCTTTTGACAGCCCTAATATATATATATATTATAATATAAATTATATTTATATTTTTAAATATTTCTTAAATATATACATGAATATTTATGCATTTATACATACTAATTATACTCAGTACACACATATATTATGTAAAAACTTTTATTTTGGATGCGATTTAAACACGAATATAATTATTTGACCGCACTAATATTAAACCGTGAAACCGATAGAGAGTAGGTTATTTTCAATCGTAATTTAATAAATGACAGCTGCCTTGTGCATTTAATAATGCAACATATTTTTTTATGATGATCGTTTCTTTGACTGAGATCTTAGACCTTATTAATTTTTAAATATTGATCTTCCAGCCAGTGTAACAGTGTTACAGAATTGATTGAATTGTATACTTTCCATATAATTAGCAGGAAAGTATTAAAGACTTCACTTTCAGCAACAAAAATATTTGAAATATCCGTCTTATTTTGTAATGTGGAAATAAGCTATTTTCTTTGAATGTGCGAGACTTCTGATTCATTAGACGTTATGGTTAAATAGAAGAATAACAAAGTGCAGTAAAACTATTTGCGCTAGAAACCAGAATGGTTTCAGCAAAGTGGACTGTTTATTGTATAAATAAATGACACTGGAAGCCTAGCACATTCAAGTTTTTTTTTTTTTTACAGTACTTTTCTTCTGCAAAATTGGACCAAAATATTGATATGACGTCCTGCACCACAGAGATTTTTGTCCAATCAGATGCTCTGTAGAATGAGAATGCCTCACCCCTAATTCCCCCTGCAACTGACTAGCAGCAAATCACGCTTCATAACTGTGAAGTAACTAAAGCATATTTGCTGTTTAATTTTTAATAGCGACATTTAAAAGATCCACAAGCTTTATTTGTATCAAATGAACCAATGCAAAACCCCGATGCCTGCCCTCTCTGAACCCTGTGCTGGAGGCCCGTCCAGCCCTGGCTGAAGAATTTGGCTGCTCATTCCTGTGAACCTATGAATTCTCTTGTGTTGTTTTGGATTTGTTTTAGATCAGAATTGTTTACTGGTGTGTGAGTGATAGATAAGTGGACAATAAGTTGAGGTGAGTGTGAGTGTGGTAGATAAGTGGACAGTGAGTAAATGTGTGTGTGTGTGTGTGTGTGTGTGTGTGAGAGAGAGAGAGTGAGTTTGTGTGTGTTGTAGATAAGTGGACAGTGAGTAAAGGTGTGTGTGTGTGTGTGTGTGTGTGTGTGTGTGTGTGTGTGTGTGTGTGTGTGTGTGTGAGAGAGAGAGAGTTTGTATGTGTGGTAGATAAGTGGACTCTGTGTGTGTGTGTGTGTGTATGTGAGTTTGTGTGTGGTAGATAAGTGGACTGTGTGAGTGTGTGTGAGTTTGTGTGTGTGGTAGATAAGTGGACTGTGTGTGTGTGTGTGTGTGTGTGTGAGAGAGAGAGAGTTTGTTTGTGTGTGTGTGGTAGATAATTGGACTGTGTGTGTGTGTGTGTGGGAGTTTGTGTGTGTGGTAGATCAGTGGACAGTGAGTGTGTGTGTGTGTGTGTGTGTGTGTGTGTGGGAGATCAGTGGACAGTGAGTGTGTGTGTGTATGTGTGTGTGTGAGTTTGTGTGTGGTAGATAAGTGGACAGTGTGTGTTTGTGTGTGTGTGTGTGTGTGTGTGAGAGAGAGTTTGTGTGTGTGTGTGAGAGAGAGTTTGTGTGTGTGGTAGATAAGTGGACAGAGAGAGTGTGTGTGTGTGTGTGTGTGTGTGTGTGTGTGAGAGAGAGATTGTGTGTGTGGTAGATACGTGGACAGAGAGAGTGTGTGTGTGTGTGTGTGTGTGTGTGTGTGTGTGTGGTAGATCAGTGGACAGTGAGTGTGTGTGGTAGATCAGTGGACAGTGAGTGTGTGTGTGTGTGTGTGTGTGTGTGGGAGATCAGTGGACAGTGAGTGTGTGTGTGTGTGTGTGTGTGTGTGTGAGTTTGTGTGTGGTAGATAAGTGGACAGTCTGTGTGTGTGTGTGTGTGTGTGTGTGTGAGAGAGAGTTTGTGTGTGTGGTAGATAAGTGGACAGAGAGTGTGTGTGTGTGTGTGTGTGTTTGTTTGTTTGTGTGTGTGGTAGATAAGTGGACAGTGTGTGTGTGTGTGTGTGTGTGTGTGTGGTAGATCAGTGGACTGTGTGTGTGTGAGAGAGTTTGTTTGTGTGTGTGTGTGTGTGTGGTAGATCAGTGGACTGTGTGTGTGTGTGTGTGTGAGTTTGTGTGTGGTAGATCAGTGGACTGTGTGTGTGTGTGTGGTAGATCAGTGGACAGTGAGTGTGTGTGGTAGATCAGTGGACAGTGATTGTGTGTGTGTGTGTGTGTGTGTGTGTGTGTGTGTGTGTGTGTGAGTTTGTGTGCGTGGTAGATCATTGGACAGTGTGTGTGTGTGGTAGATCAGTGGACAGTGAGTGTGTGTGTGTGTGTGTGTGTGTGTGTGTGTGTGAGGATGAAGGACAGGATCACAGTAGTGATTTGTGTTGATCAAGCAGTATTTAAGCATGTAAACTTATATTTATCTCAAATCTATGATGAGACCCACAGAGTGCAGAACGAAATCCAGCATTCCCTGAAAGTCTCCTGCAGTTTATGGATAATGCCTGGAATGTTCAAATAATCTGATTTCTGAACGTTGTTGTTGTTAGTTCTGGAAAATGTCTGAGTTTCAGTTTTTGGTTCAGCAAGTGTCTCTTTAGGTTGGATTAGGGTCAAGCTTTCTCTTTTACCCACGCCGCTCACAGTTTTCACCAATTAGTGTGAATAATACAGACCAAGTGTTTTACACAGAAGGGACCGTGATAAAGAGCCTAACATTTAGATTTGTCATGCTTATAAGCATCAGCCGTTAATCCTGCCGTCCCCTCTCGTATAATCGACAGTGGTTTGGGGTTTCATTTGAGCGTTCCCACCGTCAACATCAACTGGATGATTCAGAACCCATATTAACGTATAGAGTATGAACAGCGTAAATATAACACATGGCCAGACTTTTTTGCATCTTATCTTTTCCGGCAAGAATGTTGTGTGACTCCTTTAGCACATTGCATAGTTTATAATGCTACAAAGTTACCAGTATTGATTACAGCCAGAGTTTAAAGGGGTGGTAAACCACGATTTCACTTTTTTAACTTTAGCTAGTGTGTAATGTTGCTGTTTGAGCATAAACAACATCTGCAAAGTTACAACGGTCAAAGTTTAAAGCAAAGGGAGATATTTGCTTTTAAAGGTCCCGTTCTTCGTGTTTTTTTGAAGCTTTGATTGTGTTTACAGTGTGCAATAAAACAACATGTGTTCATGTTTCGCGTGTAAAAAAACACAGTATTTTTCACACAATTTACTCATCTGTACACCGCTGTTTTCACTGTCCTAAAAACGGCTGATGACTTCCTTTATTCTATGAAGTCCCTCCTTCAGAAATACGTAACGAGTTCTGATTGTGCCAGCGGTTCCTGTGTTGTGATTTGACCATGGGCGTCGGAAGCAAAAAAAATGTGGGTGGGTCCTCAGAATTTTTTTTTATGGAGTAGATGCCAATTACATTAAGTACAAATATACCGCTTTGCTTGCTAAGCGTATAGTTCGGAAAGACAAAATTACGGAAATCGCCATGAGAGTGTCAGTAGTGTAGGGGTAGGACACACAACATCTAGTTTTGACACAAATCGACCCGCTGTTCGAGTCCGCCTTTCGCTGAACTCAATCTTCTCCCTTTTCCCATCACATATCAGATCGGAAAGCCATTTATTTTCAATAAAAATGAAGAAAATATTAGAAAAGTGGAAATAAAGCGTCTAACATGTTTAATAATAAGTGTTTATCGATTAGGGGTAGGGAAACACACATGTGCTGAATGTTAGAGACGATAAAAGTGAGTGGGTCCAATATCATTGATCGTAAAAAGTGGGTGGGTCTTGTCCCACCGACATACAATGGTTCCGACGGCCATGGATTCGACAGCAGCTTAGCGCACGTTGCACGGAAAGGTCACGCCTCTTAACGGGAGATGTAGGCGCTCAATGATCTCTACAGCGTCCCTGGGAAAGCCAAACAAAGGTGATTTGACTCCGGGATGAAAATAACAGCGTCTCGACGACATGGCGACAAACACACTCAAACGCAACACTTCCTCTTCTCCACGTGGGACAGCAACAAGACCACGCCCCCTTTTTTCACGTATTCTTGTGGGCGGAGGTTAGTCTGTTCTACTGTTCTACTGACGTCATTAAAGAAGGAAGTACCAGGATGTAGTCCAAGCCGGCCGTTCGCTGTAGGCTTTGAAAGGGAACTTCTGTTAAATAAAATATCTCGCTTGGCATTGAACTTTGAGCTTTATAATTTTACAGGTATTATTTATGCTCTAACAGCAACATTACACACTAACTAAAGTTTGAACAGTGGGGTCACGAAGAACGGGACCTTTAAAGAAATCAATTTCTAAGGACTACAGCAAACGGCCGGTAGGGACTACTACACATTCCTCCAGGGTCTCTGACATCACCAGCCCCAATATTTACATAAACCCCTCCTCCGAGAATATTAATTAAGGTGGGCGAGGCCATTTTGTATCGCGCAGGGAATAGTTGTAGTGGTAGGCTAGTTAGTAGGCTGGAGTGTTGTTGCCAATGCCGACGAAACGCTTTTATTTTCATCCGGAGTGCAGGTCCACTTTGTTCAGCCTTCCTAGGGACGGGTTGAGTGCGTTTAACATACAACATGTTATATGCATGTGTGTATGAGACAGAGGGGAACAGGTCGCATTTGCAGCAGATACATGCTGCCCATCATAAATCAAAGCACGGGACAGACAGGGGTCGGAGGAGAAGACTGGAAAATGTGACATAAAGGACAATATTCGTCTGTATTTGCAATACACGAGCCGCGGTTCAGCTGCGCGAGACACACACTGCCAGTGTGAATGCACAACGGGCGCGCGCGGCTCCCGCTGCACATTTCACGGGGGAAAGCTTCCACAATCTTCGCGAGTTCAATGCAGGATTCACACAACGGCTTGTCCTGAAAGATGGATTTAAAAACAGAAGCTGTTTACGGGCCACAACCTGTAAGAGTGATTTATTTTTCGTCGATGTGTTTTCCTGTAATAGTTCGCATTGTTAATTGTACGTTGTAGCAAGGAAGTAAACATGACAGCGCTGTTTGTCTCTGCAAACCAGTTTGTTAAATGCTCATTCATACTTAACGTTATCCGACAAACACCTCACGTTACAAACTTTTTAAAATCTCAACAGCGAACTTGGCATTAGTGTAAATGATTCTTTGATTAGAGCTTTTATGTATTGTTTATCTACAGGCATGCTAAACATGGTTCTGCGTTTGATTTGGATACTAGTAAAGCCAATGTTTAGTGTTCGTTCTTGCGACAGATATTTGGCTATAATCGTTCTAAAAATACAAAAGTAACGGTGCCATTCAGTAGCGATCACTATAGATCCGCAGTCTTTACTCTTGAGGACTGAACAGGTTCTGCTCGATCATCTTCACTCAAATTGTCTGGGTCTGATTCGGGCTCAAATTGGTATGGTTTTATTGACGCCATTGTACTACCCAAAGCACAGGCTACTGGTAAAGGGAAGGGGCGTGACGTTTCCGACAAACGTGCACTAGGTGGTTAGCGAATCACAACACACTGGGCCAGCTAACCAATCTGAGCCCATTGCATATTTTTGAGGGACTGGCTTCATACAACCCGGAAACCATCAGACCGTTTTTACAAGGAGGGAGAGAGCAGTGTAGAATAAAGGTCAAATATATGAAAAATAATGCAATTTTTTAAAAACGAAGCATGAACAAACACAATCAAGCCTTCGAAAGAATGTGTTTTACCACCCCTTTAAGGCCATCTAATCTGGTTTGCCTGAATTCTGGAGATATGTGGTATTACTTAATTCTTTTCTGCAGTCAATGTTTCATTGTGCTATAGTGGGTGTTTTACCAAAGACCATAGTTTTTAATCACTAAGGTCATTCCTCACAGCTGGTTTGAACACTTAAAGTCGGCATGAAACTGTAGTTGCGCTCATCTTTTCTTCTCTATTGTGCTGCATATCCGAGTGAAACACTTCTCAAACGAGAACAAATGTAGTGACAGGTGGCCCCGCCCTCATCATCAGAGAAGAGATGAGTTATTCTAATCATCACACTTCATCATCACAACTTTGCCCCGCCCACTGGAGTGTTAGTGAGATGACGAGGAGAGAAGAGCGATACAGGATGGACTACAAATAACATCACCTTCCAAAGGATCCTAATGCTAGGAAAGAGCTTATTTATTTTCAACAATGTGAATATCTCAGTTAAGCAATATTTATTTGTATTCGCTACATTTCACTGTGTTTACACTGAAGTCTCACAGCAGCCAATCACAGCAGAGGGCGTTTACACTGAAGTCTCACAGCAGCCAATCACAGCAGTGGGCGTTTACACTGAAGTCTCACAGCAGCAAATCACAGTAGTGGGCGTTTACACTGAAGTCCCACAGCAGCCAATCACAGCAGTGGGCGTTTACACTGAAGTCCCAAAGCAGCCAATCACAGCAGTGGGCGTTTACACTGAAGTCTCACAGTTGCCAATCACCGCAGTGGGCGTTTACACTGAAGTCTCACAGCAGCCAATCACAGCAGTGGGCGTTTACACTGAAGTCCCACAGCAGCCAATCACAGCAGTGGGCGTTTACACTGAAGTCTCACAGCAGCCAATCACAGCAGTGGGCGTTTACACTGAAGTCCCACAGCAGCCAATCACAGCAGTGGGCGTTTACACTGAAGTCTCACAGCAGCCAATCACAGCAGAGGGCGTTTACACTGAAGTCTCACAGCAGCCAATCACAGCAGAGGGCGTTTACACTGAAGTCTCACAGCAGCCAATCACAGCAGTGGGCGTTTACACTGAAGTCTCACAGCAGCCAATCACAGCAGTGGGCGTTTACACTGAAGTCTCACAGCAGCCAATCACAGCAGAGGGCGTTTACACTGAAGTCTCACAGCAGCCAATCACAGCAGAGGGCGTTTACACTGAAGTCCCACAGCAGCCAATCACAGCAGAGGGCGTTTACACTGAAGTCTCACAGCAGACATGTCCCTTCAAATGGATTGTTCAAATCAGAGAGCTGATTTTTATTTATATACAGTATCTATATATGACAATGTAAAAACAACATATCTCTAACAAATACTGCATATTCCATAAAAAACATAATTGTCAACTTTGATGTCATGGTGACTTTAAGAGATCCTTGTCATTGATGTGGCCTCAGGTGATGCAATAATGACTTTAGATAAGCAGAACTGGCCATAAACTGCCAAGTTAGTGTGTGTCTTTTCTATGCAATAACCGTTTCAAATGGTTGCTCCACACATTGTACAGAACATACAAAATAAACATCATATGTTGTTACTCTGGCCAGGGGAACAGGCCTCCTCCTCCAGAGAGTGTTTATTATATCTGTGTAAATATAAGACTCCTTGGAAAGTACTGGACGGGAGCCCTACAAATACAGGAATATTTGTATGTACAAATAGGAATCGCACCAGACCAGAATACATGCGAAACCTCTCGACCAGCTCCTGTGCAGACCTTGGCAAGTTTCTTCAATCCGCAAAAGCTTCCCGAGGACAGCGTGGTTTTCATTTGCTCTGATGTCGGTCTTCCTCTTGTCTTTCTGCTTGTTCATTTAAACCGTGGAAGACAATCAGCGCTGGTGGATGAAAAATGTGATAAACATTGGAACGAGGCTGGTTGGGGTCATGGCGCTCTCTGGCTGGGAAGATGAAGAGATGTTGAAGTCTCGCCAGTAAATGTGATGGTCTCTCCTTGAAGAGTTCAGTGCGTAAAGCAAAAATAAGAATAGACGGTCACCTTCTGCTGTCTTCACATCAAACCAGCTTTTAGCATCTTGAGGAGATCAAATGAAACCCCTCTATGTTTTTAACAAACATAAAATAACCCACCGTTCAAAGGTTTGAAAGAAATTATACTTTTTATTCACCGAGGGTGCATTAAATTGATCAAAAGTGACAGTAAAGACGTTCATAATGTTCTTTTCAGCTTTCTATTAAGGTCCTTTCACATCAGACTAATTTGTGTAAAAAAACATCGGGATTTTAACGGTAAAAGACTGTAACGGTGAAAAACATTTATTTGGTTAACAGAAAGTTTCCGTACTATATATGGTGACTAACCTTACATTTAATTTACAGTAAAATACCGTTCAATTTACAGTTTTTGGAAGTGAAAAATAACAAGTCATTGTGTAATTTACAGTGAAATACCGTAAATACATCAAAAACATCAAATCAAAAACAGTTGAAATAACTGTTTTGTCTTAGTTTGTTCTAATCAATTACGTACATTAGGGTTTTGTTACGTCTAATGTTGTTAAATTAATGTTTATTGCATTCTTAAAATTTCATGTGGGCTACCATGATGGTGTTTAGTGTTTGTGTGAATGACTGTGCACCTTCTATATAATATTGTCCTCTTAAAAGCTGCTTGTGATGAGCTTTGATTCATCATGTGACTCTCATCACCACTGTGATTGGTGCTTGTCAGTATCAAAGCTTGCCAGATATTGGTATTTCAATACGTCGGTAATTTAACATTATTTCAGTTAATGAAATAGGGTTTTTACCGTAAATTTTTTATAGTGTACACGTAGTTATTACAATATAAACTTTTAGATTATACGGTTTTCAACTGTAACATAAACGGGGTTTTTTTACCGTAATTATTACAATATAAACCTTTAAATTATACGGTTTTCAACTGTAAGATAAAAGTTTTTTAACCGTAATTATTACAATATAAACTTTTAGATTATACGGTTTTCAACTGTAAGATAAAAGTTTTTTAACCGTAATTATTACAATATAAACCTTTAAATTATACGGTTTTCATCTGTAACATAAAAGTTTTTTAACCGTAATTATTACAATATAAACCTTTAAATTATACGGTTTTCAACTGTAAGATAAAAGTTTTTTAACCGTAATTATTACAATACGGTTTTCAACTGTAAGATAAAAGTTTTTTAACCGTAATTATTACAATATAAACCTTTTAAATTATACGGTTTTCATCTGTAACATAAAAGTTTTTTAACCGTAATTATTACAATATAAACCTTTAAATTATACGGTTTTCATCTGTAACATAAAAGTTTTTTAACCGTAATTATTACAATATAAACCTTTAAATTATACGATTTTCAACTGTAAGATAAAAGTTTTTTAACCGTAATTATTACATTATAAACCTTTAAATTATACGGTGCTGTCCCGTAAAACCTAAAACTGCCGTATTTTTTACAGTAAAGTTCTGGCATCCTCAGCTACCGTAAATTTAATGGGGATTTTTTTTACAGTGTGCCATGGTTTTATCAAAAAAGCAGCGTTTTATTTTTTTACGTTTCAATGTCGATTTCTTTTTAACTCTCACAGCGACAGAAAAGGCTTCAACCAATCACATACAAAGAAACAAAGGTGACGAAATGTCCAGTAGCTATTCAATCAACCTTAACCTTTGCCAGGTATCGCATTTCTCACGAGATTACAGCTCCTGTGGAGGACATGCAAGTCACTTTAGGCTACAGACAACGATAACATCACCTTTTGAGTTAAAACTTGTGGATTTTTTTCTAAACCTAATTGTGTCCGCGGCTATAGAACATGAATGTGTTTCCGTCAGTACCACTGTGGCACTGAAATGTTTATATTGTGGATCGATTGGTTCCCTGAAGTGTGTGTGTGTGTCTCTCGTCAGATGCGCTGCTACTGTCTCTGGAGGAACTTCTCAAATTGTCCCACGGACATTCGAAAGTAAGAGCGGAACCGGCCATGATAAAGTTTTAGCTCCTGTAGATTAGAATACTCCCCTTCAGATTCTCTGTTCTTTAAGACCGAGCGACACCAAAACCTTCTTTTCGGTCTTTTAAATAAAATGAAAAGCTCGTCTTCACTGGATGAGGAAGTGTCCGTGTTTTCTCAGCTGTCACCGTGAATGTTTTGGGATGGAGGAGCTCTGAAACGTCACAGACGATGGTTTTGATGCGAACTACAGCTCCATACAGCTCTGTTTCGAGCTGCTCCACAACCATAGACTGCAAAAAAATATGGACGTAGTCACCCATAGGATTCTGAAGAGAAAGGAAAACAGAAAATGGGCAAAGAGGCGGGACGTGGGCGGAGCTGAGGTGACGCGATGACTAACAGACAGCAGACAAACGGCAATCCACCTGTCACTCAAAGTGGCCACGCCCTTAATTATGCAGAACTTTAAGGCTTTATATAATGTAAACAAATTAATTATAAAAAAAATCACCTCCTCACAGTCGTCATGAAGGGCAAAATTAGATATATAGACCAAAACCACAATTTGTACCAGACTGTAAACAGGGCCGGCCCGTGGCATAGGCGGAATAGGCAAATGCTAGGGGCGCCACTCATCCATAGGGGCACCAAAATGTATTACTGATACTATTTTATTCATATTAATTTGAAATATTACCAAATAAAGCGCAAAAAACTTAACTAAGTCCCCGGCATCTTCCCGGTCCGCCTCATCAATCTCCCCGCCGAGCTTGAAGTACTTCAGAAATATAACGCGTGATCAGTTTAACGTTGGGAATTTGTTGTGTCGCGTCACCTCTCGCCGCATCTCATATAGACAGGATTTCTTTCATTTTTTAGGGGGCTTGGTCGTTCGCTCCAGGTGTAGACACGGGGAAAGTTGCCTGATCATTTATGACGGATGGCCGAACTGTAGTGTCATAAAAAACAGAAGCCCTCTGATGCAGGCAAGATAAGGGAAACACTGCAGAAATGCTCTTCTTACTTAGTATTTTTGTCTTGTTTCTAGTCTAAATATCTAAAAATTCTTAAACCAAGATGCATTTACTAGATAAGTAAAATTATATTTTTTCTTAAGTGAGTTTATGCTTAAAACAAGCTAAATTATCTGCCAATGGGGTGAGAAAAATAATCTTGTTTCTGATTGAAATTTTGTTTCTTGTTTCTGTCCCAAACAGAAATAAGATAATTTTCTCACCCCATTTGGAAGATAATTGTGCTAGTTTTAAGCTAAAACTCACTTCATTTTGATTTTTTCCCCCCAGAAAACAAGGAAAAAATTATCTAATGTCATTTTTACTAGTAAATACATCTTGATTTAAGAATTTTTTGAAGTTTGGACTGGACACAAGAAAAAATTGCTTAATAAGAAATGCATTTTTTGCAGTGTAAAGACAGAGGTAAAGTGGTGTAATGAATGAACAGTTATTTATTTGCATAGTAGTAAAATACTAATGTACGCTAATTAATTCCAGTTTTACCTTAAACTATATGCCAGCAGCTGTTCTGGGTTTTCACAGACAGTGTATTTTGTCAAAAAGAATCATATCTGTTTTTTTAAACGCATGTAATATCACTTTTTTAATAGCCTAATGTTTTTACTCTACAGTTGTGCAGTTTTAAGGGGACATATGGACATTTTAAAATGTATTTGCCGAAATTAGTAATGATATTTATATACAGGTTTATTTAAAATAGCAACATTTTATGTAAATTTCACATTAAATATCAAAATTTCTCAGTTTAATTCATGGTGAAAACATGAATGTGCATATTAGTGGAAGTTTGCTGCCATCTACTGGAAAACAAACACTTTTGCTAGTTCTCAATAGTTTGTGCATGAATGCAAGATACAATTACTTGTTATTTGTGTTTAGGCTGTAATGTGGCGTAGGTGCTATTTTTGTATAGTTTAACTATCATCAGCCTTTTAAAAAAATAAAACAGTACCAGTGTTTCCGCAACTTACACTGAAAACATGTAGTGCTAAACCGTGATACAAGGGGCACCAAGTAAAATCTTGCCTAGGGCAGTATATTGGTCAGGGCCGGCCCTGGACTGTAAACATGTTTATTTCTGCTTTAAAGTTGGGCATTTTAACATGAGGCTCAATGAGATTCTGCTCCTTCTGGAGTCTGTCCCTAGTGGCCAGTCGATGAACTGCAGTTTAAGTCACTTCAGTATTGGCTTCAAGAGAAACTGCGGGAAGTCCAAACCAAACTTCCCGACCTCAAATGTTGTGGGCGGGGCTAAGTTCGGCTGGCATCCAGCCTATTGTTTGACGAAAGTCTTTAAAAAAACATTGAAATAATCTTACTGACCCCAGCATTTGAGCAGTTTAATACAGCAATAAGTAATACAACCGTAATTGGCCAAATGCAGAACATTTGAACGATATGATGCATTGACATTCAGTGTAGTAAAACTAAATTGCGAACCTCTTGAGGTTGAAATGATCAATATTAAGCGCCTTCTTTCAGGCTTGATTTTGCATCTTATCTATGGGAAGTGCCTCACATATAATGGTGCCAGTTTCATCCTTCACATCCTATTCCTGTTGGTTGCAGGTCAGAATGCAAAGTAAGCAGGGGAATTTGGAGGTATAAAAGAATATTGGTATTCCCACGTGGATGAGATAAATTGCTGTTTATGTTTCAGCGTAGGCTGACAGACATAATGTTCCTTTGTTTATGTTTTGGATGAGGACCGGCCTGGCAGCCGCCGCTGGATGCGTGTTGAGACAGCCAAAGCTGCAGGAGAGCTGTGCTATACGACTATACTGGCGTTTCCCAGAAAACTGCCTTTGTCATGAGCTAAAGCTGTGCCTTTACTGTAGGATTATGTGATCTGAGCACGAAAAGTCGGATTTGAATATATTTATTTGAACTGAATGAATTGGTATTCCACCTCCGTGTGCAGAAACGCAATTATTATATATTCTTGGCGGCCAGGCTTTGCTAATGAATATTGAGGTGGGCCCAAATGGAGTATAGAGTGATAACTAAATGAGAATTCAGCTCCTCTGCCTGCTGTTTCTCCCTGATGGCCTGCCGCTCGGAGCCGTCATCAATAGCTGGAAAGGAAATAATCCACAGTGGGACAGGAGCCCCGAATCAACCCACTTCCCACGGAAAGAGCCCATCGCGGCGGACACCACCGCACAGGAACCGCAGCAGACCAAAATAAATGCGAATCCTCACCGCCAACTCCCGTTCATCCCTTGGCAACGGAGAAGTTTCCTCAATCCGCAAAATGTTAAATCCAGCTTCCCAGCGAGCAGCATTTGAGGACAGCGTGGTTTTCATTTGCTTTGATGTCGGTCTTCCTCTTGTCTTTCTGCTTGTTCATTTAAACCGTGGAAGACAATCAGCGCTGGTGGATGAAAAATGTGATAAACCGTGGAATAAGCTGCATGATGTTGAAGAAAACTGACATCGCTGTATTTACTTTTTCTGTGATGTATATTGCCATATGAATAAATACAGGAATGCTCGCGAGATGACTTGAATAGCTATATTTAGAGAGAATGAATCGTTTTAGAATGAGTGGGGTAGTTATGGTGGGAAGTGCAGATTATAAATAATTCAAAAAGAGAATTATTTATTTCTTGAAATGCGAACCTTCCTGAACAATAATTTGGGATTTTATACATGCATACATACATACATGCATACTTACATACACACATACATACATACATACATACATGCATACATGCATACATACATACATACATACATACATATACACACATACACACACACATACATACATACATACACACACATACCTACTTAACCACAATGTGAGGACGTATGACTGGAAACCCTACCTTTAGGGACACCCCTTTCTGAAGGGTCTAGAGACAAAAGAAAGATATGACTGCACTGCTGGAGAAGCTGTGATCACAAATATCACTTGATTTTATCAATAAAAGCCTTCCTTAAAGACCTGATTTTTTACCTTCACTTTAGGGACATTATTTTATATGTCACTTTTGGGGACATTATACACAAACTCTGATGAAGTCATACTTTGAGGACATTGGTGATACACAAACTCTGATGAAGTCATACTTTGAGGACATTGGTGATACACAAACTCTGATGAAGTCATACTTTGAGGACATTGGTGATACACATACTCTGGTTAAGGTATACTTTCAGGACATTGTTGAGATGTTATATATTATTTATCCTAAGAAGACAGAAGTAGAATATTACAATTCAAAGTTCCAATACTGGACAGTGAAATCAAGCTAGTGCAGAGATACAGGTGTGAGAGAGTAACTGGGTTTCTTCTTTTCTTCAAGATCACTGTAAATGGGTAGCCTACATTTTTTGTCTGATTTGTAGCTTGAGATCAAGTGCCTTTGGCTGCTCAGTTGGGGAATGGCAATTAACATTCAGAAATATTATTGATTTGACTGATTGACTATCAGAAGCAAAAGATGAACAGAATTGAGCTGAATAATGACACTATTGTCTTCAATTTCAACTGTTAAACAGCTCTACAGAAGTCATTTCATAATTGTTGAAATTTGCAAGTTATTTTATGTGTGTGAAGCTCCTTTGAAACCATCTGCATTGTATAATGCGCTATAGAAATAAAACAGACTTCACTTCATGGCAGAGAACCTTTCACTGACCACCGGCTGCATCGACTGTAAACTAATCATTATCACAAAAACATCTTAAGGAGTTTTCCTCACCAGAGTCATCTTTGGCTACACACTGGGGTTTTAAGACATTAGTCATGTTCTTCTGTAAAGTGTAGTAATTGTCAAAAAACTCTATACAAATAAAAATAGTGACACACACACTCCGATTAAATGACCCTTTGGGGACTCGAGTGACACACACACTCTGATTAAATGACCCTTTGGGGACTCGAGAGACACACACTCCGATTAAATGACCCTTTGGGGACTCGAGTGATACACACACTCCGATTAAATGACCCTTTGGGGACTCTAGTGACACACACACTCCGATTAAATGACCTTTTGGGGACTCAAGAGATACACACACACTCCTATTAAATGACCCTTTGGGGACTCTAGTGACACACACACACTCCTATTAAATTACCCTTTGGGGACTCGAGTGATACACACACTCCGATTAAATGACCCTTTGGGGACTCGAGTGACACACACTCCGATTAAATGACCCTTTGGGGACTCTAGTGACACACACACTCTGATTAAATGACCCTTTGGGGACTCTAGTGACACACACACTCCGATTAAATGACCTTTTGGGGACTCAAGAGATACACACACACTCCGATTAAATGACCCTTTGAGGACTCGAGTGACATACACACTCCGATTAAAATGACCCTTTGGGGACTCGAGAGACACACACTCCGATTAAATTACCCTTTGCGGACTCGAGTGACACACACACTCCGATTAAATGACTCTTTATTATTATTAACATTCTTGGACACATTATGTTGAACGTGCACATTGCAGTTTATGACAAAATTTATATATTTTTTTAAAGAACAATGAAATATTAACTTGGAGGTGGAAATGCTTCTCAATGCCCAACTATCCTCTGTACTTCCTCATCTACCCTTCTTCAAAATCTCTCTACTTCCTCCTTTACATTCTCTCCTCCCCCTTTACTCCTCTTCATCCTCTTTAACTCTACTCCTCCATCTTTTTACCCGCTTTACTCCTCCTCTTCATCCTCTTTAACTCTACTCCGCACTCTTTTCACCCGCTTTACACCTCCCTCTTTTCATCCTCTTTACATTCACTCCCTCTATTCATCCTTTATATTAGCTGTGCTGGACATGGGCTGTGGCTGGATGTAACCTATTGGTGAGAGTTGCCGTGTGCAGACGAGAAGAGCTGAAAACTGAGATGTGATGTCAGACACTTTCTGCTTCCCGTAGTGACGCTCATGCTAAGTTTGCATACTTTACCACAGCTGAAGTGGAATAAACGCATTATTTTCCAAATACAGATATTTCAGAGACATTTTCATTCAATACATGCACTGCTTAATACAGTGTCTGTTTGTACAAGAATAAAATTCAACATAAGCCTAAATACCAGTGAAGTGGGGTGTACATTGTTTTATTTTGATGTTATAAAGAACAGATTTGTGATCCTTAGTGGAACTGAAGGTGTGAGAAGAAACATGAAACGCACGTGATCGTTGTCAATCGGTGTACTCTGCCAATCGTGGATTAGCTGTGTCATCAGCAGAGCTCGTGAGTCGCTCTGGAGAATCTGCTCTGGCTGAGTCCTCCTGCTCTCCAATCGCTCTCGCTGTACTCTGATGCCTTATGGCACAGTCACGGGGGTCGCTGTCTGAAGTCGGACACAAGTTCTAACCGTCAAGCACTGCTCAAGTTAGCCGCTGATCGTTCTGTGCAGCGCTGCATGAAGTCCAATAAACATTTATTAAACTAACTGTCTGGATATGCTTTAAGTGTTTTATATCTATGGATTTTATTTTAGCCAAGTTAAGTAGCCTGTTAGCGTTGATTTTAGAGCCTTTTATGAGACTAGCTGCAGTTATGTCGTGATATCACCGTGTCGTGATTAGGTTTTGTCTGCTATATTTAGCCTACTTAGGCCTATTATTTATTAAATCTAGGCTAAATTTGGCTAATGAAACATTGATTAAAATTAAGATACAATTAATACAAAACGAAATTCACATCAAAGAAAGGCTTTGTGTTTTCTGTTTGAGGTTTCTATGAAAGTTTTAAAGCATGCTTTTAGTGCCGCTTTCAGAGCGGTCACGTCAACATTGTTTTTTCCTCAAACGCGAACACGAAAAATTAAATAAAATGAATATTTTATGTTCTGTGGAGAGCAGTAGCTTGGAGAGCTTACATTAGTAAGCTACAGGACATCGTCTTTCAAAAAAAAAGAATGCTGATGTTTTTTAGACTGTTAATGTGGTGCATTTAAATAAATGTGAACGCTGCCATCTGAAACCTGGTGCGACCAAACAAGCGGACTGAGATGCTGAAAAGAATTGTCTAAGTTGGCTTCCAAATGAACTCTGGTGCAGTTCAAATGAAATATGAACGTAACATGGACCAGAGACATGTAAATCAACTAAAAACAGAAAGATGTGACCCTAAAAAGGACAGACTGGTCAAGCATAACTTAGGTTCGACGATAGAAATGCCAATCTGAACACTAAGCGTATCCAGACCAAAAGAAATGAGCGAACAGAACTACAGGCATAAACTAAGTATCTTACTGTTCCAGATATTTTAGCATCCCTAATACATCAATCCAACAGTTCTGTACTCACCACCAATTTTTGCCATGCCACTGAAAATCAAACAGGAACGTGTTCTCAGCTTCAGTGTAGTGTTCAGTTCGGTCCAGACTCTCCTGTGAACTCAGAAGTTCACCTCTGTATTCAAGAACAAAATCACCTCTGAAAAAAGCTCCAGTGGTGAAAACTCCACGCCCTGAAGAGCAGAAATACATTAGCTTCAGTTTCTTTAATGTCAACTATTATTTTGATTATTACTAAAAGTTCTCTACCATATGATGTACATTATATGATGTAGAAGGGAAATTACTGAAGGAAAATAGTCAGCCAGGCTAATCTCAAAGCATGCTTTGCTTTTCATACTTTTAAGTCTTAAAATTCTACAGTTAAAATTACATAAATTTTCTTACACAAACAATATTATCATGGCTATATATTGTTTAAAACAGAGTGCTGCAGTGATGGCGTATTTTTGCAGGCCAACCCGGTAGTTCACCTCCCCTAGTTCCCTCCACAAAAACCTTATAGGATTTTAGAACCCTATATAAAATCCATATCCTTGTGTAATAATGTTTCTACATTGTTGCAATTAAGGCTGGGCGATTTTTATCGATTCTGCGATATAAATCGATATTTTTTTTCCCAAGAAAGTATCGATTTTTAAGCCGCGAGTAACGATACATATAGTCCCATTCAAATCCCCCGTGTTTACCCCCGTTCGCGTTGCAGGACGAGCGATTTGTATGGCGTCTCAAAACTCGCGCACATACAATCTAGGCGCGTGCACAGGATACGCGGGCAAAGAACAGTATCCGCGCACAGAATGGCATCCTCGCACGTGTGATTTGGTCAGCCAGCCGCTATAGTCTCGTGCTGATGCTGATAGCGTGCTGAATCTGATGCTCGTTAGAACAGCTGATGCGCTGTTCTAACGAGCGCTTTTCTGAGCACGAACACGTGAAGCACATAGGCACTATCAGCCTGTCTAACAGCGCAGAGTAACCTGGGCCTGGTTACTGGACTAAGTTATATTTCGAGTCTTATTGCGCTAATACACAAGGTTTACATAAACAAAGTTGGTTATGTCTAAAGTGAAAGCAAAAAATCTGACGCATCACGTGAGACACAGTAGCCAATAGTAAACATTCTGCTGCTTGTCCTTAAAGGGAAAGTTCACGCAAAAATAAAAATTCTGTCATTATTTACTCACTCTAATGTTGTTCCAAACCTGTATTCATTTCTTTATTGTGCTGAACACAAAAGAAGATATTATTTTGAAGAATGTGGGTAACCAGACAGTTGCTGGTCCCCATTGACTTCCATAGGAAAAAAATACTATAGTTCGTCCCTGGGGTACATCAACTGTTTGGTTATACACCCTTACACACATTCTTCAAAATAACTTTTCAACTTTTATTTTCAACAGAAGAAAGAAACTTATCCGAGTTTAAAACAAGAGAGAGAGTAAATGATGACCATTAAAATTTTGGGAGAACTATTCCTTTAATGTTAATAAAACACAAAGAGGAAATCACTCACTGTTCTTGACTGAGAATTTTAATAAGAATCAATGTACAATTTATAATTTAATATTTGTTCATTTAATTACTTTCTTCAATGCTACTGTTAATACACCTAGCTTCTTCTTAATAACAAAGAAAATAATGCCTTTATGATCATTATGACTTTAATAATGATTTTTATCTTCGCCACTTTGGCCTAAATGTCTGCCATTCTTATATTGTGTTACCTATAAGGCTTTATTTTTAAAATAGGGACATTAGTTTGGCTGTAATGCTCAGTCACTTGCAAAATAGTAAAACCAACATGAAAAATAATCATGATAAAATCGTGAATCGTGATTTTCCTGAAAAAAATTGTGATATGATATTTTTGCCATATCGCCCACCCCTACGTCCCCTTTAAATCTTTCAGAAAATGATGCAAGTGTATCGAATTATATCGAATCGTATCGTTGGCTGAATATCGTGATATATATCATATCGTGAGCTGAATATCGTGTATCGTATCGTGAGATTAGTGTATCGCTACAGCCCTAGTTGCAATGTATGTTTGACTGATTGTGTGCCGTGTACATCCCTTAGGCCTTGTGTCCAGCAAAGCATTTTAGCCAGCTGAAAAGCATTTTGGCAGTACAGCGTTTTTTTTCAGTTGAGATGCTTCATTGCTATGATACAGAATATCCACGGCATAGTTTACTTGTAACTGATTTCACAGATAATATGTTCAGAGAACAGCAATATAAATTTTCCATCCATTTTGCTCGGTTAGCTTTGCTGGTTGATGTTGTTGTGCAGAAAGAATGTTGTGACAGTTGGTCAGAGTGGTATTAGTCCCACCGCTCCTCCTCTGTGATTGGACGGTTGGGTAAAAAATGTTTAACATTCTTCAACTCTCGTTGACCAGTAAAAAATGGCGCTCAGCGCTTCAGCGTGAAAAAAACACTCAGCACCTCGTACACTCATGGCGTTTTAAAAACGTGGGTGAAAACATTGAAAACAATTGAAAAAATACGAAAAAACGTGTTGGTCAACACATAGCTGAAATCTACCTAGAACAGTTTGCAAGAGTGTGATTACAACGAGACTGTGAACGTGACTAGATGAGTTTATCTGTTCAGCTGATGGCGTTTAATGTCCCAGACAACCCTTGTCTCCCATTTAGACACTTGTTAGCAACCTAGACAATCAAAAACTTTTTTAAAAAACACACAAGAGAGTATTACTAATGTATTTTATGTTGTAGAACAAAACATGAAAATATCTTGATCTTGTGCTAACCATTAAGGCCGGAGCGGCGCGTCGATGAAGTCGACGATTCATGTGTCGACACACACGTAGGAGACCAAAACATTGCAGAATGGAGGACGAAACAGCAACTTCTTCACAGAATTGACCGTTCGCAAAGACCCGCCCCCCTTAGTTACTGTCGCTATGTCCAACAAGCTACGCCGCTCTCACGCTCACGCATGCGCTCATGCCACATCATGTTCTCACGCAGTGAAAAACACATCGCGGAGCAGAGAGGACACGTACAATGCACTGACAGACAGGGCAGACCAGGTTACTTTTCGGTTACTTTTCATATTAAACATATTGAACAAAGTCTCACCTTTCAAATTTGGTCATTTTTTAAAAGAGATTTTAACAATAAATACCGTTTTGTGGCTCTTTAATGTGTCTGATAGATCACTGTAGAGCATCAGTTAAAGCTGCTCGTGAACTGATCATCTCCTCATTCTAGTTTATTTATAGCATCAAATAAACATGAATGAACATAAGAATGAATGTTGCTTTAACAGCAAAAAGACTAAATGAATTTCATGTTTGTGTAGTGTGTTGTGTAGCTTGAGCTCTGCACACTTCGGTGTTTCTAGCTAACCATCTTAGCTCTCCATGCAGTTTGTTCATGCTAGGTTAGTTAACGTTAGTTAGCTACTGGCACATAGACAGCTGTAGTTAGTTATCATCTAATGTTGGCTTGAATAGTTTACGGCTGCAGAACACAGCTATCTATTAAAAATAGGTAAGAGTAACAAAACAATAGCGTGCTAATTTTAAATAATACATTTTAAAACATCTATTCTAACCACATCACTCTCAGGAATGTCTATACTGTGCAATGCAGTGTATTTTTGGACTTTAGACAACTTTAGAATTTTTTTAACAAGAGTTATGTTGGTACTGTAAAAGAGTAAACAAGCTGGCCTTATTTTATTTTATGTAAAGCAGAAGATTTTTTGCTGTGCAAAACTGAATTTTTTTGGTATTTATTTGAAATACATTATGGTTTTTATTAATCGGGCAACAGAAAAATAATCGTTATATTAATCGTCCAATTAGTCGTTAGATTAGTTGACTAATCGATAAAATAATTGCCAGACTAATCGTTTAAATAATAATCATTTACCCCAGCCCTACTAACCATGGACCTTATTTCAGGATTTTAACCAAAATCCATTGATCATGTCTACATGCACACCGATACACTGATAACAAAAATGATCTGATAACCTTATTGAAATAATCCATTGTCCTGGTTTACATGCAAACCAATAACCACGTAAACCACTAGACTTTATAAGTAAATCAGGTTAATGACGTCAAAACCAAACCATATGTGTATCTGACTTTGTGTATTTCATATGTCATGTCAGTTGTGATGTTAAATAAAGCCCAAGAGTATTCCACTCATATTTCTCCTCTCACGCAGTTTCGGACGCAGGATTTTGATTGTACCGTCTCTGCATGAGATAACACTTTTTAAGAGTTTCTTGGGTCGAGAAAATGCTCGCTCTGTCTGGATGTGCTTAAATCCACAATAAGGACACTTTCCTGTCACACATCACACATGCTCACTTCAATAAGCCACAGAACATAGGTTAAAGGGATAGTTCACCCAAAAATTAAAATTCTGTCAGTAATTACTCACCCTCAAGCTCATTCATTTCCTTCTCTCTGGGCCTCGAGTAGTTCACTAGTAAAACTGCGCAGCGCGTCTGTGTTGTACGTCATACGCATCACGACCAGCGTCGGCCAATAGTGAGCCTACGTGGTGACGTGCAACACAGACGCACTGCGCAGTTTTACTAGTGAACTACTCGAGGCCCAGAGAGAAGGAAATGAATAGTGGAATAAAGTCGTTATTTTTATTTATTTTTTGCGCACGAAAAGTATTCTCGTCGCTTGATAAACTTAAGATTGAGCCACTGTAGTCACTTGGACTATATTAACGATCTCTTTAATAACTTTTCTGGCCCAGCAAGATTCATTCCCTCTGAAAGCCTATGGAGGAGTGAGACAGCTCTCAGATTTCATCAAAAATATCCTCATTTGTGTTCAGAAGATGAACGAAGGTCTTACGGGATTGAAACAACATGAGGGTGAGGAATTACTGACAGAATGATAAATTTTGGGTGAACTAACCCTTTAATACTTTGTAGTGTCTTGCGTTTTGTAGATTAACGTTATTACTAGGGCTGGCCGGTAAAATGATAACGATAATTATCACGATATAATTTTTCTCGATAAACCGATATCAAGAGTTCGATACATTTTGAAAAATGTTTATGCACCAAAAGCGTAACCAAACTCATTTGACCCGCGCGCCACACTGACCGTTTATCTGCTCGGCTCAAAGTCCAAACGGGAGCGCTCACTAGAGCAGATGCGTTTACTCTGATCGGTCTCGGTTATGATATCCAGTGAGAAGCGCTTGAATTTAGCGAAGAACACACACGTCTTAGTGATTTAAACCAGTTTAAAGGCAGATCAAACCGCGCTGACAAACAGCAGAAACACTGTGGTCAGTCAGAAGGCTTTTCTGTCTACAAATTCCCATCATTTACCATGGATTTACTGTGACGTTAGCCTAGTAATATTAACTGCATCAAGAAATGTGGGATATACATATTGAATTGTTTTATATTATTAATCTAGACAATGTATTAAAGGACTAATGAAATAGTTACAGTATTTAATAATGTATTGGCTACTGTTTTTACAAATACCATAGAAACCATAGTTACATTTTGCCATGATAGTGACGTGCTATTAGCCTGGTTCTACCAGCCTCTCGTACATTTAATTTATACAGAGAGTCTGGCCTCTCTCCATTGACAAGCGTTAACTTCCTGGTAGGCGGAACCTCTGTTGAAGTTTAAAACTATTGGATCTGCCCAGAGTCACTCTGGATCTGCCATAACCAATCGCTAACGTTTGTTCGTGACGTATGTCAACTCAAACTAGCGCAAGATCTCAACGTCATCGTTCTCAGCCACTCCCTCTGTTCGCTGATTGGTCCTACAAAAAAATTATTTCTGGAAACCTAAGAATATACAGCAATCCCAGACGTAGTACTGAAGTAAAATGAAATTGAGCGGAAGGACGTAGGCGGGCGGAGCCAGGCTAACGTGCTATAGGCTATGCCTGGTTTTATCTGTGGTTATCATGATCTAAATCAGTGGTTCTTAACCTCTCCTGCAGGGACCCCCTGACAGGCCATGTTTTTGTTTTAACCCTGCAATGGCACACGTGATTCAATTCCCCAACAGGAATTAGTCAATTAATCAATTAGTCAACTACTCATTAAGCCTTTAATTAATTGAATCAGGTGCGCCATTTCAGAGTTAAAACAGAAACATGGTCAGTCAGGGGGTCCCTGCAGGAGAGGTTGAGAACCACTGATCTAAATGCATGATACTGGATGACCAATGGTTAATTTTAATAAAACTCAAACAGTCAGAATATTACATTTTACCAAATAAAATTGAGGTCGTTTTAAAAGATGTTACTGTTTTTGTTAATGAACATAAATTTTACATAGTAAATCTGCTCCTAACTGAAGCTAATACTAATGCAACTCATTGTCAAATCTGCATTTAGAGACAAAACATATCTAATATTAATATTGCTGCCTGCACCTAAACTAGGCTGAAGATACGTGCCATCAAAGTCAGGCAACACAAACCTGTTTCAAGACTTGAAACAATATCCCCCATTAGCACATGCAGAAACTAAGAAAAACATTTTCCAATAAATATATTTATTTTAAGGAAAAATTACAAATGTTTGAATGTTCTACCTCTGATTTGTGAAATGTTTCACCTGTTTGGCAAGTGTTTGTCATGATTTGTTCTGACAATAAAGAGTAGTTTAAAACCACAATTAATGCTCTGGTTTCTACAACTTTCACTTAGGATTTGATTAGATTTGACATTTATCGTGATAATTATCGATATCGACTAATATAAAACAATTATCGTGAATTTTTTTTGGCAAAAAAAACTGCTTAGTCATTTATACTTGCCTTTATATTTGCTGATGAACTGCTCTCGAAGCCCAGGCTTGTCGGTTTCACAGGTAATGTGATGCTCAGCATCCTGCAGAGGTTTCCTACGTCTTTTATTTCCCAGCATGGCGACTTTCTTTTTTGAAATGACTGGAAAAAAATTATAAAAATAAATATAAGGTGAATGAAATAAACAAGCATATTTAAAAATATCCTGTTGATCTTACTGGAATTGTTCACCAAAAACACACATAATTAACATACTAACCCTCATGTCCAAACCTGTATTGTGTTTTTCTGTGGAACACATCTTTATATTAAATTAAAGAATTTAAAAAAAAATCAAAAATCAAAATGTCATTAATGCCAAAAACCATTGGTTCTTGTGTGTCTTGTAACCACAATTGATGTCAATCTATATTTGATTTAAGAGCTAAAGCATATGGGAGATTTTGAGTCAATAACCAGCTAGATTTATATGGACTATTTTTAATAGTCTTTTTGTGTAAAGTGCTTTTTGTCTGCTTTGGAGCTTGAAACACACAATAAAAATATTATAAAGTGTCAATGCACAGTCATTGTGCAAAAAATCTCTGTGAAGACAAATTATTAAAATAAAACATTCCACTAAAAAAAAAAAACAATTCGGGGGCAAATAATGTCATAATGTATTACATAAAATAAAATATATAAAATAATGATTTTAAAAAATGAGAACTAATTATTTCAAACACTTTTAAGAAAAACAATGATTTAGTACACTACCACTGACTATGTTGTTTGGATTAATTTGTAGAACATAAAGTACTATTATATGAAAAATAACAAAATTATATTTAATAGTCAATTTTATATATCAAATTTGTTTTCATTATTGCAACAAATCATCAAATGAGACAGACAAAGAAGCAAAGTCAAATACAATCGAGAAGTAAATAAAACCCTAAACAAAAAATAATTAAACCACTAAAATAAACATACATCTTACTATATTTCATATTACACAATGTATTTAGTTAGCATGCATCTTCAGGACAAGACTTAATCTCACCTTTCCTCGTGGAGTGTGGCTGGTCGTCTGTGTCGCGTTCCATCGTCACGTGTCTGCATTTCCCGGGAAAACACCACGGTTGCTGATTTGCGTAAATGACGTAGTTACGTAGCCTATTTGGATTTCACTTTGAAATTGTGACTACATTTATTTGGCCTAATAGAAAATTATCTGATGGCAAGGATATTTGTTTTAGCCACAGTACTGTTTCTTCAAACTTAAAAAAAAAAATTGTGGTGAAGTTAGTCTTTCTAGTGGAAAGAGCACATGATCACTTACCGAGCACACGCCCTGACACGCCTCGAACTACGAACCAGTGCGCATGTCCTTACAAGCACTGGTTTAAAAGGGCAAAAAGTACCTGATGTGCACTTATTTTTCTGAAATAACACCACATCATAAAGCTTTTAAGATAATTACAAATAAGAATATTCAAAACGTGCAGGTCTGCTGTAAACAAGAGCTCACAACTGTCTAAATGAGCAACTTGACCAGACATCTTATTTTCTATTAATAGCATTTATTAATCAAAACAGTCCATTGAAGTCTGCAAACCCACAGCAGGGCTGATATTCAAGCTGGTGCATATGTCTCCATTTCTGCACGAGTCTGTGTTGTTCTTCTACTGAACAGCATTGTGTTCTTTTTGTTTCTTTAATAAAGTAGTGGTATTTTACACTAAATATAACCTGCTAGACCTTGTAAAGGTGCTTTAAATACACATAACCACAATAGATTTACATATTTTGAGCAGCACTTCTGATTACACCTGTCTGTCAGTCACTCATCAGCCTTATGAGTTCATTCATCATCTCATCTCTGTCTGCAGCGAGTCAGAGACCTGCTGTGGGGGAAGGGCGCGAGCGCAATCAGAGAGTGCTGTGGGGGAAGGGCGGTTGATCTCAGTATGAGCAGCAGAAGCAGCAGATCTCAGTCAGGGACTCAGGGCTATAGGGCTATAGTTTAAAATCAAAGTAAGAACAAATAAATCTGTAAACAAACATTTAAGCGTGCCAGCTTGATTCATGATTCTTTTAAACACTTTTTGTTATTATGTATGACTTTAACTGCTCTCTCTCTCTCTCTCTCTCTCTCTCTCTCTCTCTCTCTCTCTCTCTCTCTCTCTCTCTCTCTCTCTCTCTCTCTCTCTCTCTATATATATATATATATATATATATATATATATATATATATATAGCTATACATATGTACGTACATACACAGACAGACAGACAGACAGACAGATAGATAGATAGATAGATAGAGAGAGAGAGAGAGAGAGAGAGAGAGAGAGAGAGAGAGAGAGAGAGATAGAGAGATAGAGAGATAGATAGCATGTTTGTCTATTTCTTCTCAGTCACTTTAGTACATTTATTGAATCATCCTTTTAAACACTTTGTTCTGGTGGATGACTACTCTCTCTCTCTCTCTCTCTCTCTCTCTCTATATATATATATATATATATATATATATATATATATATATATACATGCGTACACAGACAGACAGATAGATAGACAGATAGACAGAGAGATATATGGATAGATGGATAGATGGATAGATAGATAGATAGATAGATAGATAGATAGATAGATAGATAGATAGATAGATAGATAGATAGATAGATAGATAGATAGATAGATAGATAGATAGATAGATAGATAGATAGATAGATAGATAGATAGATAGATAGATGGATGGATAGATGGATAGATGGATAGATGGATAGATGGATAGATGGATGGATAGATAGATGGATAGATAGATAGATAGATGGATAGATGGATAGATGGATGGATAGATAGATAGATAGATAGATAGATAGATAGATAGATAGATAGATAGATAGATAGATAGATAGATAGATAGATAGATAGATAGATAGATAGATAGATAGATAGATAGATAGATAGATAGATAGATAGATAGATAGATAGATAGATAGATAGATAGATGGATGGATGGATAGATGGATAGATGGATAGATGGAGGGATAGATAGATAGATAGATAGATAGATAGATAGATAGATAGATAGATAGATAGATGGATGGATAGATGGATAGATGGATAGATGGATGGATAGATAGATGGATAGATGGATAGATAGATAGAT
Source organism: Romanogobio albipinnatus (assembly GCA_023566225.1). NCBI lineage: Eukaryota > Metazoa > Chordata > Actinopteri > Cypriniformes > Gobionidae > Romanogobio > Romanogobio albipinnatus. Next base: position 46,913,291 of record CM042257.1, on the reverse strand, counting down.
AGATGGATAGATGGATAGATGGATGGATAGATAGATGGATAGATGGATAGATAGATAGATAGAATGTTTGCTGTAACATTTCTTCTCAGTCAATTTAGTACATTCATTGAACCATCCTTAAGATTTGCAAATCAGTAAGTGCATTTCTATAAACAATTTGTACAAACAGCAGAACCCAATAGATTACCATCAAAAGCCTGTAACTTGCTAAAAATGACAAGTCATTGTGTCATGTTGTCAATATAGTGTATTCTGTTCACATTTTCAGAAGTAAACTATGGCTACAATTTTGATGACAATGATTGAAAATACAAAATATTACACTTTATCTTTATGACATATTCACATTTCAATGGTACACATGTACGCATTACTCGACACTGGACATGATTCAGACACTGTGGGTCTGTCAAAAATGACAGTACAATGTCATTGCTATATAAAGAAAAAGACAAGACACACATATAGGCTACTGTATATATGTACGTGTGTTACATTAGGGTCTCTAAAATATATTAACTGTATAATGTAAAATGCAAGTAGACTGCTGTAATATAATGTAAATATGTTGGCACTACAGTATAGTGAACACTGTGTGATTGCACACCTGTCCTGTCTGCTAATGTTTGAATGACTGAGGACACACACGGTTGTTCTCCCAACTTTCGGCTCACCTTTCGACCCGCCTCGGCCATAAGGTCATGATTGAGAACATGAACTACAATAGTGGCCCTTATTTCTTCAGAATATTGTCCTCTTCTGCCTCTTCCTCTGTTTTACCTCTCTTCCACCACACATATTTACTTCTTCTTCTCGGCTGTTCACAATGTTTGTACCTTGTTGTTCTTTCATTGCCAGAGTGTGTAACACTGTGTTGTGTGTTGTGCTCTGTCTGTCTGCTTCTCAGATGCACTCTGAGCTATTTTAGAGAACTGGTGGAGTATTGGTGATCGAATGCTTTACATTCCCCTTCATTAGTGAAAATCAGAATTCACCTCTGCAATTCAACAATTCAGGACAAAAAATGTCTAACAGAAGTGGGTAGAAAGTTTGCTTGACAGTTTATGACAATTACTATTCTGCATTTAATGACTTATGGAATTAATAGATGTTTTGGGGAGTAAGACTATTCAACAGAGAACCATTTTGATCAATATGGTATAAGCAACTGATAATGTAAGAAACAGATAACACTTGTACATAATAAATTGCATTTGCAATTTGTTCAAATGATGAGAAATTGCTTTTATGAAGTGCACAAGTAACTAGATAACGTGGAGGTTGAAAGAATTTTAGTTGTGATCTGAGAAATGCCCCAAAGCGACTGAGAAAAACTTCAAATATAATTAATATGAAATAAAAAGATGTTTGTTGTAACTTCTTTCCTCCATATAATTAATTACATAATTACATTGTTATATGAATGATATAATATAATGTGATATTATATGAATGATATAATATAATGTAATGTAATATAATATATTATATTACATTACATTATATAATTAATATAATATAATGTAATGTAATATAGTATAATATAATGTAATATAATGCAATGCAATGTCATATAATATAATTATATAATAAATTAATGAATGTAATGTAATGCAATGTAATATAATTAATATAATATATAATGTAATATAATATAAAGAGAATGTTTGCTGTAAGTGAATGCGTTGCTCTGGTTACAGACGCACGTGCTCTGGGTGGGGGAGGGGCGTGGCTGCGGCTGTCAGGGAAACGGCTGGACGCAAAGTAGAAGAAAACACTTAAAAACAAATAACATCACTTATAAAAGCACGCGAATTTGCCTGTTTTCACATATTTTAATTGCTTGTATATTTTTATTGAATAAACTCAGATGTAATATCACCACACCCACAATAACAGATTTAAACAGTTGCTCCTCCGCTTTTGGAAGGAAATATGTTACTTTTCAAATGCACATGATGTAATGTGTCTGTCCCTCCCCGCGTCAAGCTCGTTCCTACAGCATTAATAAAATCCGATGCAAGTTTTACTGTACTGTAGGCTGTAGTCATGGTGACGCGGGGCAGCGCGATCTTTACACACACACATACACACACACAGAGCAGACTGATGCTCTGATGCGAGAGAAAACGCGAGGATTAAAAGTTTTAAAACATGCCAATATGAATCGCGAGAGCTCCTGCTGCTCAATGCAAATTGGTCTAATCTTATTTAATACTAATTATTGGGAATTTATCTGTAATTTAATGTGGATTATCTGTCAATTCATTACATGTTTTTGCCTCCGCCATCTTTTTTGATGACGTGTTGGCCTCTGATTGGTCAGATCACCAAGTCCCGCTCCCATGGTGGCTTCCTGCGCTCTGATTGGTCAGAATCACAAAAGTGTGTATCTTTTCCGGAAGTGCAGTACTCCTAGAGGGCGCTGTGTTATACACACTTTAGTGGGGGGGCACACACACTTCAGGTACACAAATCATGTAAAAGTGATTTTTTGGGACAAGTGAGATTTTAAGCCTGGACACCATTTTAGAGCATGCTGAATGCCACTGTATAGTCAAACAAATGAGGACATACAAAATGTCCCCAATTTTTTGGGTGGTCCTCAGTTTACTGGTGTGTATTCTGGTGAATGTCCCCAAAAGTGATATAAGTAAGTGCACACACACACACACACACACACACACACACACACACACACACACACATACACACACACACACACACACACACACACACACACACACACACACACACACACACACACACACACACACACACATACAGACACGCATACATGCATGCATGCATACATACATACATACTTACATACACACATACATACATACATACATACATACATACACACATACATACACACACACACACACACACACACACACACACACACACACACACACACACACACACACACACACACACACACACACACACACACACACACACACACACACACACACACACACACAGACACAGACATGCATACATACACGCATACACGCATACACGCATACACGCATACATACATACATACATACATACATACACACATACACACACACATACATACATACATACATACATACATACATACATACATACACACACACACACACACACACACACACACACACACACACACACACACACACACACACACACACACACACACACATATATATATACGTACGTACGTACGTATGTATGTGTGTATGTATGTATGCGTGTATGTATGTATGTATGTATGTATGTACGTACATACATACATACATACACACACACACACACACATACATACACACACACACACACACACACATACACACACACACCAACACACACACACACACACACACACACACACACACACACACACACACACACACACACACACACACACACATATATATACAGGTGCTGGTCATATAATTAGAATATCATCAAAAAGTTGATTTATTTCACTAATTCCATTCAAAAAGTGAAACTTGTATATTATATTCATTAATTACACACAGACTGATATATTTCAAATGTTTATTTCTTTTAATTTTGATGATTATAACAGACAACTAAGGAAAATCCCAAATTCAGTATCTCAGAAAATTTGAATATTGTGAAAAGGTTCAATATTGAAGACACCTGGTGCCACACTCTAATCAGCTGATGAACTCAAAACACCTGCAAAGGCTTTAAATGGTCTCTCAGTCTAGTTCTGTAGGCTACACAATCATGGGGAAGACTGCTGACTTGGCGGTTGTCCAAAAGACGACCATTGACACCTTGCACAAGGAGGGCAAGACACAAAAGGTCATTGCAAAAGAGGCTGGCTGTTCACAGAGCTCTGTGTCCAAGCACATTAATAGAGAGGCGAAGGGAAGGAAAAGATGTGCTAGAAAAAAGTGTATAAGCAATAGGGATAACCGCACCCTGGAGAGGATTGTGAATCTCCCCCACATTTTTGAATGGGTTTTGTTTCACAAAGAGTGGACTGGAGCTGGAGTCAGTGCTTCAAGAACCACTACGCACAGACGTATGCAATACATGGGTTTCAGCTGTCGCATTCCTTGTGTCAAGCCACTCTTGAACAACAGACAGCGTCAGAAGCGTCTCGCCTGGGCTAAAGACAAAAAGGAAAAAAAGTGTTCCAAAGTTATGTTCTCTGATGAAAGTACATTTTGCATTTCCTTTGGATATCAGGTTCCCAGAGTCTGGAGGAAGAGAGGAGAGGCACACAATTCACGTTGCTTGAGGTCCAGTGTAAAGTTTCCACAGTCAGTGATGGTTTGGGGTGCCATGTCATCTGCTGGTGTTGGTCCGCTGTGTTTTCTGAGGTCCAAGGTCAACGCAGCCGTATACCAGGAAGTTTTAGAGCACTTCATGCTTCCTGCTGCTGACCAACTTTATGGAGATGCAGATCTCATTTTCCAACAGGACTGGGCACCTGCACACAGTGCCAAAGCAACCAGGACCTGGTTTAAGGACCATGGTATCCCTGTTCTTAACTGGCCAGCAAACTCGCCTGACCTTAACCCCATAGGGAATCTATGGGGTATTGTGAAGAGGAAGATGCGATATGCAAGACCCAACAATGCAGAAGAGCTGAAGGCCACTATCAGAGCAACCTGGGCTCTCATAACACCTGAGCAGTGCCACAGACTGATCGACTCCATGCCACGCCGCATCGCTGCAGTAAATCAGGCAAAAGGAGCCGCAACTAAGTATTGAGTGCTGTACATGCTTATACTTTTCATGCTCATACTTTTCAGTTGGCCAAGATTCCTAAAAATCCTTTCTTTGTATCGGTCTTAAGTAATATTCAAATTTTATGAGATACTAAATTTGGGATTTTGCTTAATAATCATCAAAATTAAAAGAAATAAACATTTTAAATATATCAGTCTGTGTGTAATGAATGAATATAATATACAAGTTTGACTTTTTGAATGGAATTAGTGAAATAAATCAACTTTTTGATGATATTCTAATTATATGACCAGCACCTATGTGTGTATGTGTATGTATATGTATGTATGTATGTGTGTGTGTGTGTGTGTATATATATATATATATATATATATATATATATATATATATATATATATATATATATATATATATATATATATATATATATATATATATATATATATATATATATATATATATATATATATATATATATATATATATATATATAAAATATAATTATTATTATTTTTTAATTTATATTATATGATTATATTATATAATAATAATTAATATTTTTTACTTATTTATGTATTTATTTATTTTATTTATTTATTTTATTTAAACAAATATCTCCACTTGAGTTTGCATAGCTCAGGGCATGTACCCACTGTTTTGACCAATTCATTATAAAATAATATTATTGATAATTGTGATTTTTTTTTTTTCTTTAATTGGGATTATTATTATTATTATTAGCTAATATATTTTATAAAATTATTTTATTTTTATGTATGTATTTATTTTATTTTATTATTTTATTATTTTTGTTTTGTTTTGTTTTTTTTAAATTAATGAATGAATTAATTAATTAATTAGTTTAGTTTAATGTATTGCTTTGTTTTATTTGTTTTATTTAGTTATTTAGTTATTTTATTTATTATATTTTACTATTTTATTGTATTTATTTTATTACAAATATCTCCACTTGAGTTCGCATAGGGCACATACCCACTGTTTTTGGCCAATTCATTATAAAATAATATTATTAATAATTGCGATTTTATTGTGATTATTATTATTAACTAATATATTTAACAAAATAAGAAGTACATTTTTGTATTGTAACTGTTGTACTGTAAAATAAGAAATCGGGTATTTAATTTCTTTATAGTATAACTGTAAATTTACAAGATCAATAGTTTCAAATATTTGTTTTATTTTGACATATTGCTGGCAAATGTGTGTGTGTGTGTGTGTGTGTGCTGTCAGTTTCTGAGTGAAAACCGGCACTTTGTGCGTTAATGACATGATTTCAACTTGTAAAAAGCGTTCACGTCCTCAAATTGAGCTGGGAATTTTCGGAGAGCTCTCATGACTGCTGCAGATTAATTTATGCTCTGATAGTGTTGCCATTTAAACGTATAATTCCCAGTCCGAGTATGTGAACAGCTCTGAGTAGAAATGACAAAATTACGGTAATTACGATATGGCATGAACGCAGATTTTACATGGATGAACAGTGCCTCTGGAGCAGATAGCGGATATAATTATATCATAGTACGCCATATTGTGATATTAATTGTAACTAGATATTTCATACAGCCCTACATTGGAGGAAAGCTGGGTTGGGGTCATGATGCTGAAATTTTGCCAGTGTTTCCTAGGAGCCACACACCACTGGTTTGGCATTGCCTTCTGTGCAAATCTATGGGAGAAGCCAGAGAAGATTATGCAACATGTTACTCAACAGTTCCTTCACAATGCAGATGAAATGGCAAATGTATGTAAGCTTTAGCTGATTCATTCCAGGTTTCTTCCATGCAGAGTGACTTTGAGGATGGATCCGAGAGGGAGGTGACGAGGGGAGCGGACGTGCTTCCAGAGCTCAAAAATGTCGTCCTTAGAAAAACCGGCGACCTGAAAGAGAGCCATGTTTGCTTTGGATGCAATGAAAAGAGTTACTGAGCGATAACGGATCTTTCTCTATTCCTGTAAATGACCCGTTGACAGACGGAAAGGAGACCGTCCTTTGTCCTTGTGCCATCGCAGAACCAAAAAAGAAACAACGGCAAAAAAAGAGAGCGCTTCCTCTTGTATTCTTTCTATTTCAGTCTTTCTGTGGGATTAGAAGTCGTGTAGGAGAAACCCAGTACATCCTGCGTTGTTTATTAATGTTATTCTTAATATAATTGCATATAAATGGGTATTTTGTAACAAAAATATTCTTTACACTGCAGTAGTAAAATTGCAATACTTATGTCTTAATATCTTCATTTGCAAGAGTTTAACCCTCAAACTTTTATTTTGGTGAAAAATGTGACCACAGCTTTAAAAACTCTTCTCGTTACAAATCCACCTGTCCATAACAAATCATGTGAACATGTGAAAAAGGGCATGTTGCTTTCCCAAATGTGCGTTAAAATGGAGTTTGCTGCGATTACTGTTAACCGAGGCGCTGAAGACACAGGGATGACACGTAAATGAACACAGGGATGCGCTTTGCTCTGAAACACATAGAGAGAAGGAAAGTGCAACTGTTATCTAAATACTGCAGAGATTAAGACTTACACTATATTGCCAAAAGTTTTGTGACGCCTGCCTTTACATGCTCATGAACTTTAATGCCATCTCATTCTTAATCCGTAGGGTTTAATATGGAGTCGGCCACCCTTTGCAGCTCTAACAGCTTCAGCTCTTCTGGGAAGGCTTTCCTCAAGGTTTAGGAGTGTGTTTATGCGGATTCTTCTAGAAGCGCATTTGTGATGTTGGACGAGAAGGCCTGGCTCTCAGTCTCCGCTCTAATTCATCCCAAAGGTGTTCTATCGGGTCGAGGTCAGGACTCTGTGCAGGTCCACACCAAACTCGCTCATCCATGTCTTTATGGAGTGATGCTTTGTGCACTGGAGCGCAGTCATGCTGGGACAGGAAGGGGCCGTCCACAAACTGTTCCCACAAAGTTGGGAGCATGAAATTGTCCAAAATATCTTGGTGAAGCATTAAGAGTTCCTTTCACTGGAACTAAGAGCCCAACCCCTGAAAAACAACCCCACCCCAAAATCCCCCCTCCACCAAACTTTACACTTGGCACAGTGCAGTCAGGCAAGTCCTGTTCTCCTGGCAAAAGCAGAGAAGCGTGATTGGTCACTCCAGAGAACACGTCTCCACTGCTCTAGAGCCCAGTGGTGGCGCGCTTTACCCCACTGCATCCCACGCTTTGCATTGCACTTGGTGATGTAAGGCTTGGATGAGCTGCTCGGCCATGGAAACCCATTCCATGAAGCTCTACACACTGTTCTTGAGCTCATCTGAAGGTCACAGAAGTTTGGAGGTCTGGAGCTCTTGACTCGACTTCTGTGACCCTCAGCATGCGCTGACCCCGCTCTGTGATTTTATCACTTTGTGCTGTTGTTCCCAATCGCTTCCACTTTGTTATAACACCACTAACAGTTGAGCGTGGAATATTTAGTATAATATTTGGACTTATTGCACAGGTGTCCACCGATCACGGCCCCACGCTTGAGTTCTCTGAGCTCCTGAGAGCGGCCCATTCTCTCACTAATGTGTGTAGAAGCGTCTGCAGGCCTAGTGCTTGATTTATACACCTGTGGCCATGAAGGGATTGAACACCTGAGCTCAGTGATTTGGAGGGGCGTCCCAATACTTTTGGCTATATAGTGTATTTGAGTAGGGAAAAGTCTATATATTCAACAACATTAGTGCAGCATCAGCATCTAGTCCTGAAGCAGCACGTAATCATATTTATTGCTAATTTTAGATGGTAATCCGTGGAAATTAAAAATGTTAATCACTCAGAGTGACGGTTCTCTTTTGTAACTGACCTTCGAGTCATAAACAGACAGAAAATATCCGCTTGAGTTACACAACCTGAGATTAGAGGATTTTGGCGTCACAGCAACGTGAATGTGTGTCAGAGAGAAAGCATTTCACAATGGTGACCCGGGGACTGTGTGAGTGTGAAGCGCATTCATATTTCAGCTGTTAAACTACCTTTTTTTGTGGGATATTCCTACTCACTATCAGTGACTGCCAGACATAGTGATGTTCATAGTTATTTATGCCTGGATCATTCCAGTCTTGGCTTTGGATTGGTCGATCCATGCTCTGCAAGGGGTTCACAACTGTATAACACTTTTTTTTTTTTTTTTTTGATCAATGTGATCAATGTGCTGTGACTATAATCACAATACAGTGCACCATATCGTGTACCTTCTTCCTTAGTCACATTATATCAAAATGGACAATTTTTGTTTTGTTTTTTTATGGAATATTGCATTATTTAAATGATTTATCTGTGCACATGTTTTTTTAACATTCATGTGTCAAATCAAAACATCAACATCTCTTCTCTGATGGCGTGTTTACTGGTGCGAGGGCGGGGCAACCCTTCACTCACATGAGATCCACCAATAGCAATCCACGACCATCCAATTAATTCACCCCCGGACAAAATCAAGCCCCGCCCTACATTTGTTCTTGTTTGAGAAGCCGTTTCACTCGGATATACAGCACAATAGAGAAGAAAAGACTCCACAACTTCAAACGCAACACAAGTTTTATGAATTTTGAAGCCTAAATACAATCGGCAGAAGGGAAACCCTAAATGTTGGCTTTAAATGAACTACACATGGTTGCTTGACCATGTGTTTAACCTAAAACCCATTCAAAAAAACAATTGAATTCAGGACAAAGCTGGAAGTTAAAAACTACTAAGACTCTGGTTTATGGGTTTTAGCACTCTATAACATTAAAAGGATGGATGGATGGATGGATGTATAGATGGATGGATGGACTGACAGAATGACGGATGGATGGATGGATGGACTGACAGAATGACGGGTGGATGGATGGATGGATGGACTGACAGAATGACGGGTGGATGGATGGATGGACTGACAGAATGATGGGTGGATGGATGGATGGATGGATGGACAGAATGACGGGTGGATGGATAGATGGATGGACTGACAGAATGACGGGTGGATGGATGGATGGATGGACTGACAGAATGACGGGTGGATGGATGGATGGATGGACTGACAGAATGACGGGTGGATGGATGGATGGACTGACAGAATGACGGGTGGATGGATGGACGGACAAAATGACGGGTGGATGGATGGATGGATGGACTGACAGAATGACGGGTGGATGGATGGACTGACAGAATGACGGGTGGGTGGATGATGGATGGATGGACAGAATGACGGGTGGATGGATGGATGGACTGACAGAATGACGGGTGGATAGATGGATGGATGGACTGACAGAATGATGGTGGATTGATGGATGGATGGATGGATGGACTAACAGAATGATGGGTGGATGGATGGACTGACAGAATGACGGGTGGATGGATGGATGGACTGACAGAATGATGGGTGGATTGACAGAATGACGGGTGGATGGCTGGATGGATGGACTGACAGAATAACGGGTGGGTGGATGGACGAACGGACAGAATGACGGATGGATGGATGGATGGATGGACTGACAGAATGATGGGTGGGTGGATGATGGATGGACGGACTGAATGACGGGTGGATGGATGATGGATGGACGGACTGAATGACGGGTGGATGGATGGATGGACTGACAGAATGACGGGTGGATGGATGGATGGATGGATGGATGGATGGATGGATGGATGGACTGACAGAATAACGGGTGGGTGGATGATGGATGGACGGACAGAATGACGGGTGGATGGATGGACGGACAGAATGACGGGTGGATGGATGGATGGATGGACTGACAGAATGACGGGTGGATGGATGGATGGATGGACTGACAGAATGACGGGTGGGTGGATGATGGATGGACGGACAGAATGACGGGTGGATGGATGGACTGACAGAATGACGGGTGGATGGATGGATGGATGGATGGACTGACAGAATGACGGGTGGATGGATGGATGGACTGACAGAATGACGGGTGGGTGGATGATGGATGGACGGACAGAATGACGGGTGGATGGATGGATGGACTGACAGAATGACGGGTGGGTGGATGATGGATGGACGGACAGAATGACGGGTGGATGGATGGACTGACAGAATGACGGGTGGGTGGATGATGGATGGATGGATGGACTGACAGAATGACGGTTGAAACTTTTACATTTTGTTATGAAAATATATTTGTACTTTTCCTTTTACTGATGCTTGTGTTGCAGATATTGCACATTTCACCATTAACTTCACACCCTGCAAATATTTGCAAAACCGGTTTTGTTGTGTAATGCTCTAATTTGCTTAAAAGGGAATATTTATCATTAAGTTTGCACATCTTCCTGGGTGCCACCATGTCTGTGTAACATCATCCAGACAAAATCAGATGGGGGATTTCCGTACAAGTTTCCAAGTTGATTGTTTGTGTGTTCTACAGCACTTTTCCAAGTAGGAGTTTGGAAATTCCAAGTGGAATGCAGTGTAGCGTTATATATTGACTACAATCCCAAAAGAACACACGGGTCGGGTTAAACCGATCATGAGCATCATGTTTTATTATCTGGGAACCGCAGATTGAAACCACAAAGGTTAATACACAACAGTATCAACATAAAGGTATTGAATGAAGAGCCACAGAGAGACTCATGAACGCGTTTACACAGAAATAACAACGGCTGTGTCACGAAGATGTTTTGCCTGTATCAGGGGAGCAGACGGAAATGTGCTCTTAACTGATATGATGAATTGCTCGGTTTGGCTGAAATACGACCGGCTCCTACTTTATTTGATCAGTTTAAGGGATTGTGGTGGAAATGTAATGCAGTAAATAAGGCCTCACTCCCTCACAGTCTTTGGGGATAAGCAGGGAAAAGCTTGGAAGGATCTCAGGTCAACGGTTGTTTACAGTGGGGAAGCATTTTGCTTTATCATGGAAGAAATGGATATGGATAGGGTCTGAGGGTGTGTGTGTGTGAGAGAGAGAGCGAGAGTTAGTGACATTTCAGAAGGTATAATGGACCACATACCTTGAAGCTCAGATATGTGAAATATTTTCTCCCTTGGTGGCCAAACATATTTGTAACCTTTCATTATGAATGAAACCTTGTTACTACTACTCTCTCCCTTTCTAATGGCAGCAGGGCTTGACATTAACACCCGCCCACCAGGATTTCAGATGTGCCTTGTAATGCTGCGTTCACACCAAACGCGAATAGAGCGTCAAAAATCGCGTCTAATTGGACGCGTGAACATTTTGCATCCATTCGCGCGTCCACATAAAAGCGTATAAATCGAGCGTTTGAAGCGAAATAGGCGATTGCGTTCAAGGCGCTCCAGGAGAAATATGTCATAAAACACCACTCTGCCTCTTTTCATTTTCATTAAAAATATATATTAAACATTAAAGTTCAAATTTTTCAACTCGGGCGTCAGACGCGAATACGCTTCAAACGCGTGAATGCACAAAAAGCACCACTCGCGCAAGACGCTCAATTTGCGTTAAATTCGCGTCATTCGCACAAACTGGGCGCGCGAATGAGGCGGAATCGCGACCCAGGGCCTCCAGACGCGCGTCAACGCGGCTTTCCATAGACTTAACATTGAAATCACTCGCTCCTGACGCTCTATTCGCGTTTGGTGTGAACGCAGCATAACACAGTCACCCTCACTAGCCACTTTGGCGACTTGAATTTTTCAAAAGGCATCTGTTATAGTCGCATTGCACATTATAACCAATCACACGCGATTCTGTTGAGTTTATGAATGCAATGTCTAATAAGCAGAGGCGTTCAGTTTAGTCATCGCTGAAATGTCAGAGTTTTGTTCAGAGCGTGCTCTCACTCACTGAAATCTGCACTCTCATCATAAACAACTCAGCAGAGATGTTACGTGTGATGAAGGAGATTCATTTTCAGTTTCTATTTCAGCAGCGAAAATAGTTTCAAACAAAGATCACCGCTAGAGATGCACCGATTGCAATTTTCCTGGCCGATTTTCGATTTTTTTTGTTAGTGAGATCGGCCGATACCGATTTTTGCCGATTCTGATTTTCTTTCTAAGAACTATAATTGACAGCATATACAAACAGAAATTTTTCTTCAAAGCAAATTTTTTTTATATTCTAAAATAAATTATTAAACATTACAACAGGATCTTCTCGCACTTAAACAACTCTCAAAAATTAAGTGTTCTGTGTCTGGAAAGAAGTAGAAATAACAAATAACTGAAAATCAGTTGCTTTATGAAACAAAACATTATAAATGAACTTTTTCTCTTTGTTACTTGTCTTACAAAAGTCAAAAGATCCTATGAATGAACAAACCTGAAGTGTACAATACTCCACCAAATAATAGTTCAGTAATTGGGTAATAAATGTTGCCAGCTAGGGATGTCACGGTACCAAAATTACAGTAGTCGGTACCAATACCAAACAAATTTTACGGTACCACAAATTTTTACCAATTTCAGTACCACAGCTAAATGTTTTTTTATATATATATATATATATATATATATATATATATATATATATATATATATATATATATATATATATATATATATATATATATATATTTTTTTTTTACCTTTTAAATAAATAAATAATTAAATGTATGAAGTTTATTATTTATGATGATAATAATTATACTGTAAGTAAATAATACATAAACATTTAAAGGCTGTATGCTGTTTAAAAGTAAACATAAAAAAGATCAAGTGAAAAATAATCAACCATCTAGGCATAATTATTTTTATTAGTAGAGACGTATAATTATGACATAGAGCCGGCGCTAAATCTACTGTAAGCTACAGCAGTAGCCCAATATATTCTGTCAATTAAAAAATGTTTAAACCAAACTTTTATTTTGAGTGTCTGTGTTCATGATATGACAAATGAAACGGTAAATTCTCATGAAGTGACGGTTTATTTGTTGTATGATTGTCATATACATTTATTTAGAAGTATTATTTTTCTTATTTTCAACCTAATGCTGCGTTCACACCGAATGCGAATAGAGCGTCTGGCGCAAGTGATTTCCATGTTAAGTCAATGGAAAGGCGCGTTGACGCGTGTCTGGAGGTCCTGCGGCGCGATAAATGCGTTTCCGCCTCATTCGCGCGTCCATTTCACGCGAATGACGCAAATTGGACGCGAATTGAGCATCTTGCGCGATACACGCAAGTGGTGCTTTTTGTGCATTCACGCATTTGAAGCGAATTCGCGTCTGACGCCCAAGTTGAAAAATCTGAACTTTGGCGTCAATTCGCGCCGCGTTAACCAATCAGGAGCCTGCTCGCTGCTGTCACGTGGTAAAGTGACGTGATGAGAAACCCCGCATCGTTTAAAAATACTACTATTGTGTCACAAAATGAGGTTTTAAGTTTTCAGGTGAGAATGTAGTTGTTTAAAGCTCAAATCTGTGGTTTATTTATAAAGAGAGCGCCTATTTAAAAATAATAATCTTGTGTTTTTGGAGTTGTGAGCTCCAGTGGATCAGCGGGCGCTCAGCGCTCATTAACCCCGGCGAGAGCAGCCTTTCCTCGGCCAGTCCTTCTGCATCTGCCGCTGGCTCTGATGTCCTGTAGTGGCTCGTCTTGTGTGGATCGATCTTTGCTCTCATGAATCTATCATTTGTTGTCTGCCAAATCGTTTTGACTGAGGGCAAAGAGAATTTTCATAATTTTTTTTTTAAGGATATTTAAATAAACATGCAGTGAAGATAATGTAGGAGTCGCCTGGACCACATTTGTGTGGCTATTAATGTTTAATATATATTTTTAATGAAAATGAAAAGAGGCAGAGTGGTGTTTTATGACATATTTCTCCTGGAGCGTCTTGAACGCGCGTCTATTCCGCTTCAAACGCTCGATTTATACGCACGTCCAATTTGCAAATGGATTCAAAATGTTCAAGCGTCCAACTAGACGCTGTAGACGCGATTTTGACGCTCTATTCACGTTTGGTGTGAACGCAGCATGAAAGTTTAATTCATACTGGAAGCCAGAGGGCAGGGGCGTAGCCGTCTTTTCATAAGTGAGGGGGACATAAATGTCAGGTATAATACCTGTTTTTTTCTGACCTCTGTCTAATTGACAGATTTAATTGATCTATTGCTTTTAATTCAGTAAGATATCAAATACACTGCTGAACAATAACCACTAATATGTATAATATTTCCCCCTATATTTTATGCCAATTTTATGATTGGTTTATGCACTACAAACACTTGTGCATTAAAGGGTTAGTTCACCCAAAAATGAAAATTCTGTCATTAATTACTCACCCTCATGTCGTTCGACACCAGTAAGACTTCAGCTCACCAAGGCTGCATTTATTTAATAAAAAATGCAGTAAAAAAAAAATACAGTGAAATATTATGCCAATTTAAAGCAGCTGTTATCTATGTGAATATATAAATGTGATCAAAGCTGAATTTTCAGCATCATTACTCCAGTCTTCAGTGTCACATGATCCTTCAGAAATCATTCTAATATGCTGATTTGCTGCTCAAGAAACATTTATGATTATTATCAGTGATGAAAACAGTTGCTTACTTAATTCACTGCTGAAAACACTGCTGCTTAATTTTTGTGGAAACCATGATAGTATTCAAACTTTTGTGGTAAGATTAAAAAAGAGAGAAATTCATACTTTTATTAATTAAACATGCATTAAATTGATCACAAGTGATATTTATAATATAAATAAAGATTTATATTTAATAAGTGCTTTATTTAATGCAAATAAATGCAGTTAATTTAACTTTCTATTCATCAAAGAATCCTGAAAAATAAAATGCATCATGGTTTCCACAACATTTTTAAGCAGCACAACTGTTTTCAACATTTATAATAATCATAAATGTTTCTTGAGCAGCAAATCCTCATATTATAATCGATATGACACAGAAGACTGGTGTAATGATGCTGAAAATTCAGCTTTGATCACAGGAAAAAATTACACGTTTACTAGCTCAGTTACATAGTAAACAGCGGTTTTATATAATAAATGCAGCCTTGGTGAGCAGAAGATACTAAACATTAAAAAGGATGTCAGTTAGCACTGCATTATTCATATACTTTATTGTCAATAAATACCTTGAGATGGCTTGAAAAACACACACATATAATGTCGAAATCATGTGTTTGTCGTCGTGTTTCATCAGTCATAATTCTCTTTATTCAGCTGCTGGTTCAGCGCTGTGAATGCCTTTGGAACGTGATTACTTCTACGAATCCGTTTTGGACTTTCTGTGAGAGGGCGCCCTCCGGCTTCGAGTATGAATTGGAGTGTTGCACGAGAGTGTTAGCACTCCATGGTGTTCAGAGCGCCTTGTTTTTGGATACGAATAAAATGACAGGTCATGTAGATTTATTCACATTGGCTTCTACGTAATCAAACTTGCCCGTGTAACAGACGTAGGCCAGTAAGAGCGGTACGACTAGACGCCGGTTCGAATCCCCCACGGAGCGGGTCGACTTGGACCGGTGAGACTCGGTAAAGTGCGGGGGACGAATTTACGTTTTATTAAAGGTGCGGGGGACACGTCCCCCCCGTCCCCCGCGTAATCTACGCCCATGCCAGAGGGCGCCCTCGAGAAGAAACTCCACATTTGCGTTAGAGAAGTAATCTTTTTCAGGAAATCCCTAACGTGAAGCTAAGCTTGCGCTGTTGGCTGTATAAAAGGAACATAGAAATGCTTTGACTGATTAAATATGAAGATAATTAGCCTGACGTTGTCATACTCAATTCTAGTCAGAATATGAGTCTGATTCTGCTCCGTTGGGCTGTGATTATGGGGCGTGTTTCAACCGAACCAGGAAAGACCTCAATAGGATAGACCTACAACCAATCAGAGCAACGGAGTGACGCATAACGTTAGTTGTCAACAGAACTCAACTGCACTGTGTCGCCAAGTCCGCGGGTTGAAGCGACCCCAATTATGTGATATACACACCCAGGAATGCGAAATTTAGCAGCCGTGCCAAAATAACACATTTTACCCCCCAAATGCCATTTTTCCCGGAGAACCCCCCCACCCGGAAAGCTATTGGGCTTGTTTCTGGCTAGTTTTGAGTAGCAATTGGGCGAGTTTTGCTGTAAAAACTTGGCAACCCTGTCTGCACACACGCTGGAATAAGTAACGTTAGAAGAAGAAGATGAGTGTAAACGATCTTTGCCGGTGTTGTAAAAAAAGAATTTAAGGATACACAGAGCACTTACCAACACCATCATCATTTCTGAGAGAAATAGTAAAGGTGAACGCATATACGAACAAGTTCTCCATTTAGGATTAGAACAAATTCAACCCAAGCGCCTTTGATGACGTGGATGATTACGTTACTGTTGATCATCTGTCCATCAGCGTCTAAAGCCCGCCCTGACAATTTCATTGGTCCGAACAGTTTCTGTTCAGACATAATTACTTCTCTACGGATCAAGTCCAGACCGAACTGCCCGTGCAAAAAAATGTGTGGGCGGGGCTAAGTTCGTCTGGCATCCAGGCTAGAAGATAATAGTTCTGCGACAAGATATGGTGTATTGAGTTCTTCAAGCCTTCTCGAGTATTTTCATAATAATAATAAAGTATTCAGTGCTGATTGACATTCTGTGATAAGAAGCCACATCAGCTCGACTGACTATATTAAGTGAGTCTTAACCTGTTATTAAACGTATTTTGTTGGTCAGGTTTATGAACGCTTCACATTACTAGCTCGTGTAGATGTTTGACACGTGTTGTTTTTCAAAAGCCCGTTGTAAGCGACTCAAACTCGCAGTGCTTTCAGACGGAGCAGCGTTTACTGATCACAGAGCCGCTCTTCTCTAACACGCTGGGCATTTATTTGTTTCATTAAAGGTCCCGTTCTTCGTGATCCCATTGTTCAAACTTTAGTTAGTGTGTAATGTTGCTGTTAGAGCATAAATAATACCTGTAAAATTATAAAGCTCAAAGTTCAATGCCAAGCGAGATATTTTATTTAACAGAAGTTCCCTTTCAAAGCCTACAGCGAACGGCCGGCTTGGACTACATCCTGGTACTTCCTTCATTAATGACGTCAGTAGAACAGACTAACCTCCGCCCACAAGAATACGTGAAAAAAGGGGGCGTGGTCTTGTTGCTGTCCCACGTGGAGAAGAGGACGGTCGCGTGGAGAAGAGGAAGTGTCGCGTGGAGAAAAGGAAGTGTTGCGTTTGAGTGTGTTTGTCGCCATGTCGTCGAGACGCTGTTATTTTCATCCCGGAGTCAAATCACCTTTGTTTGGCTTTCCCAGGGACGCTGTAGAGATCATTGAGCGCATATATCTCCCGTTAAGAGGCATGACCTTTCCACGTGCGCTAAGCTGCTGTCGAATCACAACACAGGAACTGTGCTACGTTTGCTAAGATGCGGTCAAATCACAACACAGGAACCGCTGGCACAATCAGAACTCGTTACGTATTTCTGAAGGAGGGACTTCATAGAATAAAGGAACTCATCAGCCGTTTTTAGGACAGTGAAAACAGCGGTATACAGATAAGTACATTGTGTTAAAAATACAGTTTTTTTTTACACGCGAAACATGAACACATGTTATATTGCACACTGTAAACACAATCAAAGCTTCAAAAGAACACGAAGAACGGGACCTTTAAAATCGCAGCCTTTGCGCTTTCATAGTCTTAAGCCAAATCACGATTGCGGTTCGATTAATCGTGACAACCAGCTTGCACAGGGACTATTTTCAGGCGCTGTGTCTAATATCAATATCATTGCGTCGCTGCAAAACATCTCTCTCAATAATAAGACCATCACAGCCAATATGTTGGCCTTGGCAAGCTATCGGTTGACTGCTAAAATTGGTATAGTATGGATTACATTACGGCTTTGGTAGGATAAAACTTTTTTTTGTTTGTTTGTTGCCGCATTCAGTTCTATATAAAACATTAATGCATTACTTTTGTGCAATAAGCAATCTTTGTATTATGCTGCCACTTAAAACCTGGGTCTTGAAGCTAAATAGGTTGAGAACCACTGGGATAGATGTCAAGGATGTTAAACAGGGGAAAGTGCCTTTTTTCCCTCTAGTTTCTCCTCTAAAAGACGGAGCGAGCACACAAAAGGAGGTGAAACCATAGAGCCGGGCCAAAAGAGCTAATGGACAAGTGATGAAACAGTGTTTCCTGAGCTCTGAAAGGAGTGCTGAGCAGCCGATAAGTTTGATGGCTGGACATTAAAATAGTTTGTACATTAAAATAGTTTGAAGGAGCAAGTCGGAAAACACGATGAAGCTGTCAGCCAAACTTGAGCTGCCTCTCCTTTGACAGTCGCTGCTCTTTTCCAAAAAGTTCAGATTTCAGAGGTCCAAAGGATTTTTTTTTCAAAATACAACAAAAAAAAAGAAGCTTGGTAGCAACCAAGAATATTGTTTTACTGGCAAGGCTCAGTAATTTACTGGAAAAATGCGTCAGGGAAAAGTATATGTTACTCCGTTTGTCCGTGTGTGTGTGTCTGTAGTGATGAAGTGTGTCGTCAAAAGACATGGTGCCTACGCGACTTGGATTGATTGTTTCAGGTGAGCGAAGAGGCCAGAGGATTTGGCTCGGGACCGCTTTACACACAGATATAGTAGCGACACTTATATTTATGATATTTTCTCCATGACTACCAGGCAGTGTTTAGCAGTATGATCTTTCAGTAAATCCTATTATATTCTCTTTAATCTCAAATATAAACCAGGGCAGGGCTTGTTCCTACAGTGCGGTTTTTAGCATATTATCCCAGCATCACTCTATACATCCATGATGGCTGACAAAACCATTAAAGGGAGAGCTCACCCTAAGATTCATTTTCTGCCATTATTTTCATAACCTTTATGTCGTTCCAAACTTGTATGTATCTTTCTTCTGTGGAAAATGTTTAAGAATTGTGCTGTTGCTCGGCTGAACCCGTTATCATTAAAATCCTTCACGCGATGTGTGCACTATTGTCGAAGACCCGTGGATATACATATTACCTGGATATTTTGCATTTAAATTTTTTTTACACCAGTGCTGGAAATTGAATCCATGGCTTAATGTGAATGTCAAACCCAAAATGACATATTGATACTTAACAATTAGTTAATAGTCATGTGCCTCAACAAGTGAAGTCATAATGATCCCTTTGCAAATCATAAGCTTAAACTTGGTTAAACTTACTTAAAGGGGTCAAGAACTGCATAGTTTTATTGTTTTTTTAATGTTTCCTGGGGTGCACTTATAATGTTAGTATGGTTTTTACATCAAAAATGGTCATAATTTAGAAATAAAAGGCATTTTCCTACACTGGTTTTAGCCTCTGATTTGAACTCTCTGTTTGAAGGGGGCGTGTCAGCTGTGAGACTTCAGTGTAAACGCCCACCGCTTTGATTGGCTGCTGTGAGACTTCAGTGTAAACGCCCACTGCTGTGATTGGCTGCTGTGAGACTTCAGTGTAAACGCCCACTGCTGTGATTGGCTGCTGTGAGACTTCAGTGTAAACGCCCACTGCTGTGATTGGCTGCTGTGAGACTTCAGTGTAAACGCCCACTGCTGTGATTGGCTGCTGTGAGACTTCAGTGTAAACGCCCACTGCTGTGATTGGCTGCTGTGAGACTTCAGTGTAAACGCCCACCGCTCGAGTCCATATCGTAAAAGTCTGTTTGCAAAGCCTGTGCCGAAATTGCGACTGATTTCCCAAAGAATCCACAGTGAAATGTAGCGAATACAAATAAATAATGCTCAACCTGGACATTCACATTGATGAAAATAAATAAGGACAGTACTAGCATTAGGATCCTTTGGAAGATGATGTTATTTGTAGTCCATCCTGTATCGCTCGTCTCTCCTCGTCATCTCACTAACACTCCAGTGGGCGGGGCCAAAGTTGCAATGATGAAGGCATTTGATGGAGGCGGTCTTTCACCATCTATTATAGGCTCATTCCACAACGAGTCGTTCTCTGGGTTTAGTTACAATAAAAGCTGTTTTTGGACTAACAAGGAAGTTTTCAGTTCTGTTTTCAGTTAAAAAAAAACAAAGGCGTAGTTTGATGTCATCATGTTTGAGCGCAGACTCTTGGGACATGTGGTCTTCACCTCACAGCCGGTGGGAAAGAGTCGGGATAGGACTCGGGCAGAAATCATGTTGATGGATGTGATTTATTAACGTAACTGTAGTTTGAAGCAGAGCAGGACCGAGTGTTGTGGAGCTGAGGAACCGCTGGAGCGATTGTTAATAAGATGAACGCAACACACGCCTCGCGAGCAGCGGGACTTTTATTATGACACAGTCGCCGGTGCCACTTCCGCTCCTCCGCTCATGAGTCAGTCCTTCCAGAAAAATGCGGCTTT
The DNA here is from genome assembly GCA_023566225.1 of Romanogobio albipinnatus. Taxonomy (NCBI): domain Eukaryota; kingdom Metazoa; phylum Chordata; class Actinopteri; order Cypriniformes; family Gobionidae; genus Romanogobio; species Romanogobio albipinnatus. The sequence goes on along the minus strand of CM042257.1, from coordinate 46,892,259 downwards.
TTTTTGTGATTGTTGCGGGCAAAAATACTTGATTATGCGGCATGTTTTCTTAAAAAATGCGATGGAAAATGCGGGAACTTGCAAAAACTGCGGTTTGATGAGAAAGGAGTAAAAAAGCACTACATCACAGAAAGTGCTGGGAATATTTAAGTTCTCATCTTGTTTTATTGAAGACCTTAATAAACACACGGCTCAAATTCACAAAACATTGAGTCAAACAAGTTCTGTAGCTTTACAAAAGGAATATGCTACAACTTCTGAAAAAATGAATAAATAACTTCCTGTTTTACAGAGGTAGCTTTACAAAACAGACATTTGAGTGCTTCCAATGCACAAAGTGCAATCTCTTAAAGGGTTTTCCCCCAAAAATTTAAATTCTGCCATTAATGACGTCCCCTCACGTCGTTGGACACCCGTCAGACCTCCGTTCATCTTCAGAACACAAATGAAGATATTTAAGTTGAAATCCGATGGCTCAGAAAGTCCTCCATTGGCACAATGCACTGTGCACTCTCAAGACCCATAAAAGGTACTAAAGACGTCGTTACAAAGTCCATCTCACTACAGTGGTTCTACAATAACTTTATGAAGCGACGAGAATAGTTTTTGTGATAAAACCTAAATAACGAATTATATAGTGATGACCGATTTAAAAATAATAGCATCATGAAGCTTCAAAGCGTTATGAATCAGTGAGTCGATTCATGATTCGGCGATCCAAACCGCTGAATCGACTCACTGATTCATAACGCTTCAAACCGCTGAATCGACTCACTGATTCATAACACTTCAAACCGCTGAATCGACTCACTGATTCATAACGCTTCAAACCGCTGAATCGACTCACTGATTCATAACGCTTCAAACCGCTGAATCGACTCACTGATTCATAACACTTCAAACCGCTGAATCGACTCACTGATTCATAACGCTTCAAACCGCTGAATCGACTCACTGATTCATAACGCTTCAAACCGCTGAATCGACTCACTGATTCATAACGCTTCAAACCGCTGAATCGACTCACTGATTCATAACGCTTCAAACCGCTGAATCGACTCACTGATTCATAACACTTCAAACCACTGAATCGACTCACTGATTCATAACGCTTCAAACCGCTGAATCGACTCACTGATTCATAGCGCTTCAAACCGCTGAATCAACTCACTGATTCATAACGCTTCAAACCGCTGAATCGACTCACTGATTCATAATGTTTCGAAGCTTCATGATGCTGTGTTTTAAAATCGGTCAACACACCGGGAAACTGCTTTGTGCGGTCTTTTGCTGTTATTTTTGTTGGCAAATGGTAATTTGCGTGCTTCATAGATATCGGTGAAACCATGATGGTTTCTCCACGGGGTTTGCAGCTTTTCGATGACGTTCACATCGGGTAATTACGTCACTTCAAAACGTTCCCATGGCAATAGGGGGAAATGGCGGCTCTTGTGTGAGGTAAACGAACATTTGTCAACTTTCTGCTAATATATATGACTTTTTTTAAACGAAAATGCGGGGATTATGAAATCATATTTTGCACGCGGAAATAGGCAATTTACGCGGCGAAAGTGCGGCATGTTTGAAAAAATGCGGCCCCCGCATAAATATGCGGACTTTGGCTGATTATGCATTAAATCATGCGATCGCATAATCGCGTTTTTCTGGAGGGACTGATGAGTGTGAGGTAACGCAGCTCTGTTGATCATATTAGACACATCTGAGTGTGTTCATGATGGGATGACGTTACTCTGTGGGCTGCTATGACACTTGTTCACACTGCAGTGAGAGTAAAGCGTTTCTGCAGAATAAAACCAGAAACCGAGGGGAATGCAGATATGATGTCAACGAGTCGTTCTCTGGGTTTGGTTACAATAAAAGCTGTTTTTGGACTAACAAGGAAGTTTTCAGTTCTGAAACTCACAGGATATTCTTATAGTATGATGACCTCTAATATGTCAAAAGATCAAAAATTTGATTTCTCAGTTCATGTAGTTAAACTTGACTATTAAACTTAGTTCCAAAATGTGGTGTAGCCTACTTTCTATTGTTTTCCTGCCAAAAACACAGCTAACCACCATCACAGCCCTAAGTTCAATTTCCCCTTTACCCAAATATATTTACCTTAATATTTTGGCTAAATACAAACTTACATTTCAGCTTCAGTGTTTCTTTTACAAGTACAAACTTAAGACATTATTCATTGAAAATCTTATGTGTCCCTGGTGCATTCTTGAGTCTGTAGTCATGAGTTATGAATGAATCATTCTTTTGAGTTGGATCTTTTTAATGAATCACTTGACCCGGTTCCCAAAACCAGTCTGAATGATTTGTTTATGAATCAACTGATCCAGTTTTCCAGTTTAAATATGACATATGACTTCAGAAGACTTGTGTTGTACCAGTTGTGTGAATCATTTTATGATGCTTCTGTGTCCTTCTTTTGTGCATAAAACCTTCAATCTCCTTTCATTGCAATTGCATGGAAAACTGTGACCATCAGCAGCATTTCTATTTTTGTGCTCAACTTAAAGAGGGTGAGTAAATAATAATAAATTTTGCACAAATGGTTCCTTTAAATCTTGCCATATGAGCCGAGTTATCCTGAGCTGGTGTGTTTTCCCTGATTGCATTTCTGCTTTTTCCTAAAGCCGGACAGTAGGGTGCTCCTCACCTCCATAGGATTTAATCTGGAGAGATATCTGAAAGACTTTCCACTTTCCCCCCTCAGACTCTCCTTACACAACTGTTTGTTGATCCTTCTTTGATCTCGGTGAGAGTCCACAAAGCCTATGCTTTCAGTCGGACAAGCTTTTGGAACTTCCTGTAAATACAATATGTAGTGAGACCCCATATCGGATATTTTGTTTTCATTTATCCCAATGCAAACAAGTTCAAGTCACTGTAATTAATTATTTGGTAACACTTCACAATAAGGTTTCTTCTTTTTTTCCCCCTCCAATCTTTAACATCATATTAATGCTAATTTATACATTTACTAATGCTCTAAAGTTGTTGAACTTAAGCTGAAATAACATCAAATATAAACATTAGTTGAAAAACGTTCTAAACGAACTTTAGAAATGTTGCCTTGGCAAATTGAAGCACTAAAATTAACTGGTAATAAATAAATGTGCAGTATTGAAAAAAAAAAAAGACAAAATGACTAAAAAGGAAACAAAAATGTACATGAAATTATACAAATAAAAGCTCAAACTATAATCGAACTAAAATAAAAACTGAAATAACACTGCTGTGAGCTATAACATGACCAAACAATAAACGGTTGTATTTTTTTTAAAGGTGCACAATGTAACTTTTCCGTCCGCTAGAGGTCGCCTGTTCAAAACAAAGGCGTAGTTTGATGACATCATGTCATCAGCGCAGAATCTTGGGACATGTGGTCTTCACCTCACAGCCGGTGGGAAAGAGTCGGGATAGGACTCGGGCAGAAATCATGTTGATGGATGTGATTATTAACGTTACTGTAGTCTGAAGCAGAGCAGGACCGAGTGTTGTGGAGCTGAGGAACCGCTGGAGCGATTGTTAATAAGATGAACGCAACACACGCCTCGCGAGCAGCGGGACTTTTATTATGGCGCCACTTCCACTCCTCCGCTCATGAGTGTGAGGTAACGCAGCTCTGATGATCATATTACACACATCTGAGTGTGTTGATGATGGGATGACGTTATTCTGTGCGTTCTCTCGCCGGCTGCTATGACACTTGTTCACACTGCAGTGAGAGGAAAGCGTTTCTGCAGAATAAAACCGGAAACCGAGGGGAACGCGGATATGATGTCATCGACAGGCCACGCCCTCACGCGTCCCGGTTCCTCGATTAAAATATCAAATTTCTCACGATTTAGGATATTTTAAGTACTCAACCGAACAAAATATATAACACTGGCCTAGTGGTGTTTGGATATTTTACTGCAAAAATGTTACATAGTGCACCTTTAACTAACATTGACAGAGGTTAATAAATGCTTTAAAAATATACGTTGCTCATCATTAACTAATGCATGATGTTAAAGGTCCCGTTCTTCGTGATCCCATTGTTCAAACTTTAGTTAGTGTGTAATGTTGCTGTTAGAGCATAAATAATACCTGTAAAATTATAAAGCTCAAAGTTCAATGCCAAGCGAGATATTTTATTTAACAGAAGTTCCCTTTCAAAGCCTACAGCGAACGGCTGGCTTGGACTACATCCTGGTACTTCCTTCATTAATGACGTCAGTAGAACAGTAGAACAGACTAACCTCCGCCCACAAGAATATGCGAAAAAAGGGGGCGTGGTCTTGTTGCTGTCCCACGTGGAGAAGAGGAAGTGTCGCGTGGAGAAGAGGACGTGTTGTGTTTGAGTGTGTTTGTCGCCATGTCGTCGAGACGCTGTTATTTTCATCCCGGAGTCAAATCACCTTTGTTTGGCTTTCACAGGGACGCTGTAGAGATCATTGAGCGCATATATCTCCCGTTAAGAGGCGTGACCTTTCCGTGCAAGTTACGTGCGCTAAGCTGCTGTCGAATCACAACACAGGAACCGTGCCACGTTCGCTAAGCTGCGGTCAAATCACAACACGGGAACCGCTGGCACAATCAGAACTCGTTACGTATTTCTGAAAGAGGGATTTCATAGAACAAGGAACTCATCAGCCGTTTTCAGGACAGTGAAAACAGCGGTATACAGATAAGCAAATTGTGTGAAAAATACTGTTTTTTTACTCGCGAAACATGAACACGTGTTATATTGCACACTGTAAACACAATCAAAGCTTCAAAAAAACACGAAGAACGGGACCTTTAACAAATGAGACCTTATTGTAAAATATTACCAATTAATCTCATCAATGTCTTTTATTATTACCCGAAATGTCTCTTTCCCATCCTTGGCACACCATGTTCTGGTTTCCATGGTGCCGTCTCAGTCAACTGTCGAGGCGTGACTGGCCAAAACTGGTTTGACAGCATGTGCACCACTGCTCGATCGAGAGGGAATGAGTAGCAACAAACGCATGAGCTGGAAAAACAGAGGAAGGAGAGGTATTCCCACTGGGCTGTTTATCCAGGCTTAAAGCTCTGCTAGACCCCACTGCCCAAGGGCCACGGCAATGAAGTCATGCTTTCTGACAAAACCGGCCCCGACGTCCAGTGTGTGAGTGTGTGTGAATTAACAGCCAGCGGGAGCACAGGTTGATTCTTTGACATCATGGGAAAAGTTCTCTCGAATGCGCTCTATACATGTACAAGCAAACAAACAGACCCTATTATCGCCAAGCTAAACCGCTCTATCCTGGCCTGGACATTCTCAGAGATATGCTCTTCACTGCTTTTATTTTGAGTCAGTTGTCTGGTTTGATTGAAATCATGATGTCTGTTTAAATGCTTTAACTTTAGATAGAAAGCTGCATGATGGAGTGTAAGGAGAGAACGGTGGGCAGCTGTAGGTTATGGCAGATAAGCTCCATCAAATATGATTATTTATAAAAGAAGCTAGCATGTGTACAGACACTTTTATACTGTGTGAAGGAAAATATTCATTGTGACATTATGAGGATGTTTCTAAAATTAAATTATTTGTTATATGTCATTCAACTACATCAGTTTCATTGCAACTTTAAAGTCCCCCTGTGGTAAATATTTGTATCCCTTAAAAGTCATCTTTGATCACCAAAATTACATATTTAAAAGGTTTTTTTTCCTGTGAAAAAAAATTCTTCACGCCTTAAAATATCTTGAATGTAACTTGACACCCGTGCTTCATTTAATATATGTGAAACCATGCATATGCTAATTAGCCCCGCCTCCACTCCCTCACTCCAGCTCAGAGACTGTAGTTACTGTAGTAAATGAAGCACAATGTTATCTCTCTTTACAACGTCGGACACATACAGTAATTCATATGATTAGCATTTTGCTTGACTACGTTATCAAACTGCTAATAAGTGTTGCTAATGTTACACAAACCATGTTCATGTGCGTCTCACCGGACGCGAATGACGCGAATAATTCGCGCTATTCGTGCGTAGTTGGACGTTTGAACATTTTGAGTTTACTCGCTTCATTCGCGCGTGACATCCACTTCACAACAGACGCAAAAATGCGTCATGGGAGGAGCTTCTGCCAGGCGGTTTGTCTCGTTGAGAAATGGCTGACATGGGCTGTGTCCTTCCTGTCTTTTTTGTTAAAATTCTACTGTTAATGTGTGACAAAACGTAGTTTTAAGACTTTTTCAGGCGATAATGTAGTTGTTTAAAGTTCAAATCTGTGGTTTATTTATAAAGAGAGTGCCTATTTAAACATTTGATCTGGCGTTTTCGGAGTTGTGAGCTCCAGTGGATCAGCAGCGCTCAGCGCTCATTAACCCCGGCGAGAGCAGCCTTTCCTCGGCCAGTCCTTCAGACATTTGCCGCTGGCTCTGATGTCTCTGTGGTGTCTCGAGCTATAATTCGTCTTGTGTGTATGTAATGGGCGATCTTTGGTCTCATGGATCTATAATTTGTTCCCTGGCAAATCGTTTAGGCTGAGGGCAAAGTAAAGTTTCATTACTTTTTATTTTTATGCTATTTAACTTTACGTTACCGTTGTAGCCGACTAGCTCTGACTTTGAATGATTATGAACATATTTACAGTATTTGAGTAGTATGAATATATAAACATAAATAATCTCCTGAGTTTAAAAGGTTGCACTAAACAGTCAGAGTATTGCACTTTGGGGGGGTATTTAACTGTTCAAGAGGGAAATGGCCTGTGGGAAGAAACTGTTCCTGTGCCTAGATGTTCTAGTGGCCAGTGATCGGAGTCGCCGTCCTGATGGTAACAGTTCAAACAGGTGGTGTCCAGGGTGAGCGGAGTCTGTGATGATTTTCCCTGCTCTCTTCCTCACTCTGGAAGAGTACAGGTCCTGGAGGGTTGGCAGGGGAGCACCAATAATCCTCTCCGCAGTCCGAATTGTGAGTTGTACTCTCGTGATGTCAGATATGGTAGCTTAACCAAACCAGACAGTGATGGAAGTGCATAAGACAGACTCAATGACAGCCGAGTAGAACTGAATCAGCAGCTCCTGTGGGAGTTTGAACTTCCTCAACTGATGAAGGAAGTACAGTCTCTGCTGGGCCTTTTTCACAATGGAGTCAATGTGATTGTCCCACTTCAGGTCCTGAGAGATGGTAGTGCCCAGGAACCTGAATGACTCCACTGCTTCCACAGTGCTGTTCATGATGGTGAGTGGGGGAGAGCTGGGCTGTTCCTCCTGAAGTCCACTATCATCTCCACCGTTTTGAGCGTGTTGAGCTCAAGGTTGTTATAACTGCACCAGACAGCCAGTTCAACCTCCAGTCTGTAAGCAGACTCGTCACTGTTTTGGATGAGGCCGATGACAGTGGTGTCATCTGCAAATTTCAGGAGCTTCACAGAGGGGTCTTTAGAAGAGCAGGGTGTACAGGGAGAAAAGCAGTGGGGAGAGAACACACCCCTGGGGGGCGCCAGTGCTGGTAGTGAGAGTCCTGGATGTGAGTTTCCCCAGTCTCACAAGCTGCTGGTGGTCTGTCAGGAAGCTGGAGATCCACTGACAGATTGAGGATGGCATGGAGAACTGGGTCAGTTTAGCTGAGAGAAGATCAGGCATGATGGTATTGAAGGCCGAACTGAAGTCCACGAATAAGATCCTTGCATAAGTCCCAGGTCTGTCGAGATGTTGTAGGATATAATGCAGTCCCATGTTGACTGCATCATCCACAGACCTGTTTGCTCTGTAGGCAAATTGAGTAACGCATTACTCCCAACACTGTTTATCATATCACACACATGTGAGTGTGTTAAAGTAATGTTCTAATGCTACTCTTGCGCTACTATGTGCGGTAAATCAACTCTGTGCGGTAAATCAACAACACCAGATTTAAACAACAAGACTAAGGCCCAATCCCAATTCTTTTTTACACCCCTTCGCCTTCCCCTACCCCTACCCGTTCCCCTTGTCCCTTGAAACAGAGTGCCAAGGCGTAGGGGTAAAAATATTCCCCTAAGAAATGGGACATCACTACTATACCATTGCACGTCATCATACCCCGTTTCTTTTATTACTGTCCTGTAGGGTTGCCACAATTCTCAATCTAATATTGAACCGTTCGGTATGGCATTCACGGTTCAATACGCGCTTGTGAATTGCGTTTTTTTCGGTTTTGCATTTAATTAATTATTTTTCTACAAATTCTATAATTTGCCTCCATCCCAATATACTGAACAACCCGACATACATTCACATCACATGTCAGAGGTAGAGTTATCCTCACGGAACACTGTAGTTATTCACAATCACGAAAGTTCATGCATGCGTTTTAAAGCCTTGCCGGCTCATTCGCGTGCATGGTTTTAAATGCGCACTAAACGCCTGTCAAACACGTGATTACTGAACTAAGTAGTCGTCTTGTGCTAACTGCGCTAATACTGTCAAATACACACAAGGTTAACATAAACACAGTCGTTATGTCTAAAGTGAAAGTTAAAATTGCGTGCGTCTGTATATTAAGCCGCGTTTCCACCGCAGGAACTTTCCCCAGGAACTATATGCGATAATGTTCATATCAGTCCCTCCAGAAAAACGCGATTATGCGATCGCATGTTTTAATGCATAATCAGCCAAAGTCTGCATATTTATGTGGGGGCCGCATTTTTTCAAATACGCCGCACTTTCGCCGCATAAATTGCCTATTTCCGTGTGCAAAATATGCGGGGCTAGCATGATTTCATAATCCCCGCATTTTCGTAGCAAAAAAGTCATATATATATTAGCAGAAAGTTGAAAAATGTTAGTTTACTTCACACAAGAGCTGCATTTCCCCCTATTGCCATGGGAATGTTTTGAAGTGACGTAATTACCCGACGCAAACGTCATCGAAAAGCTGCAAATCCCGTGGTGAAACCATAGATATCAGTGAAACCATGATGAAGTGCAAACTCCCATTTGCCAACAAAAATAACAGCAAAAGACGCGCAAAGCAGTTTCCCGCTGTGTTGACCGATTTCAAAACACAGCATCATGAAGCTTCTAAGCGTTATGAATCAGTGAGTCGATTCAGCGGTTTGGAGCGTTATGAATCAGTGAGTCGATTCAGCGATTTGAAGCGTTATGAATCAGTGAGTCGATTCAGCGGTATGAAGCGGTATGAATCAGTGAGTCGATTCAGCGGTTTGAAGCGTTATGAATCAGTGAGTCGATTCAGCGGTTTGAAGCGTTATGAATCAGTGAGTCGATTCAGCGGTTTGAAGCGTTATGAATCAGTGAATCGATTCAGCGGTTCGGATCGCCAAAGTCACGTATTTCAGCAGTTTGACACGCGATCCGAATCATGAATCGACTCACTGATTCATAACGCTTCGAAGCTTCATGATGCCGTGTTTTGAAATCGGTCATCACTATATAAGTCGTTATTTAGTTTTTTTTGCGCACAAAAACTATTCTCGTTGCTTCATAAAGTTATTGTAGAACCACTGTAGTGAGATGGACTTTGTATCGACGTCTTTAGTGCCTTATATGGGTCTTGAGAGTGTGCATTGTGCCAATGGAGGCCTTTCTGAGCCATCGGATTTCAACTCAAATATCTTCATTTGTGTTTCGAAGATGAACGGAGGTCTGACGGGTGTCCAACGACATGAGGGTCAGTCATTAATGATAGAATTTACATTTTTGGGTGAACTAACCCTTTAAGAGATTGCACTTTGTGCATTGGAAGCACTCAAATGTCTGTTTTGTAAAGCTACCTCTGTAAAACAGGAAGTTATTTATTCATTTTTTCAGAAGTTGTAGCATATTCCTTTTGTAAAACTACAGAACTTGTTTGACTCAATGTTTTGTAAATTTGAGCCGTGTGTTTATTAAGGTCTTCAATAAAACAAGATGAGAACTTAAATATTCCCAGCACTTTCTGTGATGTAGTGCTTTTTTTCTATTTTTCATCAAACTGCAGTTTTTGCAAGTTCCTGCAATTTCATAGCATAAAATTGTATAAATATCCCGCATTTTCCATCGCATTTTTTAAGAAAACGTGCCGCATAATCAAGGATTTCTGCCCGCAACAATCACAAAAAAAGCGGCATTTTTCTGGAAGGACTGTCATATGTTATACGTCAAGTCAGTCGTTGCCTTGGTAACGCAAGAGTTTACAGACGATATGTCTTGTAAATATCGACTGCGTTATGACCAGATTTATATTTTTAAACTATTATTAATATGTGTTCATATCACCCAAATAGCTACGGAGAAACTGGCAGCCAGGCGACAAGCAAGTGATCGATCCCGAGTGGTAACATACACACATTCTAGCAGCTCGGTAGTCGGTGGAGGGAAACTCCTCACACCCCTTCGTTCGAAGTGTGGTCCTGAAAAATTTTCGTTTGAAGGGCTCTCTGGCCCTTCCCCCTACTACTCCAGCCAAAAGAGAATCGAGACACCCCTACCCCTTCACGTGAACGCGTCAAACGAAGGGGTAGGGGAAAGGGAAGGGCTAAGGGGTAGAAATGGGATTGGGCATAACTGTGTTGAGCTGGAGAACAATGATTAGTTTCTGTCCATCAATGATCCAAACAGTGTCTAATAAAACACATCAGATATTAAAGCGGCACAAGTGTTTCCATGGTTACTGCACAATAACACCGGAGGGTAACGCGGGTATGATGTCATTGATAGGCGACGCACGGTCCGTGTCCTGGTTAAAATCCCTCCAATAGTGCAGAATGGCCGACCTGTCTATCGAGGGCCCTTAGATTCGTCCCCCTGTGCACCACCCCTAGACTAGCACAGTCTGGTTTAGCTGGAGTATTTATGTCTGGTTTTGTCAATGACCCAGTAAGTGAGATTTGTAAAGATGAGACTGAACCCAGTCCCTCCCATGGTCAATAGATACTCAAACCATAGCGATCCTGTGCTTTTTCCTCCCTGTGGGCTCTAATGCAGATGTATGTTTGGAGTAGTCTGGAGTTTATTTCTCCGTTCCTAAATCGACCTCACCATTATTATGGCTCTCTTGCCTTTGTGGCACAAAACCACAGTGGTTTCTATAAAAATATTCTCCGTGCACAGAAACAAAGGCCTGACGTGTTTAACTCTGATATTTATATTATATCAAGCTCTTATTATCAAGGAAATTTGTAAGCACTTCTCGTTGAGCTCGCTCATCAAAACACTGGTTAGGGTGTCATGTGGTGCGGTCCAGGCCATCGACCCCTGATTTAGTATGAATGATATGCTAAGGCGTATTTATTTGAGTTCGGAGTGCATTCCCTGGAATGAGGACTTGGCTCATGCGGGGCTCATATTTCTGACCAAAGTGGCCATGCTAATAGCGATAGCACATCGACCCAGCACAACTCAGCACCTCTGAAGTCTGGAACGGCAACGTGCAATTACGCAGCCATTTACTGTGCGCTCGACATGAATCATAGCAGCTTAAGCAAGGACGAGAATCGTGAATATTACCATCGCCTAGCAACAGGTAAACTTCAGGGTCTTGGTGTATAATGTGGTTGGAGTGGGAGATAGAATTGCAGAGAATCCCACGGCCTTCACATAGCTCCACGCCACACACACACACACTTCTGTACACTCCTGTAGTGCCCAGCCAACATGAAAGATAAAAATGAATTCCATTAAATCAAATTAGAGTGATTTAAAGAGGTCAAATTTGGGAGCAGAGACAGCGTAGAGCTGAGCGATTCATCGCAATCGGGATATAAACGCTTCAAGCCTGCGGTGTTTGAAGCGCTTTGAAACAACAACATTTACAACATTTATGCATTTGGCAGACGCTTTTATCCAAAGCGACTTACAGTGCCCTTATTACAGGGACAATCCCCCTGGAGCAACATGGAGTAAAGTGTCTTGCTCAAGGACACACTGGTGGTGACCGCTGGGATCGAACCAGCAACCTTCTGCATATCAGTTCCATGGTTTAACCCACTGGACCACCATCTCTCATTGAAACATTGACAAGTCAAGCAATTGATTCAGAACTTATTGGCTAGCCCATCCTCAAGTCCCGCTTCAACTTCCTTTCACAATAGCAAATATGTCCACACAGGACGCTCGTCAAGACGTTTCACGGGGTCTTTAAGAAAGTGTGTTTCTGTAGCTCTTGGAAGCTCAGATGGGTTGGGAAATGCTTGGAATTTGACTCAACACATAATGAGAGCTCAAACACACACTGACAAATTCATGTTTCCTTTAACGCAACACACACACAAAAGCAGAGTTTTCATGCACTGGTCAATTCTGTGCCGTTTGGCTTTTCATAATGTGTCAGACTAGTGGAAAGAAAACGTCCAAAACACACTTTTGAGTGTTTATTTTAGTGCATGCTATTTATTTGCATCTGTATATTGCAATTAAAGTGGCCTACATATCTACAGTTTTATTCCTGTTGACAGTAAAAACATCTCAAATGTCAAAAAATGACAATGAAATGAATCTGGCTTTATCCAATCAGATGTTAAACGTATGCAAATTAGTGTATATTTAATTAAATAATGCCTCATTTGCATTTCGTAAAACTTGTTTGAATTGTTTTGCCCTGTTCATTTGTGGCCAGTTGCATAAACTTAGCCACTATGTTGAATTCCCCATGACATCAAACTGGAAGTTTTTGGGGCTTTTAGTATGCATATGTTAGTCTTGCTGTTCTCTATGAGCTAGTGTGCTCCAAAACAATTTGGAAGATTTAAGCATTCAAAACTTAGTCTCTCACTTCCACCGATATGGATCAATTATTTTGATGACATCACTTTGCACTTCAAATTGCTCACGTGTTCACACATTTACTATTTTCTACATGGTGAATGGCACATAGTGCACTATATAGGGGATAGGGAACGATTGCACAGTGCACTATATAGGGGATAGGTAACGATCGGACAGTGCACTATATAGGGGATGGGGAACGATCAGACAGTGCACTATATAGGGGATGGGGAACGATCAGACAGTGCACTATATAGGGGATAGGGAACGATTGCACAGTGCACTGTATAGGGGATGGGGAACGATCGGACAGTGCACTATATAGGGGATAGGGAACGATTGCACAGTGCACTATATAGGGGATAGGGAACGATCGGACAGTGCACTATATAGGGGATGGGGAACGATCAGACAGTGCACTATATAGGGGATAGGGAACGATCAGACAGTGCACTATATAGGGGATAGTGAACGCTCAAACAATGCACTATATAGGGGATGGGGAACTATTTGCAGACAGTGCACTATATAGGGGATAGTGAACGATCAGACAGTGCACTATATAGGGGATAGTGAACGATCAGGCAGTGCACTATATAGGGGATAGTGAATGATCAGACAGTGCACTATATAGGGATAGGGAACGATTGCACAGTGCACTATATAGGGGATAGAGAACGATCGGACAGTGCACTATATAGGGGAAAGTGAATGATCAGACAGTGCACTATATAGGGGATAGTGAACGCTCAAACAATGCACTATATAGGGGATAGTGAACGATCAGACTGCACTATAGGGATCAGGAACGATCAGACAGTGCACTATATATGGGATAGTGAACGACCAGACAGTGCACTATATAGGGGATGGGGAACGATCAGACAGTGCACTATATAGGGGATAGTGAACGATCAGACAGTGCACTATATAGGGGATAGGGAACGGTCAGACAGTGCACTATATAGGGGATAGGGAACGATCAGACAGTGCACTATATAGGGGATAGGGAACGATCAGACAGTGCACTATATAGGGGATAGGGAACGGTCAGACAGTGCACTATATAGGGGATAGGGAACGATCAGACAGTGCACTATATAGGGGATAGGGAACGATCAGACACTAAATTTTACAGTGTGAAAGTCTGGTTTCACTGCTGCAGCTCCGTTCCAGTGACACGATAGCACAAAGCGGATCATGTGATGAGTCACCGCAGAACACAGAACGATATTTTAAAGCGATATGGAGGAGATTAGGAGGAAACTGTAGCTTTACCAAGCTCAGAGGCCCTATTATAAACAAAATGCTATTGGCTATTTTTAATTCAATCGAATGCACACTTCAGAATTCTTCCGGAAGTAAGAGGTCATCCGGGGATCCTGTTTTTCCTGTTTTTTAATACTATGTATTTGGACATACTACTCTTTTGTCATACTGTTTTTCGCTTGCTATATAGTAGGGAAGTATGCGATTTTGGATGCAGCTCATGTACTAATTTGACTAATTAGTCAAGCGCTAATCAGTCTAGACCGATCTACCTTTTTATGTAACTGACTTTAAAAAGTTAGGACCAGTCTTGAAGAGAAACAATTAGATGACTAACTTTTAAGACCAGTCTAAGCAGTTTATGTGTCTCGCCTTAAGACTTAGGTTCTGCAATGTTGCAGGAGTAAACACTTTCTGACTCTGTGTTGTAAAACATGCGTATAAAATCATGTGTGCACATTTTGTGAATGTTTGGCTGTGTTTATGGGCACCGTTCCATATCCACATTGCAGACTCACCGAGCCACACACCAAGTAGCAGAGGACAGTGGAAAAGCTGAGGAAACGCTATTGCACAATCTTCTTCCGAATGTTCAGCAACCACTAAGTAAAGCTCTTGATTGTTTCAGGTGGAACAGTGACATGAGAGGATCACCAAAAGATAAACAAGCGCGAGCGAGAAAGCAGGCTTGATTTTGAGCAGCTCCGGTCATGAGCATCGCTCAGTCAGCACGGGTATAAATTTATCTGGCAAGTGGACTGAGAAAGAAAAAGAGCAGATTTTGGCAGGAAGCTTGCGTCTAAACCACCACAAACAGGCCCGATGTTCACAAAGGTGGTCATGGTGGCCACAAAACAGCCTTCGGCAGCGCACAGAGCCCACACAAACCCTAACGACACACAGAAACACGGTGCCTGGTTATTTCAGACCAGGAGAAAATATACACACGCAGAGTTTGGCTTCCAGTGGCTTTAGCAAAGGAATCTGAACATGCTCTGCACTTTAATGTCAGTAAACTAGGGTGTTTAAGACTGATACTAAAGACTCAAATGAACGTCACTCTAACATCTGTCACTCTTATGATTTCATATTGCATCTCGCTCAACACGCACAACCTTGAGGCGGATGGGCTACAACAGCAGAAGACCCCACCGGGTACCACTCATCTCCGCTACAAATAGGAAAAAGAGGCTACAATTTGCACCAGCTCACCAAAATTGGACAGTTGAAGACTGGAAAAATGTTGCCTGGTCTGATGAGTCTGGATTTCTGTTGAGACATTCAGATGGTAGAGTCAGAATTTGGGTTTTATTAAGGTTTATCTTATATGTAATTGGATGTGTGCCATGAGGAATTTTGATTCATAATTTTTTTAATGAATAATCAAGGAACTTTGAGCCGTAATATCACTATACCTGTAATATCATTGCGCCGCTGCACTCATGGGACGGCTTACAGCTCTTGATTATTACGCAGGAATGAGAGTATAGTTCCTAGACATATCGGCCTGGAAAATCACAACTGCTCATTTTTCGTCTGTCTTCGTACACGATGTAACTACAGAAGAGTCAAGGTTTAAATAAGAAAATAGCTAACCTCTTTGGTCATTTTTTTGAGTGAGATGCAAACGGTCTAATCAGATTCAATGGTCTATGCTAAGCTATACTAAAAGTGCTACCGCCAGACCCGGAGATCGGCTGAATGGATTAGAAAACGGTAAAACTCAACTGTTTAACTCTAGGGGAGCTGGAAAATGAGCGTATTTTCAAAAAAAAGTGGCGTGTTCCTTTAAAGGGTTGAATCTTTCTGCTTATCTGTTGCTATCCCTTCAATTAAAGGTGCAGTGTGTGAATTTTAGCGGCATCTAGTGGTGAGGTTGTGAATTGCAACTCCTCACCCCTCCCATTCGAAGCAAATAAAGGCCGACACAGGACAAAGATGTCGTCGTCCCAAACAGCATAGAGTAGCTAGCGCTCTGTAGAGAAGTTTGTCCGTTTAGGGCTACTGTAGAAACATGGCGGCGCAAAATGGCGGCTTCACTGTAAGGAGACCTGCGGTGTGTGTAGATAGAAACGGCTCATTCTAAGGTAATAAAAACATAACTATGTTTTTAGTGGTGTATAAAGACCTTACATAATGAACAGTTATGTATATTATATTGCATTTCTGTCAATAGATCCTCATAAATACTACACACTGCACCTTTATTACACACTGAGTATTTCACAATCTGCTCAGTTACTGGGATTTTCACGCACAACCATTTCTAGGGTTTACAAAGAATGGTGTGAAAAGGGAAAAACATCCAGTATGCGGCCGTCCTGTGGACGAAAATGCCTTGTTGATGCTAGAGGTCAGAGGAGAATGGGCCGACTGATTCAAGCTGATAGAAGAGCAACTTTGACTGAAATAACCACTTGTTACAACCGAGGTATGCAGCAAAGCATTTGTGAAGCCACAACACGCACAACCTTGAGGCGGATGGGCTACAACAGCAGAAGACCCCACCGGGTACCACTCATCTCCACTACAAATAGGAAAAAGAGGCTACAATTTGCACAAGCTCACCAAAATTGGACAGTTGAAGACTGGAAAAATGTTGCCTGGTCTGATGAGTCTGGATTTCTGTTGAGACATTCAGATGGTAGAATCAGAATTTGGCGTAAACAGAATGAGAACATGGATCCATCATGCCTTGTTACCACTGTGCAGGCTGGTGGTGGTGGTGTAATGGTGTGGGGGATGTTTTCTTGGCACACTTTAGGCCCCTTAGTGCCAATTGGGCATCGTTTAAATGCCACGGCCTACCTGAGCATTGTTTATGACCATGTCCATCCCTTTATGACCACCATGTCCCCATCCTCTGATGGCTACTTCCAGCAGGATAATGCCCCATGTCACAAAGCTCCAATCATTTCAAATTGGTTTCTTGAACATGACAATGAGTTCACTGGACTAAAATGGCCCCCACAGTCACCAGATCTCAACCCAATAGAGCATCTTTGGGATGTGGTGGAACGGGAGCTTCGTGCCCTGGATGTGCATCCCACAAATCTCCATCAACTGCAAGATGCTATCCTATCAATATGGGCCAACATTAGATATTAATGAAAGAATATTTTCAGCACCTTGTTGAATCAATGCCACGTAGAATTAAGGCAGTTCTGAAGGCGAAAGGGGGTCAAACACAGTATTAGTGTGGTGTTCCTAATAATCCTTTAGGTGAATATGTGTGTGTGTGTGTGTGTGTGTATATATATATATATATCAGTGTATATATATCGCTACTCATAACTAGGGTTGCTTGAGGGTTGCAGAAATTGCAGATATATTATATTATAGATTTATTTTTAGTTGTCCAATATCGTTTGATATTAATATTTGTTGGCTGATCCTGGATATATAATTCTACATGCTTATTTCCTTATTTTCATCTAATTTTCACTTAAAGTCAGTCACCATAAAAAATCTAAATGGACAGTTCTTGTTTTGTTTTTTTATCTTTTAAAATTCATATGCTTCCTCATCTTGAATCAGAATAACTTCATCTCTTCTTTGATGACAACGGCTGGGCCACCTGTCACTCACATGAGATCCACCAATAGCAAACCACATCCATCCAATCAATTCCCCACAGACACAATCAAGCCCCGCCCTACATTTATTCTTGTTTGTGAAGCCGTTTCACTCGGATATACGGCACAATAGAGAAGAAAAGCCTAAGAATTTATGATGAGATCGAGATGAACAGAAGTCTTCATGCCTGTTGCAGCAGTCTAGGCTCTTATAAATCACTCCATAAGTATATCAATATGTCCATCCTGTTACTGGCAAACAGTATTAATGTGGTCTTCACTGACCTTAAATTACTGTGTGTGTGTGTGTGTGTGTGTGTGTATCCGAGAGAATGAGATCCATCTGTAGGTGCTCCCTGCATGTGCTTCAGTTTAACCCCCTAATCAGAGCCGTGTTGCAGCCCACCCCCACCAATAAAATACATTTATTAAAATACTTTTTAGTTCAAAAATGTATGATTTGCATTTTATTGTCATTTTGAATGCATTCATATATCCAGGCAAAAAATAGCATAATTTCATTGATCTTTATACCAGCACAGATGAAAATTCAGACATATACAAGCCGTGTGAGTTTGGAACAACATGAGGGTTGAGTGAATGATGTCTGAACTATCCCTTTAAGTTGAGATGTCCTGTCTAGGTTAGTCAGGCTAGAGTTACCCTGCACAGGGCATGAGAAGGACCCGTGGTAAGTAGCTTACGGCTTTGCCAGAAACCATTGGTGATGGAATGCACTTCCTCCCAGTCTTAGTGCTGGCGCTTGACCACTTGGAACAGCGAGATGCATTAATGAGAGGCTTTTGTGTAAAAGCACTGGAGTAATGATGGAGAGAGAGAGAGAGAGAGAGAGAGAGAGAGAGAGAGAGAGAGAGAGAGAGAGAGAGAGAGAGAGAGAGAGAGAGAGAGAGAGAGAGAGAGAGAGAGAGAGAGAGAGAGAGAGAGAGAGAGAGAGAGAGAGAGAGAGAGAGAGAGAGAGAGAGAGAGAGAGAGAGAGAGAGAGAGAGAGAGAGAGAGAGAGAGCTGAGAGAGAACTGTACAGCTCAAGCCATGTGTGTCTGTATACAGAGATATCCATACGTCAGGAATAATATAAATATGAAAGGTATTCATTTGTGTGAATTTATGTGCTTGATTCTTTCTTATCTTCTCATGCCTCTCTTCTCCTTCTTTATTCAGGCTATACTTCATTCTGCAGATTCTTAAAGGGACAGTTCAACCAAAAATGAATGATTCTGTCTTTATTTGATCCTAGCCTGTATTATTAGGGGCCAAGCATCGAAGCTGCAATGGCACCTATTGTATCTGTTAGTTTTCTTATTATTATTATTACACTCTAAAAAATGCTGGGTTAAAAACAACCCAAGTTGGGTTGAAAATGGACTAACCCAGCAATTGGGTTGTTTTAACCCAGTGAATGGGTTGTTTTAACCTAGCAATTGGGTCGTTTTACCCAGCGGTTGGGATAAATGTTTAGTTAAAACAACCCAATCGCTGGGTTACAACAACCCAATTGCTGGGTTAGTCCATTTTCAACACAACTTGGGTTGTTTTTAACCCAGCATTTTTTAGAGTGCATTATTCTGGCTGGAAGTCTATGGCAGCCCATTAAAACAATATGGTAAAAAGTTATGAAATTCGGCACACTAATAGAGGTCAGTCGCAACATTCACCACAGCAAATTTGAAGTTTCTAACTTAATCCCTCTAGCGCCACCAACTTTCCAAAGTTAATTTATGCTAATAACTTTTGAACCATAAGTGCTAGAAACAAAACTCAATTGCACCCTATGACGTCATTTTCCGTCATGAAAATGTTCCCGCCAAAAAATCCTACTTGGGGAACTCCTCCTAGACCAGGGGTGTCCAAAATCCGGCCTGCAGGCCAAATGCGGCCTGGGGATGAATTTCAAACAGCCCGTAGCGTGTCTATTAAAATATATTATATGTGGCCCTCCACGCATAATTTACAAATCGTGCAGTTTCACAATGTCAACACAAGGTGGCAGTACTAGACTTTAGGCCAGGGAAACATTAACGCGGAACAAAACATCGCTACTTGTGCGCTGCACAACTCGCAAGCTCTGACTCTGAACAAATGTGTTTACTTGCTGAGTGTTTCGATCACATGACCACTAAACAGCCCGTGAGAAGTGTTTGAGTTCGGCACAGAGTCTCCGGTACGAGTTGCGAATCTCTCTGTGATTTGATTTAGTTTAAAGCCAGTTAAACAGCGCTGACTTAATCAACAACACTAACATGCAAATCTGGAGAAACACTGAGCCGATTCAGTTAAAATACTTTTCAAACAACAATTCACCAGCATTTATCATGGGTTTACTGTGGTAACACTACCATGTAATTTGTCAGAAATGTAGGTTAATATCTAATTTTATTAAATTTTTAATGTAGACATGTATTAAATGAGCAATAAAGGCCAAATTGCTGACTATTTTTGTCATAAACTTGCAGTTTTGTGCATTTGTATTTATATGTTTATAGACTAAAGCCATTCTAGATATAGAAATATTTTTTTCTTTTTGCCATGTGTGCACTGCAAAAAATGCTCTTACTTAGTATTTTTGTCTTGTTTCTAGTCTAAATATATAAAAAAAAATCTTAAATCAAGATGCATTTACTAGATAAGTTAAACGACATAGGATCTTTTTTCTTGTTTTCTGGAAAAGTGAGTTTTTGCTTAAAACAAACAAAATGATCTGCCAATTGGGTAAGAAAAATGATATTGTTTCTGTTTGCATTCTTGTTTCTTGTTTCTGTCCCAACCAAAATCAAGAAAACATATCATATGTCATTTTCCTTGGTAAAAGCATCTTGATTTAAGAATTTTTAGATATTTGGACTGGAAAAAAGACAGAAAAGCATTTTTTTTGCAGTGTGGTTTTACCTGTGGTGATCTAAATAGAGCACATGTTAATTTAAATGAGAATAGAGTTCTAACTCAGTAATAATATTTAAATTTCACCCATTAAAATTTTTTGGCTGATGAAAGTTTTACAGATATTGTTAAATATCTATACATTTACATCTGTGTCCTATTACGAGCTATACTCTACTGTCAGCTCAAGCTTTTGTCAAATCTGTCATGTTTCCAAGAAACAAAATGTGTTTATATAAAATAGATATAATAGAAAAGGAACCGGCCCCCGGGTGTGTCCACAACATCGAATCTGGCCCTGTTTTAAAAAAGTTTGGACACCCCTTCCTAGACGGTTCGTCCGATTTTCATTTTCAGATCATGCTGGCAAAAACGTATCAAGTTTTTGAAATAAACCCGTTCTCGAATAACGCACAATCAAATTTAATTAATTAAACCAAATTGCTTTAGCGTATTCAGACCAATCTTGGGACATGTCATCCCAAGCATGACCTGAGGCTACATGCAGCGTTTCGGCACAGCGCCACCTGCTGGTCAGGAGATATGAAAAATTAACCTTTTTGCTTTTAACTTCTGAATGAAACGATTGGAGTCGAACGATACCCAATTTTCCCATATTGACTATTGTGGGTGTTGGCCATAATGAAACTCGGTAGGTGTCATCGAGACCATGCCCTGAAGGTACTCAATAAGTTTTGAGACGGCGCCACCTTTTGGTTTAAAGTTATAATGGAGTTTCCAAAAATGCTAATAACTTTTGTGAGACTGGAGTTTGCGACCCTCTGAGAAAACAAAGGAAATGAACATCTGAACTGTCTCTTACGAAATTAGCATCACCATTCGAGACTCAAGTCTCACCTCAGTATCATCCTAATCTCTATTGACCCCATCTCCCCCCACTCCTACTCTCTCTCTCATGTTGAGATCACCTGAAATCCATATGGTTTAATGTGAACAAGTACTCTACAGTTTTATAAATGTTTGGTATCATTTGAAATGTCTCAGTGCGACTGGTACAAAGCTCTCATTCTCACAGGAGTAAAACAAAAGGTAACAAAGTGTACAAACTTCCAAAATGTAGGCTACACAACTTATAATTTCAAGGGAGAAACTGGAAGCTATGCTGTCTACTCTGTCCAAAACATGCAGCACGTCAGACAATATATTCGCACTAAACCATATAGCGCATTCTCAAATCCATCCATTCATAAAAAGGTTACCGGGCAACTGACTGCCTACGTTTTGCGCCGATTTTTCCGCACTTTGGACTTTGAACCCTGACTAACAAGAGAATAGTGTCCAGCCGATGGCGCCGCAAGCTTGTGCATATTAGAAAACTTTTTGCAATTTATTGCAATAATTGTTTAAGGCATGGGCGTCGGAACCATTGTATGTGGGTGGGACAAGACCCACCCACTTTTTACGATCAATGATATTGGACCCACTCACTTTTATCGTCTCTAACATTCAGCACGTCTGTTTACCTACCCCTAATCGATAAACACTTATTATTAAACACATGTTAGATGCTTTATTTTTCACTTTTCTAATATTTTCTTAATTTTTATTGAAAATAAATGCCTTTCCGATCTGATTTGTGATGGGAAAAGGGAGAAGATTGAGTTCGGCGAAAGGCGGACTCGAACCGCGGGTCTTTTTGAGTCAAAACTAGATGCTGTGTGTCCTACCCCTACACTACTGACGCTCCCAATAACATGCCGATTTTTCGGCGATACGTTTAGCAAGCCAAGCGGTATATTTGTACTTAATGTAATTGGCATCTACTCCATTAAAACATTTCTGAGGACCCGCCCACATTTTTTTTGCTTCCGACGCCCATGGTTTAAGGCCATTTACACGATTTCGATCATCATAAAATAACTTTGCCGGAGAGTAATTGCTTGTGCTCTTGGGGGCCCTCTGGTGGCTAAGGGGGCCCTAAAGCAGCTGCTTGGTTTGCTTATGCCTTGGGCCGGCTCTGACGAGAGGAAAGAAAATTGTTTTAGTCGCATAACATCAATTAATGGAAATGTCGTCATTTCGCAATATTTTTTTAATCGAATTTTAGAAAATATCGCAAAAGTTTTGCACAAATCTGTAATGGAAACGCGGCTATTGGGACGATCGGGCGCCATTACACTTTTGATTAATTTTGCTTATTTGAATGAATCGAGTCCTTGGGTTGCCGTTTTTCTGAAGTTCCCAGCCATGCTTGCTTGTCATTGTTCCTTTTTGTGCTCCTGGTCAATTCCTGGTCAAAATGCATATATTTGCTGTAATACACCATGCACCAAAGCGGCAGAAATGCTCAGTGATTCCACCCATGATCAGGGTATAAATCATGTTAACAGGCAAATGATTGGCTGACACATGTCCCAGGTCCTGCTCTGACATCCTGGTGTCCGCTTTGCAACGGGACAGTAAGCCTCTAAACACCACTTGCATTAGCTCATTATTGTTTAAACCGTTATGGGTTGTTACGTAATGCTGGCCAGTGTTAAATCGAGCAGAAGAGCGTACTGGTCTGTCCCATGAGCTCCAGGGGAGATTGGCCATGGGAAATCTCAGTTAGGTTGGGCTCCGAGCTCTTCAATGACATCAGCTCATGAAATGCGCGCCATCCCTGCCACGTGTGTGAACCAACACACTTTTGATCACGATCAGTTCTTGACATCAGGCGCAAGCTCGATCGCCATGATAAAAGCTGTCACTAGGACGGGACCCCTTAACTGTCACCCCCCTTTTTGAGAAAACACATGAAAATGCACTATCCAAACTTAAAGGGCTGTAATTCAAGAATGCTTTGGAATATAGACCTAAGTTTGTTCTAGTTTTAAAGCAGACATTCGGCAGATTATTGCTGAAGTGAAGCAATTCAAAATAAGAAAGTATGAAAAAGTTATGGAAGTTTAAATTTACTGTAAATAAAAAATACTGTACTAAATATTTTTTTATTTTATTAAAGCAGCACTAGGTAGGTTTTGCTCTCAGGGTCCCCCTACAGTTGGGAAACAGTATTGTCCTCTACTACTGTCGTAAACTCTGTCATCCTGCATCAGGGGATGCATCGCACGTGCATTTGTTGACATGACGCATGCGTGAGAATATGACGTAGCGCCGGCGTTCGGGAATCCATGAAATGCACACTTTAGTCCCATTTTGAGCACTACGCCGAGACCTAAAGCACGATCAATGCAGAATTCAACAGCTTAGATACGGCGCGTCTTCCTCTGCTTGTAAACACATCTCCTCCTCGCTTCTGGGTCACGTGTCCGAACGCCGGATCTGCGTAATATTCTCGCGCATGCGTCATGGTGCTTCATGAGTTCACGGCAGAGGCCAAAGTTCGTGTTGAATAAAGTCGTTATTTATATTTTTTTTGCGCACAAAAACTATTGTCGTCGCTTTGTAAAATTATTGTAGAGCCACTGTAGTGAGATGGACTTTGTAATGACGTTTTTAGTGCCTTTTATGGGTCTTGTGAGTGTAAATGTACTGAATCCCTATGGAGGGCTTGCTGAGGCCTTTCTCAGCCTCAGCTTTCCACAAAAATATATTTTTTATATTTGTGTTCCGAAGATGAACGGAGGTCTTACGGGTGTCGGACGTCATGAGGGTGAGTAATTAATGACATAATTTTTGGGTGAACTAACCCTTTAAGGAAGTGGGGGTGATGGTGGAAGTGACGTATATGCCGTAAAGCAGTCGAATTTTGTAGTTCTTTTTTTTCTCGGGTTACTACCCGAAACCCGAAGTTTAAAAGTACGATTAAAAACGATACAGACCCCGTCAGGCTATGGCAGACGTGCCATTCAACCGATTGTAAGTCGATGTATCATCACAAGAGTCTTGAAAATATATTATGAAGGTTGAAAAGTTACCTAGTGCTGCTTTAAAATATATATTTTACAAAAATGTTTTAATCTAAAATAACTATAAAATCAAAGCCATATGTCTAGCCAAGTTGTGTTCCAAATTTGAAGTTGATATCACAAAAATTGAAGTCCCCATGAGATTTTGTTTAGGCGCTGTACCACAAATAGCCACCGGGTGTCATTCAAATTCCATTGATTGTTTTTTTGATGCATTTTCCTGTAAATTTCTGTCACTTTCATCACAAAACGGTCACCAAATATGGAACCTTGAGACTCTTGAGTGTTTTGTCAAGATTAGAAAAGATTTTGATTATGAAGTAGTTCAAATAAATGTTGTAATATGAAACATGACGCCGCCCACTAGGGGAGGAGCCCGCTAGAAGAATTTCCATGGTAACGCAACGTCCAATTTCAAAACGGTTTTCACAGGATGAATTTTGAGTTCGTAAGCTTTCGAATGATACCTAATTTATGATAATTACTCAAACATATGATACGAAAAAAAGTGCCAGGTGTCCCGCCAGCGGGACGGGGACAGTTAAGAGGTTTTAAACCGGTTCTACTGTGTACTTTTAAAGGTGCCCTAGAATGAAAAATTTAATTAACCTTGCCATAGTTAAATAACAGGAGTTCAGTACATGTAAATCACATACAGTGAGTCTCAAACACCATTGCCTCCTCCTTCATATGTAAATCTCGTTTGTGAAAAACACCACGGAAAAATAGGCGAATCTCAACATAACACCGACAGTGATGCAATCGTTGGGATCATTAATATGTACGCCCCCCAACATTTGCATAAGCAAGCACATGTTCACTATCTGGCGAAACTGCGCAGCCGTATCATCTCTGCAGGTTAACAAGCGTCACACGAGGATAGCGAACATGGCAGATCATGGACACCAATGTTATGTTCCAGGCTGTGCAGGGGATGTGAAGACGTTTCATACTCTTCCCACAGATAAAACATGTCAACAGGCATGGTTGATGTTTATTTATAATCGGGTTCCGCAACAATTTAATTCAAAGTTGTTCGTTTGCTCAGCCCATTTCACCACGGACAGTTTTCAAACCTGGGACAATATCAAGCAGGCTTTGCTCAGCGTCCGACACTGAAGAAAGGGGCAATTCCAACCATATTCCTGCAAGCAGTAGCCACGTTTACATGCGCACTTTTTTGTCATTCCGATTAAAATCATTCCGATTGAAAGATTCGGTGGACTGTTTACATGAGACATTATCTAAACCGATCTGGTGTTTACATGTGCTCACTTTAAGTCGGAATCATTTGGTGACATGTGCACACAGTTTGTCTGCCGCATAGATTCATAATGTTGCCAATTATAATAACTGTTCGTGGATCAATAGTTCTGTGTTGGTCATTTTTATATTTATTTATTTTTCTGTCTGCGGACATGCAGTAAACTAATTTATGTCCAATACAGTGGCTATTTCAACAGCTGTGAATGAGGAATGCGGACTCAAAATTAATTAAATTAATTTATTTTGAAAAACACAAAATGAACAATAAAATGCACCCAAATTATTAATAAAAACATAGGATGTACGGCAAAAGATGAATGAAAGCATTCAAGACGTGCTCAGCATCATTACTAATGTTAGGCTAGACGCATAAATATTTCAGATGATTAAGGAAAGATACCATCACAGAGGTATAAATATGAACAAAAGTAATTAAAGACTGTTGGTAATTACTTAACCAATTTGAAGCAGTTGTTGAACTTTTTTTATAGGCCTATATAGCCTAACTTACGAGAAACAGAGAGAAATGTCGACACGTCCTCTCCAGCAGCTTGAATGTTCCCGTTGCACTGGCAACTTTCAACGGCCACCAGGACTTATACAGTTTTATAAAAGCTATCTATTATTTGTTGTAAAGTGTAAGAATCACCTCAGAAAAATAAATTCTTCTGTCAGGCGCAGTTGAAGCCTATAGGACAAACGCTGTCAAGATGAGATGGTGTAATCAGGCTGTCTGTGTCATTATTCCAACATTATGTTCATAACTTATGAACTAAAAAGTTATGAAATAAAAAAATTTAATACTTCAGAAAAATGAACTTTCCTCTCAGTCAACATTAGCCTGGTGTGAGCGCGGCATGCCACAGTTGTGGAGGCGCGCGGGCAGAAAGACGTGCACTCACAGTAATCGGATCAGGTCGTTTACATGGTGGAATTTTTCGTTTGATCGGTTCATGAAAAGGTTTATCCCACCCCTCTCAAACCGATTACAATTTCATTCGGTTTTGCCATTTTTATTCCGATTGAGGGGTTTATATGGAGCATTTTCATTCGGATTGGACTTTTAAACCGATTACAGTGCTCCATGTAAACGCACCTAGTGATTTTATCCACTTCTTGACTGTCTAAACAATTTCTGATTAAATTGAAAGTTTCTTAGAGATAAACATTAACGATAATATTCCTGTTGTTGTCTATATCCAACGCAAGATGCTAGTACAGTAACAATAGGATAATCCAAGTAGCTTACATAACTAAATAGTATGTCTAATGACAAAGGTTAATATTATTTCATGCCAGTGTTGTCATAAATTAGTAAATGCAACCATAGATACGTAACATACTATGTTAGTTTAGTTGCTTACACATAGCTCACTCGATCCTTCTAGCTAACGTCACCACCTCCACCATTTAAGTTGAAACGATAGTAATTTGATATTTATTTATTTATATTTTTGACAGCTGAAGTATGATTATTTTGCATCCTTGTATTTCAGAGTACATCACAGTCCCGGCATGCAAATGATGTAGGCTCTACTCTACTGTCAAACTCAAATGTTACTGTACAAACAACATATTTAAGCGCTGTTGTGAACTTTTCTCTTCTAAAGTGTAGGAAACTCAGAAGTGAAGACCAGGAGACTTCGGGATTCAAACAGAAGTTATTCTTTTAATGAGAACACTCTGTAGGTCGTCCGAAAACAGTCTGACTCAAACAGTCTAACTGATAGGTTATATACATTTCAAGAGGGAGGGATTACAGAGATTGAAACAAAGCATGTAAATTAAATACACAGGTTTTGGGAAACCCGCCCAGACAGAGTATCACCAATCCTACTCCTAATCAGCATAACTATTCAAAACGCATAGAGGTAACGACGGTGAGAGTCTGAAAACAGGTCCGGCAGGAATCTCCTACTGGAAACTCAACAATCTTCCTTTTTACCTCAAATGATCACTGTAAAACAGGCCCAGCAGGAGAAACCCCAGAATCATTATCTATACCTTAAATGTTAAATACAATGTACTTTATTAAAAAATATAATCTTACCGCGCTACCCAGTTCAGTTTGTGATTCAAAGTGAAGACGCTATCATTGTAAAATCATACAGGGACACATCACAATAATTAAAATGTTTTTACAATGCTAAAAAAGTTGTGACTGCTGATGTGTATATTTAATGCTATATGCTAGTTATCGTTTAGGCTGAAGTTCTGGTACGGACGTAATGATTTTGCAGGTTCCTAATTAAAAATAAAGACTTAACTTACCATTCAAAAGCGTCCATTTCCAATCTCAAAACATGTTGTTGTTCCTCAAAATCTGCATCTTCGTCTGAAACAGGCTCAAACATATAAGGTTGAATGCCTAATCTCTTCATCGTCAAGATGGTCAGTATAGACGTGCCTGCTATCATTGAGCCGCAGTGAAACAGCCAATCAGAGCAGAACTCCGCATTAATATTCATGACCCTTCCAAATAAGGCAAAAACTGACCATTTCATCCTGGGGAAGATTTCTAGAGTTGTTAATGGACCTGTAAAACCGTATCTGGACAATTATTGACCTTAAATAAGCCATATACCCTCTATGTAGATACCAGAGAACAATTTAAAATGTTGTTTCAAATCATTCTAGGGCACCTTTAATGTACTAACTTTACGTACAACGGTGTACCTTTGGAAAGGGGACCGCCCCAGTGACAGCTGTTTTTTCTGAGAGTGTGGCATATTTTCCCATCAACATCAGATCATCAAAACAGACGAGCCCGCATTATGGGATTTTCCTCTCCATCACTGTAAAAAAAAAGCCGTAAAACGGCGCATGAAAGATTTTGTTCAGTCCGTTTAAAGTTGTTGTTGTGATTATTGACGGCAAAGCTGGAAAAAGGTCAGGACGTAAATCACAGCTCGTAAAAGGCCGATTCTGTCGTTTGTTTTTTGTCTTAATTGGCGACGGGTGCCTTATTGCTGCGGCTGCGTTCAAAGACGAGCACAAGGACCTCTTCGTTCTGTTAGAAGACGTAATTGGAGTCCATATTATGCAGTTAGGCCTCATGGTTTCTGTCAGCGAGGATGTTGTTGTCTTTTGAGTTACTGTAATAGCTTTCTTCTGCTGTGAGGCTGGCACAGAAATGCTCGCATACGCACTTGTGCTCGTTTGGTACCAGGCAGAAAGCTTCTTTATATTCTGTCAGATTTCGAGCACATTTTTATGTCATGCTGTAATATTGCACTGTTGAAGTTTATTTATTTACGCGTTTCGCAAATCATTTTGTCCAAAGCAACTTACAAAAGAGGAGCAAAAGCAATTTGTCAACGAGCCAACGATATTCCCTGCCAGGTTTAGTAGACGACTAGATTTCCAAACAAGGGAAAAAAAGATGTCATGCGTGAGAGAAATAAACAAAAAGATTTGATCAGGTCAATATCTTAAGAAGTTAATATAAGGGTCAGTGACATGCTCAGTTCTTTTGTTGCTGTTGTCTAAATGTATTCATTTGATTTAAAAAATGCTTTCAAAGTGAAATTCCAGGAGTTTGGCACGATCTTTTAGTATTTCTTGGCACAGTCTTTTATTATTTCCTGTGGTTCTCAAAGTAAAAACCTATAAAACAGGAAATGATGTCATAGAGAAGGACCCCTGCAGACCCTCATGACTGTGTCAAGGTCGGTCAGTCTCTAAAATATCAGATCATTTGACCTTTTTATGTCATGTGGCGCGACTCCAAATATTTTCAATTGACGATTTTTTGGCCACATTACATTTTTTTTGTCGTTTATTTTAAAGGGTTAATCACACGAGAATGAACCTCATTGGTTTTTGCACATAAAGCAAGCCTTCTTGAGCTTCTATTTACCAAATCTGATGCATTTTGATGAATGTTTCTATGTGAATAAAAGACTAAATTAAATCTAAATTAAAATTGTTCATTAAATAAAGCGATTGAGTCTCTTCAAAAGATGTTTGTAGTAAGGCGCTCTATTCATACAGATTCGTTCGCTCAGGAACTTTTTGAAGTATTGGACAGTAGGGGTGTAACGGTACACAAAACTGACGGTTCGGTACGTACCTCGGTTTCGAAGTCACGGTTCGGTAGAGCAGTTTTAAGAAATGGCTTTTTATTTATTTTTTAATAAACAGTGGTTTACTGAAAACATTGTCTGAAAAAACTGAAATTGTTTCTGTCCTTAAATGAATTAAATTATAACTAAAAGTTTCTTAAAGATAATGCTGTAAACTATATAGCGAGCCCTTACTTGCACATTATTACTATAATATTAAAGGTTAACAGCCCACACTATGAGCCTATATTCAGCTGATATTCATGTTTAGTTATAAGATAATCAACACTCAAATAACACATTGTGTGCAAACATGTAAACTTCACATAAGGCAGTTTTTGCATTAACTCCTAAATCTAATTATAAAATTATGTTTTTTCTCCAATTCGTTGTTGAAATATAATCTTAGTGACTGTCATTTTCATGACAGATTTATCTAAACATAGCATTAAATAATCAAGACATCACTAACAGGTTAAGTAGAATTAATATATATATATCTATATATATATATATATATATATTAGGGGTGTAATGGTACACAAAACTGACGGTTCGGTACGTATCTCGGTTTTGAAGTCCCGGTTCGGTATGGATTCGGTACAGCAGTTTTACAAAATTGCTTTTTATTCATTTTTATTCAACAGTGGTTTAATGAAAAAAATTGTGTCTGTCCTTAAATGAATTAAATTATAACTAAAAGTTTCTTAAAGATAATGCTGTAAACTATATAGGGAGCCCTTACTTACATACAGCTATTAAAGATTAACAACAGAGCCCAAACTATTAGCCTAAATTCAGTTGCTATTTATTTTTAGATATAATAATCAACACTCATAAGATTCACATAAGGCAGTTTTTGCATTAACTTCTAAATCGAATTATTTTTATTCGTTGTTGAAATATAATCATTTAGTGGCTGTAATTTTCATGACAGGTTTATTTAAACATACATTAAATAAACAAAACACCACTAACAGGCTAAGTAGTATATAATGAATATATAACGGCTAATATAATGAATATAACGGCTAATATAGTGAATATATAACGGCTAATATAATGAATATAACGGCTAATATAATGAATATAACGGCTAATATAATGACTATAACGGCTAATATAATGAATATAACGGCTAATATAGTGAATATATAACGGCTAATATAATGAATATATTACGGCTAATATAGTGCATGTATTCAGTGAAAGAGTTTATTTCTCTAGTGAGCTACAGCTGTGGAATATGTTCGTGTGGGAACTCGGACTGAAGTGTGTTCCGCGCTTACAACAAGCCGACTGTTAACTGTTAAAGATTACATTCATAACCGTTCGGTACACGCGTGCCCCGTACCGGAAGCCCTGTACCGAAACGGTTCAAAACAAATACGTGTACCGTTACACCCCTAATATATATATATATATATATATATATATATATATATATATATATATATATATATATATACATATACATATACATGGGCATCGGAACCATTGTATGTGGGTGGGACAAGATCCACCCACTTTTTACGATCAATGATATTGGACCCACTCACTTTTATCGTCTCTAACATTCAGCACATGTGTGTTTACCTACCCCTAATCGATAAACACTTATTATTAAACACGTTAGACGCTTTATTTCCACTTTTCTAATATTTTCGTCATTTTTATTGAAAATAAATGCCTTTCCGATCTGATATGTGATGGGAAAAGGGAGAAGATTGAGTTCGGCGAAAGGCGGACTTGAACCGCAGGTCAATTTGTGTCAAAACTAGATGTTGTGTGTCCTACCCCTACACTACTGACACTCTCAATGATATGGCGATTCCCATAATTTTGTATTTCCGAACTATACGCTTAGCAAGCAAAGTAGTACATTTGTACTTATTGGCATCTACTCCAGTAAAAAAATTCTGAGGACCCACCCACATTTATTTTGCTTCCGACGCCCATGTGTATATATATATATATATATATATAGGCTAATATAGTGCATATATTTAGTGAAAGAGTTGATTTCTCTAGTGAATTAACAGATGTGGACACTGAATGACTTCTGGTAAATGATGCTGCGTGACATTGTTTACAAGCTGTTTGACGTCTTTGGGCGATTGAAACTGATTGAGCGATTACACGACATATGATATACGTTTCAGTAAGTGTTATTCTCAACATACCTTAGGATATTAATTCATGTTTATTCTTCTGGAAGAGATGATCGCGTTCACTCGTGCGCGCGCGCCGCGGCCGCTTGAATTGACGCGCCTATACAGTGATCAGTCGTCACATTATAGAGCGTCAAAACGGCATTTATCGTTTGAATTTCGTGATAAAATGAACTGAATACTTAATATGTTCGAGTGGGAACTATAATTGAAGTGTGTTCCG
>CM042257.1:46842694-46857694 GCA_023566225.1 Romanogobio albipinnatus | reverse complement strand
CAGACTGAACTCTACACGCGGTCTCAGAGGGTCCAGGATGAGTTGATGACGTTGCCTTCATGAGTCTTGTGTGTGTTTGTATGTGTGTGGGTTTTGTTGACTCTGGTGTGGACGTCCTGCTCTTCTTGATTACGTGTGGCCAGGGTACAATTGTTATCCATCCATCCATATGTCCATCCATCCATCCACCCGTCATTCTGTCCATCTGTCCATCCATCCATCCATCTGTCCATCCATCCATCCATCCATCATTCTGTCCATCTGTCCATCCATCCGTCCATCCATCCGTCCATCCATCCATCCATCCATCCATCCATCCACCCGTCCACCCGTCATTCTGTCCATCTGTCCATCCATCCACCCGTCTATCCATCCACCCGTCATTCTGTCTGACCATCCATCATCCATCCATCATTCTGTCCATCCGTCCGTCCATCCATCATTCGTCCGTCCATCATTCATCCATCATCCATCCACCCGTCCATCCATCCATCATCCATCTACCCATCATTCTGTCCATCCATCCATTCATCCATTCATCATTCGTCCATCCATCCATCCATCCATCCATCATTCTGTCCATCCATCCATCCATCCATCCATCATTCTGTCCATCCATCCATTCATCCATCCATCCTTCATTATGTCCATTCATCATCCGTCCATCCATCCATCCATCCATCCATCCATCCATCCATCCATCCATCCATCATTCTGTCCATCCATCCATCCATCCATCCATCATTCTGTCCATCCATCCATTCATCCATCCATCCTTCATTCTGTCCATTCGTCATCCGTCCGTCCATCCATCCATCCATCCATCCATCCATCCATCATTCTGTCCATCCATTCATCCATCCACCTGTAATTCTGTCCATCCATCCATCCATCCATCCATCAATCCATTATCCACCTGTCATTCTGTCCATCCATCCGTCCATCATCCATCCAGCCGTCATTCTGTCCATCCATTCATCATCCATCCACCCGTCATTCTGTCCATCCATCCATTATCCACCTGTCATTGTCCATCCATCCATCCATCCATCATCCATCCACCCGTCATTCTGTCCATCCATCCATTATCCATCCATCCATCCATCCATCCATCCATCCATTATCCACCTGTCATTGTCCATCGTTCGTCTGTCCATCCATCATCCATTCACCCGTCATTCTGTCCATCCATTCATGCATCCATCCATCCATCATTTTGTCCATCCATCATTTTGTCCATCCATCCATCCGTCCGGCCGTCCATCATCTGTCCATCCATCCATCCATCCGTCCGTCCACCCGTCATTCTGTCCGTCCATCCATCCGTCCGTCCATCCATTGTTACAAACATCATCCATACACCCGTCATTCTGTCCGCCCAGATGGGGTACAATTTGAGAGAAAATGTTGACATTATTTATTTGTTTATTTGTGTAGTTAATTATTTATTTGACACATTGTCAATTTTGGCATAACTGGCAATTATGCACAATAATTTATTTAGTTTAAATGCGTTCTGTGAAAGCGTGAAATATAAAACTTTTTTCTACGTCTATGTGAAGACACATCTTTTTTCCCTTTGGTAATCCAGTACGATTGATAACTTCTGAATGAAGGAATCTCTGCAGAATGGCTGCTCGTGGTGGAAATGACGTCAATGCTGGACAGCCTTAGTTCGTTATAAATAAATAAATGATAATTAATTTTTATCGCACTTGCCTTTTAGATCATAAAAGTTGTCAACATGTAAGTTGTATGTTTGTAATGGGTTTGCATAATGCAATAATAAATGTGTGGGTCTGGAACAAGGCTAAAACAATGCAGTCGAAAAGCAGGAAAATAAACAAACAGCCACTTCAGTCCGAATCTGAATCCCTGGCGTTTTGTTTGTGCAGGCCTCAGTGGGTTTCAGTGACTGCGCAGTTTTCTGCTGAGTCACAGCTCGTGCTCCTTCACGCCTGCCACAGTCTATCCAGCCGACACGGCTGCTGTTCGCCGGCTTTAATGACCAACCTGCCCACCTCGCCCCTCTCCTCCAGCTTCCCTGAGCCGTGCCAGCGCACCGGCCCAAGGCTTCCCTCTCTTTTTTATTCCTCCTTCCAGCGTTCCGCTACTTATTCCTCCTTCCGTCTGTTAGCGGACGGTTAGTCGCCCACTCAAGCCAATGCTTTCATATAATTGTACTTCCAGGGATGCAGCCAGGCAGACTGAGCGGCGCAAGCGTTCAATATTTCACTCGGATGACAGCGATATGATTCACTGCTTTACTTCACTGTTTTTGTGTTGGTTTGACATTTACCATGTACACTGAAAAAACTGATAGATTTACTTAAGCAATTTGTGAGTGAGAATTATTTCTACTGCTTTTTTTTTCAGTGTAGAAAGACTGAAGTGGTATTTTCTTGTAAAACACAATGTTTTTTTTTGCACGTGTCACCATTAATGCACTACTGGAGTGCACTTTGCCCGCTCTCGACTTTATTATTTACGAGAATAATCGTAAATGCAATTTGGGAAATGGATATTTTAGCACTTTTATATCTAATTGTGAGTCACGGAATACTTGCTCTGGCGCTCCAGAAACGATAGTCACCTGCTACTCCATGTCCTCACCCAGTGGAAAGAAATGTTCCATCGGGTTTTATTTCTGTTTTCTTGCGTCTCCAGGAACGAGGTCCTCGGTCTGGTTGGCGCGCTTTGCTTGGCCACGCCCTCACACCTCGTCAGCAGTGACGTGGGTTGAAGCGAGTGTTTTTAGTCACCTACTCTGGCGCATACATTTTTACTAGAGGAAAAAGTCTAAATTTAGTGCAGAGGGATGGACAGCATGCTGGTTTTGAGATATGACCACTACTAACTCGCATTAAGAACTGCGTCATTCAGACTAGGAAAAAAAAGGAGGAAGATTAGGAGGTATTATAACAGAAAGGGAAAGAAGTGGATAAACATGACGGCTGTTTGTTTGAAAGGGTTCGGGGTGGGACGTTCCTAATGAGAGCCGTTTGTTCCTAATGTGAGGACACGTTCCTGAGAAGAGAGAGAACGGCAAGGATTCAAAAGATTCAAAATCAAGTGATAATGCTGTTCAATGAGTCGTTAGTGTTTTTGTATGTGTATGTGTATGTTTTTTTCTTTTTTTTCTTCTATTTTTATTTCTATTTTTATTTCAATATGAGAGAAATTTTATTTATGTATGTAGGTATTACTTAATTCATTCATTTACAATGATTTATTTATTTTCATTTTATTTATTTCAGTTGTTATTTTATTATAATTTTTATTTGATTTAATTTAAATAAAACTTCAATAAAGACATAAAAAAATAATAAATTAATGAAATAAAAATAAATTAAATACAAATAAATTAAAAAATAAAATAAATAATTCAATTAAAATAAATTAAATAAATGCAATAAAATAAAATAAATAAAATTAAAAGAAAAGAAATAAAAATAAATACAATTAGTGTGTTTATTTTAATTTATCAAATTTTATTTATTTGAATTGTATTTATTTGAATTATATTATTATTTTTTTTTATTTTATTTATTTGAATTGTAGTTATTTTAATATTATATTTTTTATTTAATTTAAATAAAACTTAAATACATAAATAAAAAAATAAAAATAAAGAAATTGAATAAAAATATTTAAAAAAATTAATAAAATAAATAAATACAATTAAAATAAATTCAATTCAATTAAAATTAAATAAATGCAATGAAATTGAATAAATACAATTAAAATACATTTATTTAAATTTTTGTTTATCTAATTTTATTGCATTTATTTTAATTTTATTTATTTTAATTTATTTACATTTTAATTAATTAATTAATTTTTATTTTATTTATTTATTGTAAAAAAAGTTTTTAATTTAAGTAAAAAAAAAAAAATTACAATTATTTATTTATTTATTTCAAAAGTTCTATGTTTCCTTGGACCAACAATGAATAAATCACTGGAGAATTATCTAATATTTCTGAAAGCCGTGAACATCTCCAGAAGTTGGGTGTAAACTATGCATTAGATTAGATTAGATTCAACTTTATTGTCATTACACAAGTACAAGTACAAGGCAACGAAATGCAGTTTAGGTCTAACCAGAAGTGCAATAGCAGCAAGTGCAGGATATATACAATGGTTGCGTAAGTGCAGGGCATAAAAATGTACTGAATATATATAAATATGTATAAGTAGAGAGATGGTTATTACTATAAACAGAACTGAATTTACAGATGAATATATACAGTGAATAAATATAAATATACAGATGGCTATTACTATAAACAGAATGTAAACAGAATGTACAGGTGAATATGTACTATGAATATAATATACAGATGGCTATTACTTTGAACAGAATTTTACAGATAGAGGTATACAATAATATGTTAGGCTAATATGAGGAATATAGCAGTGGATTAAGGTAGTGCAATAAATTATGGACAGAGCTATCCGAAAGAAAGTGTAAAAGTGCAGTGGAAAGTGGTTGCATATTGCAGTTAGAAGTACGGTGCAAAATGCAAATGTAAACATGGTTACTGTAAATACAGTCGGCAGTGCAAATGAGCATATTCCAGTTAAGATATGGTGGTGCAAAATGCATAAGTAAACAGTTGTTACTGTAATAAACAGTCAGTAGTGCAAATAACAAAGTGAATGTAGGTGTGAGGTAGGAGAGTTAGCAGTATATGAGGGAAGTGGATCAACGGGGGTTTGAGTTCAGTAAAGAGACAGCTCTGGGGAAAAAACTGTTCTTTAGTCTACTGGTTCTGGTCCGGAGGATCCTGAAACGCCTGCCGGAGGGCAGGAGAGAAAACAGTCTGTGGGCTGGGTGAGAGGAGTCCTTGAGGATGCTGCGAGCTCGGTGCAGACAGCGTTTCCTCTGGATGTGCTCGATGGCAGGTAGTGGAGTCCCTGTGATGCGCTGGGCAGTTTTCACCACCCGCTGCAGTGCCTTGCGCTCCGCAACAGAGCAGCTCCCATACCATACTGCCACACAGTTGGTCAGGATGCTTTCTATTGCGCAGCGGTAGAAGTTCACCAGGATAGCCGAGGAGAGCTGATTCTTCCTCAGTGTCCTCAGGAAGAAGAGGCGCTGGTGAGCCTTCTTGACCAGGCTGGAGGTGTTGGTCGTCCACGACATGTCCGCCGAGATGTGGATCCCCAGGAACTTGAAACTGGAGACACGCTCAACAGCCATTCCATTGATGTGGATGGTGTCGTGTGTGCCTCTTGATTCCTTCCTGAAGTCCACGATGAGCTCCTTCGTTTTGGTGGTGTTGAGGAGCAGGTTATTATCAGTGCACCATGTGGCCAGGTGCTGGATCTCCTCCCTGTAGGCAGTCTCATCGTTGTTGCTGATGAGCCCAATCACCGTAGTGTCGTCCGCAAACTTGACGATGGAATTAGTTCCAAACACAGGCTTGCAGTCGGAGGTGAAGAGGGAGTAGAGAAACGGACTTAGCACACAGCCCTGTGGTACACCAGTGTTGAGTGTGATGGACGTGGAGCAGGTGGATCCTGATCGAACATTCTGTGGTCTGTCAGTTAGGAAGTCCAAAATCCAGTTACACATTGAAGTGTTGATGCCCAGGTCTCCAAGTTTGGCAATTAACTTGGATGGGATGACAGTGTTGAATGCTGAGCTGAAGTCAACAAACAGCA
Source organism: Romanogobio albipinnatus (assembly GCA_023566225.1). NCBI lineage: Eukaryota > Metazoa > Chordata > Actinopteri > Cypriniformes > Gobionidae > Romanogobio > Romanogobio albipinnatus. Next base: position 46,852,024 of record CM042257.1, on the reverse strand, counting down.
TGCGTGCATAGGTGTTTTTACTGTCCAGATGGGTGAGCACAGAGTGCAGTGCCATGGAAACTGCATCCTCTGTGCTCCTATTGCTGCGATAGGCAAACTGGTGTGAGTCCAATGTGGATGGTATAGAGTCTTTTAGGTGTTCCAGGACCAGCCGCTCAAAGCACTTCATAATGATGGGTGTGAGTGCTACAGGGCGGTAGTCATTAGGGCACCTCGGGCTGGAGTGTTTCGGCACTGGCACAATGGAAGTGCGTTTAAAGCATGATGGTACAGCTGCTTGGGCGAGAGACAGGTTGAAAATGTCTGTAAAAACCCCAGCGAGCTGCTCCGCACATGCCCTGAGAACACGACCAGGGATGTTGTCTGGTCCAGCAGCCTTGTGCGCGCTGATCCGGCTCAGTGCCTTGCAGACATCTGTAGAGGAGAGTGTGATTGGTGGGTGGTCAGCTGAGGGTTTGAGCTTGGTGGCAGTTTCTCTGTTGTCTCTTTCAAAACGAGCATAAAAGTAATTTAGCTCGTTCAGGAAGTTGACATCAGTGGCTGTGGGGGTGGAGTGGGTGGGTTTATAATCACTGATGGCCTGAATGCCCTGCCACATGCGTCGAGGGTCAGAGTTGGAAAAGTGTCCCTCTATCTTTAGCTTGTAGCAGTGCTTGGCCTTTTTGATGCCCCTCTTCAGGTTTGCTCTGGATGCGCTGTAGGCTTGTGCATCTCCTGATCTGAAGGCAGTATTGCGTAACTTCAGCAGGAGTCGTACTTCCCTGTTCATCCAAGGCTTCTGATTTGGGTATGTGGTGATCTGTTTCTGGGTTGTAACACTGTCAATGGTGGTATTGATATGATCCAATACTGAGGAGGTGTAGGAGTCAATGTCCGTGTGAGCGCCACTGGTGGCTTGAGAAGCAAACATACTCCAGTCTGTGTTTAGAAACCTTTCCTGGAGTGTGGAATCTGCCCCCGCAGGCCACACCTTGATTGTCTTCACTGATGGCTTCACACGGTTGATGAGGGGTGCATATTTGGGGCTGAGGAACAAAGAGATGTGGTCTGACTGTCCCAGGTGGGGGAGGGGTGTTGCAACGTAAGCTCCAGCCATGTTTGTGTAAACATGGTCTAAGGTTTTGTTTCCTCTGGTGTGGCAAGAAACATGCTGGTGAAACTTGGGTAGTACTGACTTTAAGTTTGAGTGATTAAAGTCACCTGCAACAATAAACGCAGCTTCAGGGTGATCAGTCTGTTGTTTACTGATGGCTGCGTGAAGTTCTTTCATAGCAAGCTTGGCATCAGCATCGGGTGGAATATAAGCAGCAGTAATAATGGTGGAAGTGAACTCCCGCGGTAGATAAAACGGTCTACATTTAACCATGAGAAACTCCAGGTTAGCTGAACAATGACTCCCAACAATAGCAGAGTTTGTGCACCAAGCTTTGTTAATATAAATGCACAATCCACCCCCTCTGGTCTTCCCGGAGCCATCTAATGTTCTATCTGCCTGGAGTGTGTGGCGTCCCGCTAGCTCAATAGCGGTGTCCGGTATTCCGCTGTTTAACCAGGTTTCAGTGAAGATTAGGACGTTACAGTTCAAAAGTTTCTTACTGTGTGTGATGCTGAGTCGAATCTCCTCCATTTTGTTCACTAGCGATCGTACATTAGCAAGGAAAATGCTGGGTAAAGAGAGCCGATGAGGAGAACGCGTTAGCTTAGGCCGCAATCCTCCACGCTTCCCCCGCCTTTGTTTACGATCACGCCGCCTTCTGCGTGCACTTCCGCCCGGCCGGGTTACGCGCATCGCCTCGGGCGTCCTAGCGATCTCAGGAAGGAGTTGAAGATTGTCCATAAAACTGTCGGAAATTCGCAAACCAATATCCAAAAGCTCAGCGCGGGTGTACGATGTAAAGGCACAACTGTTCTGTACGAACAGACCCGAGATGAGCAAGAAAAATACCGCAAAATTGCAGAATCTGGAGAGACGCTGAGCCTCGCGATCTACTCGCGCCGCCATCTTGGTCATCATTTAGGTGAATCGACAGAATTACAGTGAATCGACAGAATTTGACCCTCTCCGTTTAAAGTGTTTATAAGCACTCGGTTCTCACATCACTCTGGCTTGCTCAGCTCCCGCTTATCAGCCACCTGTCACCTCTCAAGTCGGGATGTTAGAGAAGACACTCCGACTAAATCCTCCAGTTTTGTGCTGCTCTCTTGACGCAGATGCAGAAAGCCTGCGCTCTGTGTAACTCAACAGCTGGGTTGCTGTAGTAAAGCCGCTGTTGGGCTGTTTTGTTTCAGCTGTCAATGGGATTGATCCAGCCTATCCAACAATGGAAAAAATAACCCAATAACATGACCCAACAGGCTCAACCCAGCAAGTGTAACTGGCTCTACTGCGTCAGTCAGACTAGGAAAAAGAAGAACGATTAGGAGGTAATATAACAGAAAGGGAAAGAAATGGATAAACATGACCGCTTTTTGTTTCAAATGGTTCGGGATGGGACGTTCCTAATGAGAGCCACTCCATTGCTATTATTAGTGCAAGATGTTTCAATTCCCGGTTTTCAGTTCTCAGCAGGCAAAACCGCTGGAGGCTCCTTCGCGCCCCGAGAGATCCTTTGTAGAGCATCATATATCTGACATGTTGAAATCCAGCTTTTGCGTGTGCGTCGTCCTGGAGATACGACAACAGCAGAAATGTGAGAGGAAATGGAAAGATGGGATGGGACGGAAAGCTGTAAATGTGAGATGGATAGCGGGTGAAGTGTGATTTGGAAAGGATTGGGTGTTTTAAAAGACTAACCTTTTTTTGTCCAAATGGGCACGGATGCCAACAATAAACAAAGTGGCCTGGCAGAAGGAATCACTCCATAACAAAGAAAAGAGGCCTGGAGACAGGGAGAGATCTCACTGGAAGCATTTCAATTTTTTGGGATGATAATGAGTCTCGCTATAAGTGGGATTTCGCCTTTGTTTTCCTCCTACACAGCGCTCTCTTCCTTTCTAACGTATACTCTCTCCGTCTGTCTGTCTGACAGTACTCGCCTTGACTGAACATTCAGATGTATTAGCGATCCTGCCAGTGAATCTGTGCCATGTTCTGGATCACGTTAGGGAGACGGAGAGACAGATGTGGCCTTACTGTGATCTAAGACGCAGTGACGAATCTTGGGGAGTGTGACCTTCCCCTCGTGATGAAACTGAACTTTGCAAATGTACATGTGAGTGGTTTTTGTGTTCTCTTAGTTTTTAGATGTTGACTGGCATGTGTGGTTTACTTTAGTGCTTCAGTGTGTCTCATTTGTTGGTTGTGTGATTTATTGGTGGACAGAATCACCCAGAATCCTTTACACACTGAAAACAAATTGGTGTGGGATTTACAGTTTTCACATAGAAACTGAATAAAATGGCAAGTAAAACTAGCCTGGTTCCGCCCCTCTACGAACTTCCACTCAATTTTCATTTTCCTTCAGTTCTCCGTCTGGGACTGCGGTATATTCTTAGGTTATCTCCGGACAAATTGTAACCGGTCCAATCAGCGAAAAGAGGGAGTGGTTGAGAACGATGACGTTGATGTTGTGCGCTAGTTTGAGATGTAGTTCAGTAATGGCGGCAGAGAAAGACGTGAGCGAAGCCATTAGGTCCGTTGTGGCAACGCTGCCGAATATCTAGAAGTTACGAGTACTATAACACTAGTTATGGTAGATCCAGAGCGGCTCTGGGCAGATCCAATAGTTTTAAACTTCAGCAGAGTACCGGCTTCAAGGAAGTAAACGCTTGTCAATGTTTGTTCGTGTGGGAAGAAGGAGGCGGGAAATGGGGCAAACATTCAACAACTTGAATAAAATAAATGAACACAAAATGAAAGTAAAAGCGGCAGCCCCTTACCGACGGCTGCCACACACACATAACACAACGTAAACAAAACACAACTTAAAATCCAGGCCTGGTCCTCTCTCATCCTTCACTCGTGTCGCTCGTCCTTATATGCCTCCGTGCTCCCTCATGAGAGGACTCGAGACCGGTGTGCCTCGCAGGTGACGTTCATCCTCAATCACGCACACCGATCTTGCTCGCTCCTCCCATGTCTCTCGCTCGTCCACCTCGCCACATACCCCTAACACCCCAGAGACTGGACGAGAGAGTGAGGAGAGGAGAAAAAAAAAATTCTGGTCCGGTTCCCTGACACACTGCCGCTCGGTCCTCAGCCTGCCGAGAGGCTCTTCCTTGTGGTGCCATGCGATGGTACTGGACGCTCGGTGGACGGCTCGATCCTCCTCCGCCCCCTGGTGGCCAGCGGTGGCTCCTCCTGTTGAGGGAGCCTGCAGCGAGTCCCGCGCTCCCTGCTCCTCCCCTACATGGCGGATGGACGCAGGCTCTGGCCCACGGCGAACGCCGGCGACTCCTCCGCTTCCTCTCGGACGGCAGCCACCCCACCTCGACCCAGGGGCACGGCAGCGAGCTCTCCGTCCCACCGATCTTCACTCGCTCCAGCACCACCGCCTCGGGCAGCCACACGCGGTCTTCATTTCTTCGCGCTGCCCGACCTCCTCAGCACCGGGATCCCCCTCAGCAGCGAGGGCTCTTTGACAGTATGTCTCTCCTTCCTCCCGGGTTTCAGCACCAATGTAATGATGTTTGTTCGTGTGGGAAGAAGGAGGCGGGAACCGGCGAACATTCAACAACTTTAATAAAATAAATGAACACAAAATGAAAATAAAAGCGGCAGCCCCTCACGGACGACTGCCGCGCACACACATAACAAAACGTAAACAAAACACAACTTAAAATCCAGGCCTGGTTCTCTCTCGTCCTTCACTCGTGTCGCTCGTCCTTATATGCCTCCGTGCTCCCTCATGAGAGGACTCGAGACCGGTGTGCCTCGCAGGTGACGCTCATTCTCAATCACGCACACCGATCTTGCTCGCTCCTCCCATGTCTCTCGCTCGTCCACCTCGCCACATACCCCCAACACCCCTCGTAGGCTGGTGAGTACCCGCGTCAACGCATACTCAACCCCCCCTCTCGTCCTTCACTCGCTCGCTCCTCCCATGTCTCTCGTTCGTCCACCTCGCCACAGTTTGGTTCTCCGACGCTCATCCTGGACTTGCTGTCACAGCAACAAGTCTGTAAACTTAAACCTGCTCAGGAGCGGCTTATTTCATGCAAACAGGATTAGATTGCATCTTGAGGTGATACTAAAAATCTGTCCCAGCCACTGCTACTTTATTATGAAGCCGCTGCTTCAGCGTCTGTTTATAATGTAGGGGGCGGTGCTTCAGATTCCAGAGAGCTTTTTGATTGGACAGTAGATATGATGACAAGCTGAAGTCCACGGTGATGTCATAAAAATCTGTGATCCATTTTAGCAGAAGTGAGAGACTGTAAGTTTTGAATCTCCTAAATGTGAATTTTGTCATAGTTTTGGAGCAAAAAATGTCAATTTTGATTTAAGGGGCCTTTAATATTATATATAATATGTCGAAATAAGATCATGTCATTGTCCCAGCCACCACATCCTGCTCCGGCTCATTTGCATAAAGTTGAGCTCAACTTTGTCCCCGCGCCAGCGGTCTCGGTCACTGTCAAAAACAACTGTCATTGAAAACAAATGAGGTCCGGTTGCTTTGTTGCGGCGAATCACTGTCCGTATGAACGTCCCTGCATGCATATATTTCAAAGTCCTTGTAATTATCCGCCATCTTCGTGTGTGAGTTGAGGTTTCTTGGCTCACACAGACACAATGTGCGCAAAGAGCAAGGTCACAATGTTTTGCTTTAGCACATTACTTAAATTGACTCTTTTGGCAGAGGATTGTGACCAAATGGATCTGCGCATATTGCGTTTATGGTGAGAAGTTAAATAAAAGCTGTCAACTTCAATAAGTTCAAGACAACGAAACCTCATGATTTGAGCACGGAGGAGAGCCTGTTAGCGTCCTGCAGGTTTCTGGGTCCGGCTCAAAGCCTGGTCTCATCGGCATCTGCAGTCCAGAGTCAGACTCCAAGTCAAACAGAGTGAAGAGGGATCGCCATTGATCCGGTGGCTCACAGCGAGAACAGACATCCTTACCTCCCTACCTTCCTTGCTGCTGTAACTGAGAAGAGTTTATTCGTGGTGTATGGAGACTGTGTCTGAACTCTGTGCTTTGGCTTGAATTACCGCTTGGTTATTCGTCTGGGTGTCCCTCCTGCACCTTGCTGGCTCTGGTTTCAGGAGTCTGCTTGCCTTGGGCTTAATGTTAGAGCATGCATGCATGTACACGTGTAAATATGTAGTTAGTCTAGACTGAGTAAACGAGGTAAAGAAATTGCACTTGACGTTCATTTGAGCGTGCATCCGTGTATTGACTGACATGTGACACGCATATGCTTTTGTACTTCCATTAGTTCTGTGAGTGTGTGTTTTCATTTATGGTGGAGATATTAATCTGCTGTTTCAATTTGAATCGGGTGTTGTGTTAAATATTAAACCTTTTAATTGGATTCAGTTTGTTGTTCACTTTTCATCTGTTTGTCACTGGGACTGTACCTTTACAAGTCGACACATTTGTACCCTATTAATTTACCCCTAAAGGGTGCATATTATGCATTTTTGAAAGAATATTGACTTTCTGAGAGTGTTTAATGCTTGTTTTCTCCCAGGACTCAACCGAATTCAGGGTGCTTGCAGAACAGGATTTGCTTTTTGGTTTGTGTTTGGTTTAGATTTTGTCTTGTTTTTGTTTTTTGAGTTTTGGTTGATGTCTTGTGCTGTGTTGTGTTTTGTGGAGGTCGACCGATATTATACCGATACCGATAACAAGGTTGGACCGCACTTGCTGATAACCGATTAATTGATCAATAGTTTTTAAAATGGATACTGGATAATAATAATAAAAAAACATAACACTCTAATTAAAACAGTGCTGAACTTTATTACAAGAAATAAAAATAAAAAGACAGTACTGAACAATGAAAGTGTGCTAAATTACATATGTAAATGTTAAGGTGACCAGACGTCTGCGTTTTCCGAGGACAGTCCCGGTTTTTGGTGTTCTGTCCCCGACTGGAGCTGTCCCCGGAAATGTCCGCGTTTTACAGCTCTTTCAAAACAACCCCTTTAGATATATTGCAAAAATGCGCCCAATCACCATACAGCAGCTGCTGATTATAGGAGCAATCGTGTAGTGATTATTTTCACCAGCAGATGGCGCTGTGAGCTACGCTGACTTGGACGCGTGCGCGCCACTACTTCATGAAGAACGTAACTTACCACACATCTGAACTATAAAAAAGCCTAAACAATCACACTTGTAACAAATACATGTGCAGAATACACATACTTTCTGCTTACAATAAGCCTAAAATGCAAAATAATAAGACCAATTGACAGTTATTTTCAAGCACAAACGTAACAAAACAGTTAAAAAGTAATCTATATAGTATAAACTTATTAAATACAATTATAAAATGATTATTTATCATGTGTTGTTTTATTTTTGTAATGTGTTTTTGTTAAGTCATGTTATAATATTGTTTTGAACTGCTTGTTATTTACAATGGTTACTATTAACTGCTTTCATTGTTTGTTTGTTTTTTGCGGGTGGGTTGAATTGTATTAAATCCAGACCAAAAATCCTTTTTTAATTAAAAGATAATAACAAATGAGATTTTAGTGATATTTTGACCACTCAAATAGGTCAAATAGCAACACTGAGATGGTGGTCCAGTGGGTTAAACCATGGAACTGATATGCAGAAGGTTGCTGGTTCGATCCCAGCGGTCACCACCAGTGTGTCCTTGAGCAAGACACTTTACTCCATGTTGCTCCAGGGGGATTGTCCCTGTAATAAGGGCACTGTAAGTCGCTTTAGATAAACGCGTCTGCATAAATGTAATGTAAATGTAACACTGGTTTTAAACGCACATCTGATGTGTCAGCGCACGTGGTAATATAAAGAACACACGGCGTCAGTTATAGTTGTTATTCGGGCCTCTAGAGGCCGCTCTTGTGCTATATAATGCCAGCAGACCCTTCTCAACGCTCTCGTACTGTGTAATGACAGCGCGCCCTTCTCAGCCGCTCCAGCAACGGACGCAACCCAGAAAAACTATCGGTGTGGATTTTTGCCAATAACGATTGTTCCACCAATCAGCTATCGGTGCCGATGAATCGGCAAAACCAATGAATCGGTCGACCTCTAGTGTTTTGGTTTGTTGATTGTGGTTTAGAGTGTGTTCACAATTTTGGTTCTCTTGGTTCGTTTGGTCCGGACTAAAAAGAAAATGATCGTCCTGGTTGGATTAGCATTTTACACTTTCATTTTTAACACCGAACCTGATACAACAAAACAAAATGAATAAGGGTAAGTTCACAACCTGATTGGACAGATTTTATGATGTACATTTTGGGAGGAAACCAAAGTCCCTTGAAGACAATTGATTTCACTCGGCGGCCATCTTGGAAGTGCAGCTCCTATCTCTTTTAAATGGGGAGACATCAAATCCTCCAAAACAATTTGCCCAGCTTACGATTAAATTTCATATTTGAAATCTGACAACAACTGTCTCATAAAGTTTGTTTGTAAACGCTCGAATCATGACAAAAACTGCAGTTTTCAGCCTGGACAAGCTAATGTGCATGCGCAATACTTAACACGCGTCTCAGAACACTGCCTGTTTCTATAGCAACCGGAGCTTCTAACGGCAGCTGCAGTGACGATTTTACTAATCAACAATTGGCTCTTTCATTTAGAAGGCAGGGTCAATTTTTATTTTATTTATTTAATTTAAAAAAAATATATAAAAATAAAAATATATATATATATTTTTTTTGTTATTTTATTTATTATTTCATTTATTTCGTTTCATTTAATCATTTCATAATTTATATTTTATTTATTTAAAAAAAGGTTTTATTCATTATTTAATTTCATCATTTCATTTTATTATTTATTTTTGTTTAGTTTTTTATAATTATATTATATTATATTAATTATATTATATTAATTATATTATATTATTATATTAATTATATTATATTATATTACATAATATAATATAATATAAATAATATAAAATAATATATTATATATTATATTATATTATATTATATTATATTATATTATATTATATTATGTTATGTTATATTATACTATATTAATTATATTGTATTATATTATATTATATTATTAATTATATTATATTATATTATATTATATTATTTATATTATATTATATTATATTATATTATATTATATTATATTATATTTATTATATTATATTATATTATATTTATTATATTATATTAATTATATTATGTTATGTTATGTTATGTTATATTATATTATATTAATTA
>CM042257.1:46792694-46837694 GCA_023566225.1 Romanogobio albipinnatus | reverse complement strand
TTAACCCAGCGGTTGGGTTAAATGTTTGCTTAAAACGACCCAATTGCTGGGTTAGTCCATTTTCAACCCAACTTGGGTTATTTTTAACCCAGCATTTTTTAGAGAGTATATACCACTATGCAGAAATGTTGCCACAGGCACACAAAATGCTGGGTTAAAAACAACCCAACTTGGGTTGAAAATGGACAAACCCTGCAATTGGGTTGTTTTAACCCAGCGGTTGGGTTAAATGTTTGCTTTAAACAACCCAATTGCTGGGTTTGTTCATTTTCAACCCAACTTGGGTTATTTTTAACCCAGTGAATATACCACTATGCAGAAATGTTGCCACAGGCACACAAAATGCTGGGTTAAAAACAACCCAAGTTGGGTTGAAAATGGACAAACCCTGCAATTGGGTTGTTTTAACCCAGCGGTTGGGTTAAATGTTTGCTTAAAACGACCCAATTGCTGGGTTAGTCCATTTTCAACCCAACTTGGGTTGTTTTTAACCCAGCATTTTTTAGAGAGTATATACCACTATGCAGAAATGTTGCCACAGGCACACAAAATGCTGGGTTAAAAACAACCCAAGTTGGGTTGAAAATGGACAAACCCTGCAATTGGGTTGTTTTAACCCAGCGGTTGGGTTAAATGTTTGCTTTAAACAACCCAATTGCTGGGTTTGTTCATTTTCAACCCAACTTGGGTTATTTTTAACCCAGTGAATATACCACTATGCAGAAATGTTGCCACAGGCACACAAAATGCTGGGTTAAAAACAACCCAAGTTGGGTTGAAAATGGACAAACCCTGCAATTGGGTTGTTTTAACCCAGCGGTTGGGTTAAATGTTTGCTTAAAACGACCCAATTGCTGGGTTAGTCCATTTTCAACCCAACTTGGGTTATTTTTAACCCAGTGAATATACCACTATGCAGAAATGTTGCCACAGGCACACAAAATGCTGGGTTAAAAACAACCCAAGTTGGGTTGAAAATGGACAAACCCTGCAATTGGGTTGTTTTAACCCAGCGGTTGGGTTAAATGTTTGCTTTAAACAACCCAATTGCTGGGTTTGTTCATTTTCAACCCAACTTGGGTTATTTTTAACCCAGTGAATATACCACTATGCAGAAATGTTGCCACAGGCACACAAAATTGCTGGGTTAAAAACAACCCAAGTTGGGATGAAAATGGACTAACCCAGCAATTGGGTTGTTTTAACCCAGTGAAGTTGGGTTAAATGTTTGCTTTAAACAACCCAATTGTTTAAACCCCATTTTTTAGAGTGTGGGTTGGATGTTTTGGGTAGAATTAATTTTGGCCGATTTCTATAGATAGATAGTTCTGTCCAGGAAGCATTACCTCAGACGGCAGACTTCCTCCTCATTAGGATGCTGTTTGGTACGTGATTGTTACTGTGATTGCATGTTCTCCACCTGTCATCTTAAATATCAGCAGCTCCGATTTGAGAGATTCCTCCCAGACGTAAGCCATGCAGACTGGTGTCTTCTCCATCTGCTGCAGGCAAAGTGAACAATGAGTTACAACAAGGTTGGGGAAAAGCTAAATGAAAGCACTGAGGCTCTTTGAATAGCACAGCAGTGACTCTCCTGTCAGAACAATGCGTTTTTCCAGTAACAAGTTACTTTTTAAATTCCAGCTGATCTAAAACTGTAAAGTCTGATGTATGTAAGTGCTGCTGAAGTGGAGATGCGTATTGTAATCCAAAACCGGCAGACGCAAATAGATCAAGTGTAATAAAAGAAACACTTTTGGGTGTTTTCTTTCCACTCGTCTGAAAGATGATATGCCACAGAAGCAAATTAGCCCAAAATCTCAAAATTGACCAGTACATGGAAAAATGATGTAGTGTCTTTCCTTATAGGGACCATTGTTTGGTTTTATAATGTTTCCTGTGGTGCATAATGTTAGTGTGATTTGTACATCACAAATTGTCATCATTTTAGAAATAAAAGGCATTTTTCCTACCCTGATTTTAGCCTCTGTTTGAACGGGCATGGCTGCTGTGGGACTTCAGTGTAAACGCCCTCTGCTGTGATTGGCTGCTGTGGGACTTCAGTGTAAACGCCCACTGCTGTGATTGGCTGCTGTGGGACTTCAGTGTAAACGCCCACCGCTGTGATTGGCTGCTGTGAGACTTCAGTGTAAACGCCCACCGCTGTGATTGGCTGCTGTGGGACTTCAGTGTAAACGCCCACTGCTGTGATTGGCTGCTGTGGGACTTCAGTGTAAACGCCCTCTGCTGTGATTGGCTGCTGTGGGACTTCAGTGTAAACGCCCACTGCTGTGATTGGCTGCTGTGAGGCTTCAGTGTAAACGCCCACTGCTGTGATTGGCTGCTGTGAGGCTTCAGTGTAAACGCCCACTACTGTGATTGGCTGCTGTGAGGCTTCAGTGTAAACGCCCTCTGCTGTGATTGGCTGCTGTGGGACTTCAGTGTAAACGCCCACTGCTGTGATTGGCTGCTGTGAGGCTTCAGTGTAAACGCCCACTGCTGTGATTGGCTGCTGTGAGGCTTCAGTGTAAACGCCCACTGCTGTGATCAGCATTATATTCAGATCTATGGCATTATATTCAGATCTATGGCATTATATTCAGATCTATGGCATCAGATCTACGGCATTATATTCAGATCTATGGCATCAGATCTACGGCATTATATTCAGATTGGGGCATGAAAAGTTGCAGTGATGATCATTTGTAGCCGATTACAGACATGTTGAGCTCATGAATGCAGGTCATTGTAACTCTATTTCTGCACATTAACCAATACTTTCATCATAACTAACAGTGCAAACACAATGTAAATAAGAGATTCATTGATTATTATGGGAGTTTTGACGCGAGTCCAGAACTCAGTCACTGATAAACTCGCGCTGTTTGATTGACAGCTCCAGCGATTGTAAAGGGAGCGTTCTGTGATCGCTTTCTATATATAATTTAATCACAGTTTAAATAACAGATTATTTTCATCCTATTAAGAGAGACAATGTGAAGTCAAACGTTTAGTCACTAGTTTGATATACTGACATATAGACAAAGACCATCTGACTGTACATGAATCATTACATATCAGAAATCACTGGTCTCAGATCAGGCATTACAATTAACACGATTACTCACATGTTGTGGACTTGTGAACAGGATGTAAACAGAGGTATGAGCGTTGGCTGAATTAACTTCATTTTTATTAATATCTTTCACATCTACTGCAGTCAAATTGACCCGTGTTCACGCTGAAGGAATCACTCACATTGGCTGTGCACTTGTAACGACACTTCAAGGATGTAAAGAGGCTAAAAGTAGGTTTAAACATTGCCCCATTGAAGTCAACAGGGTGCAAATTTTAAAAATAGAATAACACGGTGTAGGCAACACCGATTTTTGTCGTTGTTCTCTGTATTGACAGCACTCCAAATGTACAAATAAATGAGCTCAATGTTAAAATTGACCGGAGTTCTCCTTTAAGCATTTGCCTATTTAAACTCAAACAGCGACTCTTTTTGGCCGGGTAGTGTATATTGCGGTGCGAATCTCTTCAGCAGCATTTCCCCCCTCAAAGCAATCTTACCTATACAATACCCATTATTCTTTCAAGTGTTAACAACCTTCTCCCCCAAATTCTTTTTTGAAGTTTCACCAGAGCACTACGTGCCTACGGCTTCTCAGGAGGGTTAGCAGACTCTGCCAGCTCGATCTGCGCTGGCCAGCGTCCGTCCACGGCTCCGACAGTAACAGCCTGCTGGGCATGAGGCTTGATCCTAGGCCAAGGTCTGCCTTTAATCACGGAGCACAAGACCAACACAATGTTCAGGAGTCTCGCTTGCTTTCTTGCGTTCTGGGATGAACCGGTCTGGTGCCGTGCCATCAGGACGGACTATCTTTTTAGTGGTCTCTTAGGTTGTTTTATCCTATGGCCTGTATTTAAAGGTCCCGTTCTTCGTGTTTTTTTGAAGCTTTGATTGTGTTAACAGTGTGCAATATAACATGTGTTCATGTTTCGCGTGTAAAAAAAAACAGTATTTTTCACACAATTTACTTATCCGCTGTTTTCACTGTCCTAAAAACGGCTGATGAGTTCCTTGTTCTATGAAGTCCCTCCTTCAGAAATACGTAACGAGTTCTGATTGTGCCAGCGGTTCCTGTGTTGTGATTTGACCGCAGCTTAGCGAACGTGGCACGGTTCCTGTGTTGTGATTTGACCGCAGCTTAGCGAACGTGGCACGGAAAGGTCACGCCTCTTAACGGGAGATGTATGCGCTTAATGATCTCTACAGCGTCCCTGGGAAAGCCAAACAAAGGTGATTTGACTCCGGGATGAAAATAACAGCGTCTCGAAGATATGGCGACAAACACACTCAAACGCAACACTTCCTCTTCTCCACGCGACACTTCCTCTTCTCCACGTTGGACAGCAACAAGACCACGCCCCCTTTTTTCCCGTATTCTTGTGGGCGGAGGTTAGTCTGTTCTACTGTTCTACTGACGTCATTAATGAAGGAAGTACCAGGATGTAGTCCAAGCCGGCCGTTCGCTGTAGGCTTTGAAAGGGAACTTCTGTTAAATAAAATATCTCGCTTGGCATTGAACTTTGAGCTTTATAATTTTACAGGTATTATTTATGCTCTAACAGCAACATTACACACTAACTAAAGTTTTAACAATGGGATCACGATGAACAGGACCTTTAAAGGAGACCTATTGTGTCTTAATTTTGTTACAATAGGTGTTCATTAATGTTCAAAAAACACATTAAGCCGGGTGCACACTGTGCTATTTATAATAGTCTGTCACGATTGTTCCCTGTCAGACTGTACGAACATGATCCGCACTGTAATCCATGTCACACTGTAAGATCTAAGTTGTCATTAATGTTAGACTGTACGATAGTCAAGGCGCGCTAAAAATGTACGGACACAAGAAAACTCGTCCGGAGGTTTATATCATGAATCAATGACGTGTTTGGTGACCGTGAGCTGCACTACACGCGGGATTGAAATGGGGGCTACAAAGAAATCTCTAGCGCTCATTTTGGTCATGGTTTGTCTTGAAAAACAGAAATAATTTGACAGTCGTCGTAGGAGAAGTCACACTGCAGGATTGTGCGGCAAATCTTCTGACACTGAGGTAAAATTTGATCGCAGCGGTCATTAATCGGCGGTCGGATGTCAAACTAACGATCAAAGACGTCAGATTTCAGCCAGAGGAATCAGACAAATTTTGCAAATCCCAAAAGATTCCTCTGAGACGGCCAAAATTGTGTGTACCCGGCTTTAGTTTTCATATTATTGCGGCTCCTCTCTTCCCAGTCTGTCAGTAGCGCTCTGTTTAGTTCCTGTCTCTATGAAGCCCCTCCTTCTGAAAAGCACACTGTGCTCTGATTGGTCGGCTGGAGCACTGTGTTGTGATTGGTTAAGTGCTTTGGTGCGTGTTTGGGAAATGTCCCGCCCCTTACCATAACCTCCAGTTTCAACACACTACTAACTCACTCAACCAGGTCCCGCCCCTTTATTCTGCGTGTGAATTATTATAATGAGGAATATTGTGTCGTGTTCGTTCCCGGAAGAAAACTCAAGACTACAATGGAGGCGTTTCAGGGAGTTCAGAAACACTGACACTGATATAGAGAAGAACTTTGTGTGACTTTGCAGGTCTTTTTCATGCTCAAACAGGAACAATACACACTAAAGAAAGTCGAACTTTCCATGGAAATGGCATTTAGACACACAAATTGTGTTCCTTTCCTTTTGTATTCCACAAGTGTGCAGCACTACGAGATCTCCCTGTAGCAGATAGCATTAGCGCAGACCCTTTCTTGACTGATCCCTATCAATTCATTATGTGAATCCAATGAACCACAACCATCTGGGACTATAACAATGTTCTCAGTGTTCTGTTCTAGAGCCCCATCACACGCTACGTTTTAAAAGGGTCATGAAACAAGTTTTTTGAGACGAGTTGCTTATGATAAGTAGCCTGGATGCCAGCCGATCTTAGCCCCGCCCACAATATTTGAGGTCGGGAAGTTCGGTCTGGACTTGATCCGTTGTGGAGCAGCTTGAACCAGAGTTGTTCAGACCAATCAAATTGTCAGGGCGGGCTTTATACGATGATGGACAGATGATCAACAGTAACGTAATGGGTCTTGTTGAGTTCTGTTGACAGCTATGCATCGCTCAACATACGTCACTTACCTCCGTTGCTCTGACTGGATGTTTGTCTATCCAATTGACCTATCGTAAGCCCCTCCCCTCGAACGCAGATGAGCCAATAGCAGTTGAGTATCAGTTGCGCTGGGACTGGAACTCTTTAGGTGTCAGCGCCATAGAGAAACATTGGAAAATCCGAAGCTCTCATCGGTTTGATTGTGTTTATGCTACAAAAATGCTCAAATGTTTGGCCTGAGGCAGGGGTGGACTGGGACAAAAAAGTGGCCCTGGACTTTCTGGCACAAAGCGGCCCATCACACCCGCTCTGCACCACACCTTACCATAAATCCACCAGCTCATTATACACAGAGCAATTTTAAACCGAAGCTATTTATGCAAAAATATGAATTATTATATTAATAGTTTTATTGAAATGCTTATCATACTGAATGACTCACATACTGGTTTTCCTGGTGCACATGGCAAATAGTATTTTTTTTTATGCTAATTTTTTATTTTATTTTCCATACACTTAAGTTTAATATCACTACATTCAATACCTACCATAAAACCAGACCATATACAATTCTAGAATGTAGTGCAGAATGTGGACTGTTTTAGGGTGCCTTTCTAGTGGTTATAGTATCTAGATATCTGTAATTTTATGGAATAGAGCTCAAATAGTGCAAAGGAGTTTAAAAATGATATGAAAAATACAGCATATTAAAATGATTTGTGAAGGATCATATGAAACTGACTGAGTGTGGAATAATGATGCTGAAAAGTCAGCTTTTACAGGAATAAATTACATTTTACAATACATTCTCATAAAAAACAACTAGGCCTATTGGAAATTATATTAATATTTCTTAATATTTGTGGTTTTACTGTATTTTTTATCAAATAAATTCAGCCTTCTTTCAAAAACATTTTTAAATGTTTTTTAATTATTTTTTAAAAAACATTTTAATTATTTCAAACTTTTGATTAAGATATGTATATGTTTAATCTACATTATCTGTCTTACTAAGGAGGACTCCTATTTTGATGGGTATTATAGTCTACGGGTAGTGAAAGGGAGAGCTCGCACGCAGTTTATCAGAGTTGTTTTGCAGATACAAAGTTTACCAGTTATTAACTGCACCCTCCGAAAAGTCATAAGCTCTGTGTATATGTTTGTTTACTATTAGTTTGAGTGTTTTTGTGTGTATGTTAATGGTAATGCCACGGAGAGAGAGTTGGTGAATGAGACGTTAATGCGCATTTCTTATGCTTTGTTTGTTCAGCTCTTACGATGATTTTTTTTGGAGTAAAAAAGGACAATAAACTTGATAAACCATCAGTAAAGTTTGTCCATCATTCGGACGGGATATACGCTACATTCTGTATTCAAAAACATCTTGGGATAAGATTTTCACACTGACAACTGTCATTGTAATGTGGCGTTCACACCGGACGCGATTCGAGCGAATAATTTGCGCTGGTCGCGCGAAGGTGGACGCTTGAACATTTTGAGTTTACTCGCTTCATTCGCGTGTGACAACTACACAACAGACGCGAATTCGCGTCATGGGAGGGGCTTCTATATGAGCCTAGATGAGCCAGCTCGTCTCGGTCACTTGACGTCTTTTTTGTAAAATATACTACTATTAATGTGTGACAAAACGTAGTTTAAAGACTTTTTCAGGCGATAATATAGTTGTTTAAAGCTCAAATCTGTGGTTAATTTATAAAAAGAGTGCCTATTTGAGCATTTTATCTGGCGTTTTCGGAGTTGTGAGATCCAGGCAATCAGTGACATTCCGCGCTCGTTTACCCGGCGAGACCCGCCTTTCCTCGGCTAGTCCTTCTCACATTTGCCGCTGGCTCTGGCTCTTTTTTTCTGCTCCTGTCTCGTTGTGAAATGGCTCACAATGGCTCACAATAACTCACTTTCTTCCAAGCAAGATCCTTTTTATTCCTTTATTCCTTTTATTCCTGTTCCTGTAGTGATAGGATGATGTATCATGCAGCTCCGGTATCCACATACGGCCATGATTATCTTGTCCTCCATTGTTGTTCGGATTTCTGCCTCCGCTTGTAAATGCGTCACTACTAGAGCAAGCTCGTGATTGGTTAACGCGGCGCGAAATATCCGCCAGAGTTCAGATTTTTCAACTTGAGCGACTCGCGCGATTGAGGCGGCGCGAATGACGCGAATTGAGCGTTTTGAACGTTTGAGCGCGTTCAAAACGCTCAATTCGCGTCATTCGCGCCGTCTCATTCGCGCGAATCGCGCCGCAGAATGCCATTTCGCGTCTCTGCATTGACTTAACATGTAAATCACTCGCGCGAATCGCGTCTGGTGTGAACGCACCATAAGATATAGCAACTCCGTTTGTTTGTCCGAGTCAGCAACAGTAACTAAGGGGGGCGGGGCTTACCGACAGGTCAATTGAGTGCAGAGGCATTTTCTCTCCTGGTTCAATTGAAACACCCCATAATCACAGCCCAATGGAGCAGAATCAGACTCATATTCTGAATCTGAGTATGTCGACGTCAGGCTACATGATAAGTGGTCAATTTGACAAATTTTGGGGTTGAAATCAAGATTGAATGAATGTCACATGGATGTGTTGATTTATACTAGATATAAAGACATACGTCAACTGTTTCTCTCTTTGCTTTCAGGGGCACTGGACATACATTTGTTATATGTTATATCATATAAAAATGCATTCATATTATTTTATATAATATAATATAAAGCTGGTTCAAGACTAGAATATAGCCTAGGCTGTTAACTGCTTTGAGTTATGCTTTCATGGAAGGGTATACTGTACATCTGTATGCATACTATAGCTGCTTTATGCTGATGGTTGATTATGAAAGCTTGTTTTCATGATTAGATGATATGGTTGAAGCACTGAATTCACTACACGCACCCTAATATCCCAACACCCTGTTGTCCTCCACACCCTGATCCCAAGATGCAACCCACTTAGTTGTTCCAGTAGTTTAAGAATGTCTGTTTGTGGAAGAGCGATTTAATAAAGATGGAAAATGGAAGCTAATCAAACACACACCCTCATCAGCTCGAGTTGAGTTGCATCAATATTGCATCATAGACAAACTTTAGTTAAGAGGACAGTGAGAAGATGAGGTTTCAATGAGAAGACAAAAGATGTTTGTCAGTCTATTTTAGGGGTTGTCTGGCTATCACCAGACCAAGCTACATTTTTTAAGAATGAACATTAGTCTGGGGACTGCTCTGTATTTTCTACTGCACAAGAGGCGTGATCAACGAGCAGAGTTCAAATGACTCAATGTACGCAATTGGATAGTCCTTCAACCAATCAGACCAATGATCCATCGCTTCTCTACAGTCAAAAAAAGCTGCGTCAAGTGGTTACACACAACTAATATTGAGTCATTTTTACAAATAACAATTTAGTTATATGAACAAAAGAAAGTCAAGTAAAGCTGACAAAATGTCTTTAAGTAAATACAAACCATTTGAATTTGTCGCTGTTACGTAATATTTATATGTGCAGTTTACTTAATAATGTTATGTTAAATTAATAAAAGTTTATGTTAGGTGAACACATTTATTGACTTAATTTACCTTATTAATCATTTAATTGGATAATCATACAATCATCCTGTTATTCATTCAGCCCAATGTTGTCCCCAAACAATGTGCAAAATGAAGTTATGGAAACAAATATAGTGTATGCATTAGGGGTTTAACGGTAATAAATGCCATTTTGACTGTATAGACGCGCGAGTGAATGTGGTCCTCTCGTCATAGTCAAAGAATAAACATGAATGAACGTCTGACGGTGTGTTGAGGAGACATTACAACTGAAACGTATCGTGTGTGGTGTAATCGCTCAATCAGTGTCTCAACGGTGGAAAGATGTCAATAAAACAGCTTGAGAGCAATGTCACGCAGCATCACATGACCTCAGAAATCCTTCAGTGTCTGTGAGTTCACTAGAGAAATCAACTCTTTCACTGAATATATGACCTATATTAGCCGTTATATTCATTATATATGTCTGGATAATTAATGTGTGTTTAAATCTGTCGTGAAAATGACACACGGTATATAAATGATTATATTTCAACATTCAAGATGACTTCAAAACCGAACCCGTACCGAACCGTGACTTCAAAACCGAAACCATACCGAACCATGATTTCCAATCAGAACTCATACCAAACCGTGTCTTCAAAACAGAACTCGTACCGAACCGTGACTTCAAAACAGAACTCGTACCAAATCGTGTCTTCAAAACAGAACTCGTACCGAACCGTGACTTCAAAACCGAACCCGTACCGAACCATGACTTCAAAACCGAACCCGTACCGAACCATGACTTCAAAACAGAACTCGTACCGAACCGTGACTTCAAAACCGAACCCGTACCGAACCATGACTTCAAAACAGAACCCGTACCGAACCATGACTTCAAAACAGAACTCGTACCGAACCATGACTTCAAAACCGAACCCGTACCGAACTGTGACTTCAAAACAGAACTCGTACCGAACCGTGACTTCAAAACAGAACCCGTACCGAACCGTGACTTCAAAACTGAACCCCGTACCAAACCGTGACTTCAAAACCGTACTTGTGCCGAACCGTGACTTCAAAACAGAACTCGTACCGAACCGTGACTTCAAAACAGAACCCGTACCAAACCGTGACTTCAAAACCGTACTTGTGCCGAACCGTGACTTCAAAACCGAACCGTACCGAACCGTGACTTCAAAACCGAACCCTTACCAAACCGTGACTTCAAAACCGAACCCGTGCCAAACCGTGACTTCATAATCGAACCCGTACCAAACTGTGACTTCAAAACCGAACCGTACCGAACCGTGACTTCAAAACCGAACCCGTACCAAACCGTGACTTCACGTGACTCCAACCGTGTATGTGTGTGTGTATGTATGTGTGTATGTATGTGTGTATGTATGAATGTGTGTGTGTATGTGTGTATGTGTGTGTGTATGTGTGTGTGTATGTGTGTATGTATGTGTGTATGTGTGTGTGCATGTGTGTGTATGTGTGTATGTGTGTATGTATGTATGTGTGTATGTATGTGTGTATGTGTGTGTGTATGTGTGTATGTATGTGTGTATGTATGTAGGCTAGGCTGTACGTTATGTGCAAAAAATCCTAAAATATAAACATGGCAAACTAGGACAACAAGTGCTTTTTTAAAGCAGAAGTTAAAATCAATCAAATGAAAATAGATAATAGCAGACTACATGTTAACTAAGAACATTCACTTATGAACATCATAATTATATTACATTTGCAAGAGGATCATCAATATTTTCGGGTTCTCGATATCAAAAAGTGAAGTCATTCCATGTTTTTTTAATGGCTGTTCCCAGTTTTCATCAGTCATCAGTTCACTAGTGTGTGCCAGATTTCACTTCAAATTGTTTTTGTCTTAAAAAAGAGAATTCTGTTTTTCGTTAAGAATTCATATTTTGTTATTAAACTCCAATTTGTGTTGACAGTCAGAAGGCATCGGAGCGCCCGGGAGACTCCAATCATGTTTATTGTCTTTTCATTGTCTTATTCTTTCTTATTACTTTAAAAAAAAGAAAAAAGAAATATTTTTTCCCCCTCTGATAACTGCTTTTGCTGTTTCCCTTATGAGTCATGAAGTGAGTCATGAGTTTCCAGGAATAATGTCCATTCTTAACGGAGATAGTTATTAAAATGACTGTAATTTCTCAATGAGGCATTAAACACATCTGCCTGTGGGGCGTGAAGGTGATCGGGATAAACGCAGCACTTATGTGAGATGATTATGCTGCCAATAAATGTGGAGTTGTTAGTGATAAAGGATCTATTTGTGAACATGATTACTGTGTGTAGTTTGATAATTATTTATTTGTTTATGCTATATAACATGCATATCTGATGCATCATCATTGTGCTGTTGTTGTGATTAGGGTATGTTTTAGGCTTTAAAGTTTAATAAACAAGAACTGTTAATATCGCACAACATTCAGCTTGGACAGTTTATTAGTATATTTGTCTCAGCCAACAAAAATGATCCCAAAAGAAGCCAGAGCATCATTGCTATATCCATAATCTGACATAAACTACTGTTCAAACGGTTGGAATTTTTATGATTTTAATGAATTTTTAACCCTTGTGCATCAATTTTAAAAAGTTACACATAGGTCCATAGAGGACAAAAAATAAAAGGTCATAAAAATGTAATATTGGGAGCACAAACTTACTTGTTTTGGTGTCATTTTTAAAGAAGACTCTTGGTAGATTATTGTTGAAGTCAAAAAAGTAAAAAAAAAAGTGATAGAGGTTTAAGTTTATGAAAATGATTTATGAATAATATTTTATATAAAATATATATTTTTATGAAACATGTTGAACTCCTAAAACTGCTAGAAAATCAAAGCCATAAATCTAAAAAAGTTGTGTTCCAAATTTGAGGTTGATATCTCAAAAAATGAGCTTTCAGTCATCAAAGTTTCCCCATTAGATGCCAGCAAAAACTCCACTGATACACACAGCGGCTGGATTTGTGATTTGTAGTACAGTTGAGTTTTTCTCTCTCCAATATTACAAGCACACACACGCACACCCACACTCAATTTTTGTATTACACACATACAAACCACTCTCTGACATCCATACCAACACACCCACACAGTTACAGCTGCATAATTTATCCAATTGTCTTTATGTGAGTATTTGCTTTATACGCCAAACCTGAAAAAAAATGGCACCATCTGGTAAAAAATAGTGAAAATTACAATTTTGAAGCCTTGTCAACAGAATACAAGCCTATTAAAAAAGTTTGCATCATTTTATAGTTAAATGGCAATGCGATTAAAAATTGCAGTTTTAATGGGGACATTTTTGTCCAAAAAGCGCTGAGAGGAAGTATTTTGTGTACCTAGTGCAATTTTTTTTTTTTTTATGGAAATAGGGGTGAAATATTAAAATTCCAATAAAAATACACACCTATGGCACATTTTATGCAGTTAGCATTAACACAGGCAAAGTTATCAAAAAAACTAAACTGAAAAAGTCAAAAATGTCCATAAGGATGCACAAGGGTTTATGCTCACCAAGACTGCATTTGCTTGATAAAAAAAAGCAGTAATATTGCGAAATATTATTACAATTTAAAATAACTGTTTTCTAAATGATTATATGTTAAAGTGTAATTTATTCCTGAACTTATCATCATTACTCCAGTCTTCAGTGTCACATGATCCTTCAGAAATCATTCTAATATGAGGATTTACTGCTCAAGAAACATTTATGATTATTATCGATTATTACTGTTGAAAACATTTTTTTTGTGGAAACCGTGATACATTTTACTCAGGATTCTTTGATGAATAGAAAGTTCAAAAGAACAGCATTTATTTGAAAAGGAAATCATTTGTAACATTATACGTGTCTTTAATGTCACTTTTGATCAATTTAATGCATCATTGCTGAATATGATTCATTCATTCTTTTATAAAAAAAATATATATATATCATACTGACCTCAAGCTTTTGAATGGTAGTTTATGGTAGATTGCAATTGTAGATGCAACTAAATAAAAAAGTTTGTTGAGACAAACTTTAAGTTGGCTTGAGAAAGCTTGAGAAGTTATGCGGTTGTATGCGGTATTCTGTGTGTGTGTGTGTGTGTGTGTGTGTGTGTGTGAGAGAGAATGAGTAGATAGACAAACTGATGATGGATGGATGGGTAGGAGAGTGTATGGGTAGGAGAGTGGATGGATAGATGGATGGATGGATGGATGGATGGATGGATGGCTGGATGGTTGGATGGATGGGAGGGAGGGTGGAAGGATGGTTGGATGGGAGGGAGGGTGTAAGGATGGATGGGGTGGTTGTTAGGGTGTTGCTACGCAAGGGTATTCTGTGTGTGTGTGTATGTGTGCGTGAGAATGAGTAGATAGACAAACTGATGATGGATGGATGGGTAGGTGGGTGGATGGGTAGGAGAGTGGGTGGATGGATGGATGGATTGTTGGATGGTTGGATGGTTGGATTGATGGATGGATGGATGGATGGGTGGGTGGATGGATGGGTGGGTGGGTGGATGGGTGGGTAGATGGATGGGTGGGTTGATGGATGGGGTGGTTGTTAGGGTGTTGCTACGCAAGGGTATTCTGTGTGTGTGTGTATGTGTTCGTGAGAATGAGTAGATAGACAAACTGATGATGGATGGATGGGTAGGTGGGTGGATGGGTAGGAGAGTGGGTGGATGGATGGATGGATGGATTGGTGGATGGTTGGATTGATGGATGGATGGATGGATGGGTGTATGGATGGATGGGTGGGTGGGTGTATGGATGGGTGGGTGGGTGGGTGGATAGATGGATGGATAGTTGAATGGTTGGATGGATCGAATGGTGGGTTTATGTATGTATGTATGTATGTATGTATGTATGTATGTATGGATGGATGGGTGGATGGGTGGATGGGTGGATGGTTGGATGGATAGATGGGTGGGTTGATGGATGGATGGCTGGATGGATGGATGGTTGAATGGTTGGATGGATGGATGGTTGAATGGTTGGATGGATAGATGGGTGGGTTGATGTATGTATGTATGGATGGGTGGATGGGTGGGTGGATGGATGGATGGTTGAATGGTTGGATGGATAGATGGGTGGGTTGATGGATGGATGGATGGTTGAATGGTTGGATGGATGGATGGTTGAATGGTTGGATGGATAGATAGGTGGGCTGATGGATGGATGGTTGGATGGATGGATGGTTGAATGGTAGGATGGATAGATGGGTGGGCTGATGGATGGATGGTTGGATGGATGGATGGTTGAATGGTAGGATGGATAGATGGGTGGGCTGATGGATGGATGGTTGGATGGATGGATGGTTGAATGGTAGGATGGATAGATGGGTGGGCTGATGGATGGATGGTTGGATGGATGGATGGTTGAATGGTTGGATGGATGGATGGATGGATGGTTGGATGGATGGATGGATGGTTGAATGGTAGGATGGATAGATGGGTGGGCTGATGGATGGATGGTTGGATGGATGGATGGTTGAATGGTAGGATGGATAGATGGGTGGGCTGATGGATGGATGGTTGGATGGATGGATGGTTGAATGGTTGGATGGATGGATGGATGGATGGTTGGATGGATGGATGGATGAATGGTTGGATGGATGGCTCTTGGCTCATTTGAACATTCCGTCAATGAAAGTCAAAGAGTTTTTTCAGAGTTTTGATCGTCATTTTTAGGAAAACCGTGAGTCTGATCAGTTTGAAAAGATATAGCAACTAACTTCAGAATAGTCTGAATGTCTGAGCCGAGTTTGATGGTTGTAGCTTTAAAGGTCTAGGAGGAGTAGCAGTCAACGGTTTTAGTCAGAAGAATAATAATAAGTGTATATAGCTTTTCAGTAAGTTGGCTCTCTTAAGCCAACTTAACTCTCTCAAGCCAGCTTAACTACAAACTAATTCATTGAAGCACATATTTTGTGCTATTTATAGTCCTTATATTGCAACTGAATTGAGCCGAAATGCATGACACTGCTTCTGCAGCGGTAAGGACTGGTGTAGTTCTTCTCTCTCTGTATAGCAGCGGTTCACCCTCTGCAGATCTTCTGCTGTGTGTTCACAATGTTTTATAATGATTCGTTCCTATTCAGTTAAATATTCTTCCTTCAGTTAATAAAGTGAGCAGCCATGAGTGCGATATGAGAGCGGCCTCTGTTTAGAGCGATTAGAGGAAAGAGATATTTATCAGTGATAATTGACATGTCGCTGGGAGTGGAGGGCTGGTTCTGCTTGGCTTCAGAATCATACTGGATCTGTTATTTGTTTTTCCATCTGTTCGGAATAAAAGAGGGAGGCTCTGTTGTCTCTGAGACAGCTGTGATGTCAGAGTCGGAGGAGAATTGGACGGGTTTGGAGAATTGTAGGGTAAGACATGCTTTTGTATTAGGTCGATTGGGTTTATCAAGTTTAACACGTAGCAGTCTGGCTGATATGATGACTTAATAGAGAAGATCATCACAGAGTCAGGAGACAAACTGATACATATATGCACTATACCGTTCAAAAGTTTGAGCTCAGTTTTTTCTTTCAAAATCCCAGCAAGGATGCATTAAAAAATGTGTAATGTGACAAAAGATTCAATTTCAAATGAATGCTTTCTATTCATCAATGTTTTCAACGCTGATAATAATTAGACATGTTTATTGAGCAGCACATCATCATATTAGAATGATTTCTGAAGGATCATGTGACACTGAAGACTGGAGTAATGATAACTTAAATTTTAACTTACACTATATTGCCAAAAGTTTTGTGACGCCTGCCTTTACATGCTCATGAACTTAAATGCCATCCCATTCTTAATCCGTAGGGTTTAATATGGAGTCGCCCAGCCTTTGCAGCTCTAACAGCTTCAGCTCTTCTGGGAAGGCTTTCCTCAAGGTTTAGGAGTGTGTTTATGGGTCATTCTTCTAGAAGCGCATTTGTGAGGTCAGGCACTGATGTTGGACGAGAAGGCCTGGCTCTCAGTCTCCGCTCTAATTCATCCCAAAGGTGTTCTATCGGGTCGAGGTCAGGACTCTGTGCAGGCCAGTCCAGTTCCTCCACACCAAACTCGCTCATCCATGTCTTTATGGAGCGACGCTTTGTGCACTGGAGCGCAGTCATGCTGGGACAGGAAGGGGCCGTCCACAAACTGTTCCCACAAAGTTGGGAGCATGAAATTGTCCAAAATGTCTTGGGGAAGCATTAAGAGTTTCTTTCACTGGAACTAAGGGGCCAAGCCCAACACCTGAAAAACAACCCCAACCCATAATTCTCCTGGCAACCGCCAAACCCAGACTCGTCCATGGGATTGGCAGACAGAGAAGCGTGATTGGTCACTCCAGTGGCGGCGCGCTTTACCCCACTGCATCCCACGCTTTGCATTGCACTTGGTGATGTAAGGCTTGGATGAGCTGCTCGGCCATGGAAACCCATTCCATGAAGCTCTACACACTGTTCTTGAGCTCATCTGAAGGCCACAGAAGTTTGAAGGTCTGGAGCTCTTGACTCGACTTCTGTGACCCTCAGCATGCGCTGACCCCGCTCTGTGATTTCACCACTTCGTGCTGTTGTTCCCAATCGCTTCCACTTTGTTATAACACCACTAACAGTTGAGTGTGGAATATTTAGTATAATATTTGGACTTATTGCACAGGTGTCCACCGATCACGGCCCCACGCTTGAGTTCTCTGAGCTCCTGAGAGCGGCCCATTCTCTCACTGATGTGTGTAGAAGCGTCTGCAGGCCTAGAGCTTGAGTTATACACCTTTGGCCATGAAGGGATTGAACACTTGAGCTCAGTGATTTGGAGGGGCGTCCCAATACTTATGGCAATATAGTGTATTTTCACATAGAAAACAGCTATTTTAAATTCTAATAATATTTCACATGTAAACCCTAACGCTCAAAATAATGAATTGGTTTGAGTAGAGCCAACTTAAATTAAATGCATTAGTTCAATCAAATGAACTTTTATGAGTATTCAGAACTTTGTTTTTCATTTGCGTTCTCAAAACTGACACATTTGAAGTCATCTGAATTGTTTCATTGTTTTGAGTTTTATCAATTTGTTTCTTTTAATTCAGACTTAATTAAATTTAACTGAATCTTGGCTGGGATTTCTACTGTATTTCCGGGCATGCTTAGCCCTGACAATCAAAAGGAAGAGTAAATGCTAAAATTAAGTGCTATATAATGTTTGTGGTGTAAAATTAATGTTAAGTGGAAGATTTAGTAGTGTTTTAGATTTAGAAGAGTTTCTGTTATGTGAGATTTGTTAGTATGGTTTCCATTAGGGCTGGGTAAAAAATCTTGATTTCTCGATTTTAATCGATTCTCACTTTTACGAAACATCGATTCTTAAATCCCAAGAATTGATTAGTCATCCTGTTTCAGTTGATGAATGAACGGGACATTACAGCGCACCTCCCATCCAATAAATCACAATAATCTTTGTGCTTTATTACTATTGATATAAAACGAAGTCTCAGATTTCAAAATTCAAAAACATAAATACCGTTTTGGCATTGTGGCGCGAAATCGTTCTGCCACAGATCTGCTCAAGAAAAGCCACAACGCGGAGCGCACATGAACGGATCTTCTCTTCCGCCTTAAAAGCAGTAACAGCGCGAAATAAACATGAATGAGCATATGAAAGTGTGTTAAAAGATACAGGACAACTTACCGAAATCCGTATCATGTCACATAGAATAGCTCAATCAGTGTTTCAACCGCAGAAAGACGCCAGTAAGACGGCTTGTCATGTAACGTCACATTTACCTCAGAAAAAACATCCAGTGTCAATAAACGTTTGTCAGCTAAGAAACATTAACTCTAGAGAGGAGCATTTGGCTGATTTTATGCACCATATTACTATTCATTGTCATTTTTAATGGTCTTATTTAATGCATGTAGGCTATGTATGAATAAATCTGTAAAGTTTTTATGACAGTCACTATTTACGTTTACATTAAAAAAAAAACGAATTGGAGTAGAAATATGATTATGTAATAATATAACTTTATTATTATATAAAAAAACATAATTGGACAAGACCCACCCACTTTTTACGATCAATGATATTGGACCCACTCACTTTTATCGTCTCTAACATTCAGCACATGTGTGTTTACCTACCCCTAATCGATAAACACTTATTATTAAACACATGTTAGATGATTTATTTCCACTTTTCTAATATTTTCTTCATTTTTATTGAAAATAAATGCCTTTCCGATCTGATATGTGATGGGAAAAGGGAGAAGATTGAGTTCAGCGAAGGCAGACTCGAACCGCGGGTCGATTTGTGTCAAAACTAGATGTTGTGTGTCCTACCCCTACACTACTGCCACACTCAATGATATGGCGATTCCCGTAATTTTCTCTTTCCGAACTATACGCTTAGCAAGCAAAGTGGTATATTTGTACTTAATGTAATTGGCATCTACTCCGTAAAAAAAATTCTGAGGACCCACCCACATTTTCTTTGCTTCCGACGCCCATGGTTTGTATACAGATCAGTTCATTTTTACCTTCAATATTAGTAGGCTAATGTAGTATCAACTGACTCCCATAGTTTACAGCATTAGTTAGATTTGTTTTCCTTGAGAAAATTTGCCATGTTTTGTACCTGATATATATCCAAAATAATCGATATTGAATCGAAAGCTTGTGAATCGGAATCGAATTGTGAAATTTATGTCAATACCCAGCCCTAGTTTCCATGATGGTGACGAGTTCATGAGGCTTATGTGGCGTTCACACCGGACGCGATTCACGCGAATAATTCGCGCTAATCGCGCGAAGGTGGACGCTTGAACATTTTGAGTTTACTCGCTTCATTCGCGCGTGAAATTCGCGTGTGACAACTACACAACAGACACGAATTCACGTCATGGGAGGGGCTTCTATATGAGCCTAGATGAGCCAGCTTGTCTCGGTGACTTGACGTCTTTTTTGTAAAAAATACTACTATTAATGTGTTACAAAACGTAGTTTAAAGACTTTTTCAGGTGATAATATAGTTGTTTAAAGCTCAAATCTGTGGTTAATTTATAAAAAGAGTGCCTATTTGAGCATTTTATCTGCCGTTTTCGGAGTTGTGAGATCCAGGCAATCAGTGACATTCCGCGCTCGTTTACCCGGCGAGACCCGCCTTTCCTCGGCTAGTCCTTCTCACATTTGCCGCTGGCTCTGGCTCTTTTTTTCTGCTCCTGTCTCGTTGTGAAATGGCTCACAATGGCTCACAATAACTCACTTTCTTCCAAGCAAGATCCTTTTTATTCCTTTATTCCTTTAATTCCTGTTCCTGTAGTGATAGGATGATGTATCATACAGCTCCGGGTATCCACATACGGCCACGATTATCTTGTCCTCCATTGTTGTTGGGATTTCTGCCTCCGCTTGTAAATGCGTCACTACTAGAGCAAGCTCTTGATTGGTTAACGCGGCGCGAAATATCTGCCAGAGTTCCGATTTTTCAACTTGAGTGATTCGCGCGAATCGCGTGAATTCGCGTCAATTGCGCCGCCTCAATCGCGCGAATCGCCAGGAGAGTTAGTAGATTAACATCGGTGGACTTGAACTTGGGAAAACTGTGTGTGTTGACGTATTTCCGTGGTTGAAACAACATTTCTTTTAGTGTTCTTCATGTTTATTTGATGCTTATCAATGAACTAGAAGGAAGAGATGATCGGTTCACGAGCAGCTTTAACTGAGGCGCTACAGCGATCGCCACACATTAAAGAGCCACAAAACGCTATTTATTGTTTACATTTCTTTAAAAAATGACAATTTCGAAGTTGAGATTTCAAAAGTAACTTGCCCTGTCCTGTGTGTCGGCGTGTTGTCAGTGTCCTCTTTGCTCCGCGATGTATTTTCTCTACGTGAGAACGTGTGTGTGGTGTGAGAGCGCCA
The DNA here is from genome assembly GCA_023566225.1 of Romanogobio albipinnatus. Lineage (NCBI taxonomy): Eukaryota > Metazoa > Chordata > Actinopteri > Cypriniformes > Gobionidae > Romanogobio > Romanogobio albipinnatus. The sequence goes on along the minus strand of CM042257.1, from coordinate 46,817,054 downwards.
TGGCTTGTCGGACATAGCAACAGTTACTAAAGGGGGCGGGTCTTTGCGAATGATCAATTCAGGAGAGACTTTTTTCAAAATTACAAAAATCTTTCCAACCCCAAACTTTTGCACGGTAGATATAAAAAGATCATATGGAATGACTTGCCTCGTGAGATTCGAAATGATAACCTAACCAGATCAAACAAAGACTGAACGTCATGAATTGGATTTAATAGGCATTTTTGTTGTTGACACAGTGTCTCCGTTCTGACTGGACCTCGTCTGTTTTGTTTCAGATGCATCATCAGCCCAAATGCGATGGGACGCTTCAGCAGGCTGTCGTCTGTCCAGATGGAGGGACATTTGTCTGGTAAAACATCATGTTGTTTCATCAAATAAACTCTCCCACCTGAACACATATGCTGGTCTCACAGGATGCGTATTGAGGATCTGTGCAGTAAATAAAATCTGTGTAGATTTCCAAAGCCTGAATTTATCGCTCCAGTGCTCTCGATCTCACTTCAGCAGAGGATCCAGGACTATAATGTCTGTCCAAGCGTGACCCCGAGGGAAAGAATGCAGCAGACTCAGATGTTATCAGCCTCTGGCTCACATTCACAGCTCTGATCCTGCTCCAATTTAAGTTGGAATGTTTAAATTCCTCCCGTATTTATTTATTTATTGCATTGCCTGAAAACTCTCTTCCTTATTTCCATCCATCCATCCATCCATCAGTGGAAGCGGCGTGATTTTGAATGGAGTGAGGAGCGGATTTTTTAAAAGTCGGAGCGTTGTGGTTTTCACTCGCTCCGAGAGCGCTCCACTACCGCTCCATCACGAGTACAGTTCCTGTCAACAGCCCATAATATAACTGTTTTTTTATCCAGAACACACATGTTAAACACGTTTTAACTAGCTTCAGTGCCGCCGCTTAGAGCCCTGCACGGGCCTCAAATCTAGGCCCTAGCCCGGCCCTGGCCCGACCCGATTGAAATTCTCGGTCCGACTGGAGCTCGTGTTTTGTTAAAAAAAAAAGTATCCTCCCGATTACACATTGTTGCAGCCATTAAAATAGTTCAGTTTTGTTTTTAATGTCAAAGTAGTTATATTTTGTTTAGTTTCTTTATTAAATGTTTGAAGCATTTTTTTTTGTTTGTTAAATTAAAGTTTTTGTTTTTTAAAGTGACGACCAAGCGGCCAGCGGCTGACAGTGAGTTAACCACATTTGATCAATTTAGCCTCTCAAATCAACACTGGACTTGTCTTGCTTATAATAAAATCTATAGATATAAAACACTTCAAGCATCACAATGTCACCACCACAGTAAAAAGGCATTTTTGACAAGCTGAGGCAGGCTGATGCTGCTCGCAAACGAAACGGGCTACACAATCTAAACAAAAAAAAACAAAAAAACATGCAGGTTGTCTTACACCTCTCCGCAAAATGAATATAAATCGGATCTTCAATTCCCGCGCTATATGCACATTTAACTGAGTTCACATCAACGAAAGCAACAGAAATTAGCTGCATTTGATTCATCAGCTCATTTCAACATCAAAGACCGCAATATGAGAACGCGCGACCTAAACACTGCTAAGAGCATTCAAGCCTTGTTTATACTCGACGCGTTCGCACGAGCGCGAGGGTGCGCGCGGCAATAATGACGTCAACGCCAGTGTTAATTTTGACAGCAAATTTTGATTTAGTTTTAGTCATAGTCTTTTGACTAAAATGCCATTTAGTTTTAGTCATATTTTAGTCGACTAAATCTACAGTAGATTTAGTCTCCTAAAATCTAATGAGTTTAGTTAAATTTTAATACATTAAGCATTTGAGCTCCATTTAATTTTGACATCATTTTGTTTTTGACATTAAAAATACACGAAAGAGCTCAATTCACTTTTTTGTTTGTTTTTTAAAAACATCTATATGGTTTTTATAACTTTGTATTTCTGTTTTAGTTAGTAGGCCATATCAGGTAAAGCTTTTTTTTTTTTTTTTTTCAGTTAACATTTATTTAATTTCAAGTAATTTTTTTTTTATGGTTTTAGTGAACTATTATAACCCTGATACTTTATTGAATATGTGTCAAATACTGGTCTTTCCTCCTGAATATGAATTAAATGGGAATGAAATTAAATACAGTTTATTGTGTAACCAAAAACAAATATATAATGCGTGATTTTTAAATTATAAAAGCTCGAAATACACATTGACTCTTATTTTGAAATACGCATTACTATTGCAGTTGTAGGAGCTCATTCAAGTTCAGGAGATAAAATATGCATTGTTTCAACCGTCTAAAACACATTACTATATAAACATGGTAAAGTAAACATTGTCATTATTCATCAGCATTAGTTCATGAACAATTGTCTGGCATAAATGTGTGTTATTGATTGATTGAGCCGCTCTGGAGCGCTGGATTGGGGATGAGCCTGTAGGGCCGTGTGTTTTCCAGCGGTTAGATCAGTTCAGATCAAATGTGCGCATCTGTTACACAGGACATCAGTTCTGACTGGATCTCTTACCTCCCTAACATTTTCGTCTCGTTTTTATTTGTTGACGAAAATGACAGTACGTTTACGTCATAGTTTTATCCTTCCTTCCTTCCTTCCTTCCTTCCTTCCTTCCTTCCTTCCTTCCTTCCTTCCTTCCTTCCTTCCTTCCTTCCTTCCTTCCTTCCTTCCTTCCTTCCTTCCTTCCTTCCTTCCTTCCTTCCTTCCTTCCTTCCTTCCATCCATCCACTCTCTTCCTTATTTTCCTTCCTTCCTTCATTCCTTCCCTCCTTCCTTCCTTCCTTCCTTCCTTCCTTCCTTCCTTCCTTCCTTCCTTCCTTCCTTCCTTTCCTTCCTTCCTTCCTTCCTTCCTTCCTTCCTTCCTTCCTTCCTTCCTTCCTTCCTTCCTTCCTTCCTTCCTTCCTTCCATCCATCCATCCATCCACTCTCTTCCTTATTTTCCTTCCTTCCTTCCTTCCTTCCTTCCTTCCTTCCTTCCTTCCTTCCTTCCTTCCTTCCTTCCTTCCTTCCTTCCTTCCTTCCTTCCTTCCTTCCTTCCTTCCTTCCTTCCTTCCTTCCTTCCTTCCTTCCTTCCTTCCATCCATCCACTCTCTTCCTTATTTTCCTTCCTTCCTTCCTTCCTTCCTTCCTTCCTTCCTTCCTTCCTTCCTTCCTTCCTTCCTTCCTTCCTTCCTTCCTTCCTTCCTTCCTTCCTTCCTTCCTTCCTTCCTTCCTTCCTTCCTTCCTTCCTTCCTTCCTTCCTTCCTTCCTTCCTTCCTTCCTTCCTTCCTTCCTTCCTTCCTTCCATCCATCCACTCTCTTCCTTATTTTCTTCCACCCATCCATCCACTTCCTTCCTTCCTTCCTTCCTTCCTTCCTTCCTTCCTTCCTTCCTTCTTCCTTCCTTCCTTCCTTCCTTCCTTCCTTCCTTCCTTCCTTCCTTTGTTCCATCCATCCATCCATCCATCCAGCCTCTTCCATCCATCCATCCATCCACCCTCTTCCATCCATCCATCAATCCAACCTACTTTTAAGCACTTTTTCTCAAGTGGAAATTTAAAAGGAGTATTTCTACTTTTTTGTAGTGTTGTTTGTTTTTAGTTGTAGGCGATATGGGATGCCAAACAGAGCTTTTTTAACCTGCATTAATGCCTCGCCAAGACAGGCATTTTAATATGTGATATTAGAATGAATTTATGATATTTTAAGATTAATTCAATATTTTGCCACGTTTTGCATAATTTGATGCACATGATGCAAATATTTTTTGATAATGTTAAGCGATTTACTTTTTTTGCAATGTACGTACATTTATTCAAATTTGTTTTCCCGCAGTAAATATTGCAATAGTGACATTCAACAAACGGAACATGATTTAAATCAACCTCTCGGACAATAAAGTTGAAGAAGAAACACTTGTTGAAGAAACACTTGAAAAGCTGCAAAGGCATTTCAGATAAGATTCATATCAGGAAACCCATCTGCAGTATCACAACAACCAGTCGGCTGTTGTTTCGAGCAAAGACACAAACATTACTGTACACTCTCAGTAATAAACACCAATTAAAAATTAAGCTTTGTGTCAAACTGTAGAAGTTTAACTTTTAAAGGCTTTCTGACGTGCTGTGTGTGTCAGGGTTGTTTTGGTGGAGATGGAGTGATGAGATTGACCTGATTAATAGTTTGAGAACCTTCTCGTCCTCGAGTTCACAGTGAAGCAGGAGGTCAGCGTGACTGCTCGTAGTTTCACTGATCTCTTCAGTAAAGCTTATGTGAAAATCAAAGGTCAAAAAGAAAAGAAATTCTGACAGATCTTAGTGCTCGTCTCCATCCCGATTCGCTAATGCTGTCTTTCATCTCCGCGGTCGCTGCCATCTCGCCAGTTACGGTCGCATCGCCATGGCAATGTACAGAAAACAAATGACTAGCCGTGATGTCATAGTTGGACAGCTTTATTTGCACCCACAGAGTGGAAGACGAGGACTGTGGGAGTGCAGGATTCTGGCAGGTCAGCAGTGCTGTGCAGTAACTCTAGAGGAGGATGCTACTGTATCCTATTGTTTCTCTGTGCTACCTGCAGTCAATGCGCTTTAAAAGGTTACAGTTAGCATGACAAAAGAATTCCGACTGGAACAAGCCCTTCTCTTAACCGACTGATTCACTGCAGAGCAGGAGAGCAGTGTGAAACTCATCACGCTAGTCTATCTATCTATCTATCTATCTATCTATCTATCTATCTATCTATCTATCTATCTATCTATCTATCTATCTATCTATCTATCTATCTATCTATCTATCTATCTATCTATCTGTCTGTCTGTCTGTCTGTCTGTCTGTCTGTCTGTCTGTCTGTCTGTCTGTCTGTCTGTCTGTCTGTCTGTCTGTCTGTCTGTCTGTCTGTCTGTCTGTCTGTCTGTCTGTCTGTCTGTCTGTCTGTCTGTCTGTCTGTCTGTCTGTCTGTCTGTCTGTCTATCTATCTATCTATCTATCTATCTATCTATCTATCTATCTATCTATCTATCTATCTATCTATCTATCTATCTATCTATCTATCTATCATCTCTGTCATTCCATCCACCCATCTGTCTTTCATTTCATTCATTTCATTCATCTGTCTTTCTTCATCCATCTGTCAACCCATCCATCCATCCATCCTCTTGCTTCATCCATCCATCCATCCATCCATCCACTCTGTTCCTTCCTTCCTTCCTTCCTTCCTTCCTTCCTTCCTTCCTTCCTTCCTTCCTTCCTTCCTTCCTTCCTTCCTTCCTTCCTTCCTTCCTTCCTTCCTTCCTTCCTTCCTTCCTTCCTTCCTTCCTTCCTTCCTTCCTTCCTTCCTTCCTTCCTTCCTTCCTTCCATTCTTCCATCCATCCATCCATCCATCCATCCATCCATCCATCCATCCTCTTCCATCCATCCATCCATCCATCCATCCATCCATCCATCCATCCATCCAGGGCTTCATTTGGAACTTTTATAATATCTTCCTGCAATTTACATATATGTGTATATATGTGTTTGAATGTATATATATATATATTATGCTAAAGTTGTGTGGACTACATTTATGAGCCATTTCTGCTAGTTTAAATTAAGATCAGCACCTCGAACATAAAACTTCCCCTAGTCGAAGAAACACCTGCTTACAAAATGCCCACTGGCAAAAGCACTTCAGATAAGATTTATATCAGGAAACCCAACCGCAGTTTCATAACAAGAAACACAAACACACATATTCACACAGTCTAATAATAGCCTGCAGATTTTTCTTGACTGTTTTCTGCGTTACAGGTGGCAGGTCTCATCCGTCACGTGAAGAAGCGTGGAAGACATCGCTCATCAAAGTGCCGTCCACCTGTCCTGCTGCATCATTTACATTTATCCAAAGCGACTTACAGTGCCCTTATTACAGGGACAATCCCCCTGGAGCAACATGGAGTAAAGTGCCTTGCTCAAGGACACACTGGTGGTGACCGCTGGGATCGAACCAGCAACCTTCTGCATATCAGTTCCATGGTTTAACCCACTGGACCACCATCTCACATATATCAAACACACAACGTGGCCTGCATTTACCAGCGTTTCTGGAACAAACACAACTGCCATGCTGACACCCCTGCTGTTCATTATCCCACGGAGATCTTTTCATCCAGTGCAACACTTTGGGGACTGTCAAAGCCCTCAGCCCGTGAGAGATTTACTCATCTGGAGAGCGTACGGCTGTCCTCGACCTCCCAGCTTTTGTCAGCGGCGGTTTGGAAGCGCTTGAACATCTGTATGTGCCTCCAGTTGTTTGTAATAGTGATGGTGTAAGGAGAGAGACACCCTTTTCTCTTTCTGAGCCCCCCTTCCTTCTCAAATCCCACATCAGTCCATCTGGTTTATGTTTGTTTAGCTAAGTCTGGACCATAGCTGCTTTTCAAACTCTTGCTGCTGGCTGTTTTGGGGTCCAGATGGCTTTATCGCTGTCCTTCATGGGTCGTCTGTGATGAGGAAGCCCTTCCCTATACGTTGATCCTCTGAGATTAGTGTCCAGTGGTGAAGCATTGGTCATTTATGCTCTGCAACTGTACAGGAGGGCAGCGTTTGCGGCCAAATCGACTAACGTCAGGCCTCTATGCTTTTGCTTCTGCATTGAATTTGTAAATACGTGAGTCAGACGTTGGCGAGAACACCTCAAAAAACGGCCTCCCGCATCAGACGTTGAAATACAACATCAATGCAAAGCAAAGATGAGCGTGTAAATGTATATTTGCATCTTCTTGTGAGGGTTTTACAGTGAACTGTCATCGCTGAAATGTTTGTAGGTTGCTTTGTAATATACAAAACCATCATTTGTGGCTTTGTGTCGGGTTAATTTGTTTTCACCAACCGTAATGTTTGAGATTCTTGGTCGATGGAGCACAATAAATCAAGCCGTTTCCATCCTTTACTAAATGTGGATCATCATTATGCTCAATTGTCATTTTGAATGTTGATCTCATCCCACAAACTACTGGCAGACAATGATAAATTATTATAAAAGAGTTTTTGCGCCGTTGTTCGTATAACATTGGGTTTTTCAGTCCCATGGGTTTGTGTGTTTAGTTTAGGGAAAGCTTGGGATGTTTACATCATATCAAGAGATGGTAATGTTTGCTAATATATGTAGTATTGCTTCATTCTTTAGGATTGTTACTCCACATTAAGATCCTAAAATAACAATCTATGTAATCTACAGCCCCTTTCTATGTAAATTAGGCTTGTTTATACACAAACTATATTCTCGCTATTGTGCTCGTAGGATCTCGGTTAAGAGAGATGTTGATATTTTAAACATGTTTGCAGCGTTTCATGATTTGCATTATTCCCTTCAAGTGCTAAAATAACGCAGACGGCGTATGCAAATGAATGCCGCTATCAGCAGATCGATTCATTCTTGATGAAACCCATGCACGAGAACAACAGCAGGGTCTTGAACACAGTGGTGATGCTATAAGTTTACTTGTTTTGGGGAGGTTAACTCGGTTTACGAGGTTGGGGACACTTTTTCACGTTCAATAGCCATGTTTCCAGCCACATATTTTCATGTAAATTTTGGGATATCACATAAAAAATACTGGATGAAAATGCCCGGTTGCACATTTTTCAGACAAACTTTGATGTTGGCTTGTGGAAGCCTGAAGAACTTTTAAAAGCTTTGGTTTGTAAAGGTTTTCAGTTTGAAATAGTTTGAAGTTTTAAAGTAGTTTTAAAGCTAGTCAGTCAGTCAGATCTGTTAGAAAAGATATAGGAACTCGAGTCAGACCAGTCTGAAGGTCTGAGCCGAGTTTAGTGGTTGTAGAGTTAAAGCTCTAGGAGGAGTTAGAGCCAGAAGAAGACATTTAAATAGTATTTCAGTAAGATAGGTGGATGGATGGAATGATAGATAGAATGATGGATGGATTATAGATCGGATGGAATGATAGAACAATGGATGGATGGAATGATAGACAGAACGATGTATGGACAGATGGATTATAGATTGGATGGTTGGAACGATAGATAGAACGATGGATGGACGGATGGATTATAGATTGGATGGATGGAACGATAGAATGATGGATGGATGGAATGATAGAACAATGGATGGATGGATGGATGGTAGATTGAATGGATGGATGCAATGATAGATAGAACGATGTATGGATAGATTATAGATTGGATGGATGGAATGATAGATAGAACGATGGATGGATGGATTATAGATTGGATGGTTGGAACGATAGATAGAACGATGGATGGACGGATGGATTATAGATTGGATGGATGGAATGATAGAATGATGGATGGATGGAATGATAGAACAATGGATGAATGGATGGATGCAATGATAGATAGAACGATGGATGGATGAATGGATGGATGGTAGATTGAATGGATGGATGCAATGATAGAATGATGGATGGATGGATAGATTATAGATTAGATGGATGGAACGATAGATAGTATGATGGATGGATGTTGGATGATATATTGGATGGAGCGATATAATGATGGATGGATGGAATGATAGAATGATGGATGGATGGTAGATTGAATAGATGGGTGCAATGATGGATGGAACGATAGATAGAATGATGGACGGATGGATGGTAGATTGGATGGAGCGATAGAAAGATGGATGGATGGACGGATGGATGGATGGATGATAGATTGAATGGAACGATGGATGGATGGATAGGTGGAATGATAGATAGAGCGATGGACTATGGATGGATGGATGGAACGATAGTACGATGGATGGATGGATGATATATTGAATGGAATGATATAAATATGGATGGATGGATAGATGGAATGATAGATAGAACAATGCATGATAGAAGGATAGATGGAACAATAGAACGATGGATGGGCGGATGGATGATATTGGATGGATGGAATGATAGATAGAATGATGGATGGACGGATGGATGGTAGATTGGATGGACAGATAGAATGATGGATGGATGGACGGATGGATGATAGATTGAATGGAACGGTAGAATTATGGATGGATGGATAGATGGAACGATAGATAGAACAATGCATGATAGAAGGATAGATGGAACAATAGAACGATGGATGGGCGGATGGATGATATTGGATGGATGGAATGATAGATAGAATGATGGATGGACGGATGGATGGTAGATTGGATGGACAGATAGAATGATGGATGGATGGACGGATGGATGATAGATTGAATGGAACGGTAGAATTATGGATGGATGGATAGATGGAACGATAGATAGAACAATGCATGATAGAAGGATAGATGGAACGATGGATGGATGAAAGGATGGATGGATGGAACGATAGATAATACGATAGATAATACGATGGATGGATGAATAGATGGATGGAATGATAGATAGACAGCTTAATTCGTTTTTATTTTATGTTTTTATTTTTAGTTGATTGAGGTGAATATTTTTTGTATTCTGTCCAAAACGTGAATAAACTTGAATGGAAAAACATTTAATGAATAAATTCCTAGACATGCAACAAAAGACTCAACAGATCATGTGATTGGATGACGGATCTCACTGAGGAGAGCATGATGGCATGACAGCGTTTGCTATGGCATCTTATTTGCATGCCAGTCATTTATTATGTAGGGAAAAAGAGTCACAGGCTTCCCTGGTTTCCCAGAAAGTGAAGATGTTGTTCTCTTGAACTCATGGGATTGACGCAAATGTTTTATGCAATATTACACTTTTCCGATTAATTTGCAACTACTGATGGAAACAGCAACGGAAAAGCTTCCCTTAGTATTGCGTTGTGCGTGCAGAGACTCCTTCAGCGTTGAGATCGAGATCAGGATTTCGCTGGAGAGGTTTAAAGGGCCAGCGTCTGATATTTGTGGAGGTTAAGCTGAGTTTGATGACATCTCTATAGCTAGCGCTATTAGCATGTCCTCTAACTTAGCCCGCAGTTTCTCACACTTCTCTCCTCGGGACTCAATTCAGGCCAGATCGGCTGTGTTGAATGGAGATGGGCAACAAAAGGTGACATCATTCCAGTAGGATCTCATTGCACGCATGCACAAACACACACACACACACACACACACACACACACGCCCCCTACGCGGGGCCCCCGGAACAATGACATCATAGCCTCCCCTTCACTCGCTCTTTCTGAGATGCTGCGTTGCCCTGAACAACTCCACTGGATTTTGTTGTCATGTTTGTGTATTTGTGAAAGAGGAAACAGACAACAACAGGCGGCTGTTAAAGGGACAGTACACCAACAAATCTTCTCCATATGACTGGAACAGCAAACAAGATGTTTTAAAGGATGTTTTGTCTACAGGGAAAGTCAATGGGGTCCAAAACAACACTCAACCCTACTGACTTTCATTTTTAGGACAAAAAAGTCATTCATGCTTGAGATATGAAGGTGAGTAAATGATGACTGATCATCTGGTGTTTTTGTCCTTTTAAGCAGTTTATTTAAATATGTATATAGTTTGCATTATTTAGCACACACACACACACACACACACACACACACACACACACACACACACACACACACTCACACACACACACACTCACACTACCCCTAAACCTACCCAACACACACACACACACACACACACACACTACCCCTAAACCTACCCAACACACACACACACACACACACACACACACACACACACACACACACACACACACACACACACACACTACCCCTAAACCTACCCAACACACACACACACACACACACACTACCCCTAAACCTACCCAAAACACACACATTACCCCTAAACCTACCCAACACACACACACACACTACACCAACCCTTAAACCTACCCAATACACACACACACACACACACACACACACACACACACACACACACACACACACACACACACACACACACACACTACCCCTACCCCTAAACACACACACACACACACACACTACACCAACCCTTAAACCTACCCAACACAATCACACACACACACACACACACACACACACACACACACACACACACACACACACACACACACACACACACACACACACACACACACACACACACACACACACACACACACTACCCTACCCCTAAACACACACACACACACACACTACCCCTAAACCTACCCAACACACACACACTACCCCTAATCCTACCCAACACACACACACACACACACACACACACACACACTACCCCTAAACCTACCCAAAACACACACATTACCCCTAATCCTACCCAACACACACACACACACACACTACCCCTAAACCTACCCAACACACACACACTACCCCTAATCCTACCCAACACACACACACACACACACACACACACACACACACACTACCCCTAAACCTACCCAAAACACACACATTACCCCTAAACCCACACAACACACACACACACGTAAACACAAACACTCTACCCCTACCCCTAAATCTACCCAACACACACACACACACACACACACACACACACACACACACACACACACACACACACACACACACTACCCCTAAATCTACCCAACACACACACATTACCCCTAAACCTACCCAACACACACACATTACCCCTAAACCTACCCAACACACACACACACACACACACACACACACACACACACACACACACACACACACACACACACACACACACACCCCTAAATCTACCTAACACACACACATTACCCCTAAATCTACCCAACACACACACATTACCCCTAAACCTACCCAACACACACACACACACACACACACACACACACACACACACACACACACACACACACACACTACCCCTAAATCTACCTAACACACACACATTACCCCTAAACCTACCCAACACACACACACTCACACCCACCCACCCACACACACACACACAAAAATATATATAAACTAAATTAAAATGGATATATATATATAGTGCAGTTTTTATTTTCAAATGTTATTTCAAGTTTGAGCTAATATAATAACCCTGTTAGATAAACCTGGGTTGATATTTTATGACAGGATGATCATTTGTAGATGAACTGTCCCTTTAAGCTAAAGCATGTTAATGCAGGAAGAACACAAACCAAACCAAAATGGAGCCAAACTTTAGAACCAACTCCAAATGTGACTTTACTCATTATGGGGAACTCCAAGCAGTCGTTCTTACAGTTTAAAACACACTGAATATGCTCTCGCCATGAACATGGGAATTAGCAAATGAAATGCGCGGCCCTCTTCATCTGCATACGGCCAACTCCCCATGACTCTCTTCACTGATTCCATGCCTGTACTCTCCTCCCACGATGCATTGTGCTGCCGTGATGTCAGTGTCGGCCGGCTGTCCCTCAGAACTTCATCAAAGAGAGACGGGTGAAAGGATCGGGCCGGGAGGTGTGGAGAGGAATATAAATGTGCTGTGGAAATGGGATGGAGAGAGTGCCGTTTTCCCGGCCTCAAACCCTCCAGGGTCCGAAATGAACTAAACAAATTTGTTTATTAGATTTTTCCACCTCTTTTCCTCCGAAATGGCATTCTCTCTCTCTCTCTCTTTGTGGAGCAATGGGATTTGATTATCTTCCTTCCCCCTCGCTGTGTTTTTGGAAAACCCTTCTGTAATTAGTGCTCGGCTGAATTAATTACGGAAATGGGGATGCGAAGAACGAGAGAAAGGACTTGGGGGGAGTGGGGCTGAAGCGGTTTTCTTTCGCCACTGTTTCAGATCCCAGTGTTCCCACTAATTAATCTCTTCATTCACATGACAGGAATTAGCAGCCCAAATCATATCTGCTCCAGTCCAAAACAACCCGCTCTCCTCCTGAACGATTCCTGATGTTCGGATCCCATCACATTCTCTTGCTCAGGTTATGTGTCACAAGTAACTCTTGACCTGTTCAAATTATCTTTTACAGGAAATAGAGTATTTATGAAATGACACAACAGAACATCTCGGTTCCCTGTGTTGGGAGAATCATATGATCTTTTTCAAGTATTGAGTAAAGAATCTGAAATATTTATCAAATGTCCATCCATCCATCCCTCCATCCACATAACTAACTATCCATCCATCCATCCATCCATCCATCCATCCATCCATCCATCCATCCATCCATCCATCCATCCATCCATCCATCCATCCATCCATCCATCCATCCATCCATCCATCCATCCATCCATCCATCCATCCATCCATCCATCCATCCATCCATCCATCCATCCATCCATCCATCCATCCATCCATCCATCCATCCATCCATCCATCCATCCATCCATCCATCCATCCATCCATCCATCCATCCATCCATCCATCCATCCATCCATCCATCCATCCATCCATCCATCCATCCATCCATCCATCCATCCATCCATCCATCCATCCATCCATCCATCCATCCATCCATCCATCCATCCATCCATCCATCCATCCATCCATCCATCCATCCACCCACATAACTAACCATCCATCCATCCATCCATCCATCCACCCACATAACTAACCATCCATCCATCCATCCATCCATCCACCCACATAACTAACCATCCATCCATCCATCCATCCATCCACCCACATAACTAACCATCCATCCATCCATCCATCCATCCACCCACATAACTAACCATCCATCCATCCATCCATCCATCCACCCACATAACTAACCATCCATCCATCCATCCATCCATCCACCCACATAACTAACCATCCATCCATCCATCCATCCATCCACCCACATAACTAACCATCCATCCATCCATCCATCCATCCACCCACATAACTAACCATCCATCCATCCATCCATCCATCCACCCACATAACTAACCATCCATCCATCCATCCATCCATCCACCCACATAACTAACCATCCATCCATCCATCCATCCATCCACCCACATAACTAACCATCCATCCATCCATCCATCCATCCACCCACATAACTAACCATCCATCCATCCATCCATCCATCCACCCACATAACTAACCATCCATCCATCCATCCATCCATCCACCCACATAACTAACCATCCATCCATCCATCCATCCATCCACCCACATAACTAACCATCCATCCATCCATCCATCCATCCACCCACATAACTAACCATCCATCCATCCATCCATCCATCCACCCACATAACTAACCATCCATCCATCCATCCATCCATCCACCCACATAACTAACCATCCATCCATCCATCCATCCATCCACCCACATAACTAACCATCCATCCATCCATCCATCCATCCACCCACATAACTAACCATCCATCCATCCATCCATCCATCCACCCACATAACTAACCATCCATCCATCCATCCATCCATCCACCCACATAACTAACCATCCATCCATCCACCCATCCACCCACATAACTAACCATCCATCCATCCACCCATCCACCCACATAACTAACCATCCATCCATCCACCCATCCACCCACATAACTAACCATCCATCCATCCACCCATCCACCCACATAACTAACCATCCATCCATCCACCCATCCACCCACATAACTAACCATCCATCCATCCACCCATCCACCCACATAACTAACCATCCATCCATCCACCCATCCACCCACATAACTAACCATCCATCCATCCACCCATCCATCCACATAACTAACCATCCATCCATCCACCCATCCATCCACATAACCAACCATCCATCCATCCACCCATCCATCCACATAACCAACCATCCATCCATCCACCCATCCATCCACATAACCATCCATCCATCCATCCACCCATCCATCCACATAACCATCCATCCACATAACCATCCATCCACCCACCCATCCACATAACCATCCATCCACCCACCCATCCACATAACCATCCATCCACCCACCCATCCACATAACCATCCATCCACCCACCCATCCACATAACCATCCACCCATCCACATAACCATCCATCCATCCATCCATCCATCCACATAACCATCCATCCATCCACCCATCCATCCACATAACCATCCATCCATCCACCCATCCACATAACCATCCATCCACCCATCCATCCACATAACCATCCACCCATCCACATAACCATCCATCCACCCATCCATCCACATAACCATCCATCCATCCACCCATCCACATAACCATCCATCCACCCATCCATCCACATAACCATCCATCCATCCACCCATCCACATAACCATCCATCCACCCATCCATCCACATAACCATCCATCCATCCACCCATCCACATACCCATCCATCCACATAACCATCCATCCATCCACCCATCCATCCACATAACTAACCATCCATCCATCCACCCATCCATCCACATAACTAACCATCCATCCATCCACCCATCCATCCACATAACTAACCATCCATCCATCCACCCATCCATCCACATAACTAACCATCCATCCATCCACCCATCCATCCACATAACTAACCATCCATCCATCCACCCATCCATCCACATAACTAACCATCCATCCATCCACCCATCCATCCACATAACTAACCATCCATCCATCCACCCATCCATCCACATAACTAACCATCCATCCATCCACCCATCCATCCACATAACCATCCATCCACCCATCCATCCACATAACCATCCATCCACCCACCCATCCACATAACCATCCATCCACCCACCCATCCACATAACCATCCATCCATCCACCCATCCACATAACCATCCATCCACCCACCCATCCACATAACCATCCACCCATCCACATAACCATCCATCCATCCATCCATCCACATAACCATCCATCCATCCACCCATCCATCCACATAACCATCCATCCATCCACCCATCCACATAACCATCCATCCACCCATCCATCCACATAACCATCCACCCATCCACATAACCATCCATCCACCCATCCATCCACATAACCATCCATCCATCCACCCATCCACATAACCATCCATCCACCCATCCATCCACATAACCATCCATCCATCCACCCATCCACATACCCATCCATCCACATAACCATCCATCCATCCACATAACTATCCATCCATCCATCCACATAACCATCCATCATCCATCCCAAATTAATTTTGTGATTTTATTTGATTATTTTATTATTTATTTACTTTAATTAATATTTTGTATTATATTATTATAAGTATATTTTGTATTCTATTTATTTTTATTTTATTTCATTGTATTATATTTTCTGTATTTTAATTTTTTAATTATGTTATTTATTTTAACTATTTATTCAATTTGTTTTATTTATTTATTTAAATTATTTATTCTATTTATTTTAATTTATTTAATTTCATTGTATTATATTTTTCTTTCTCTTTTTTATTTATTTAATTTGATTTATATTTGAGTTGTTTTTATTATTTAATTCATTATCTCATTTTTTAATTTTATTTATTTAATTATTTACCTAATATTTATACATTTTAATTAGATTTTATATTTAATTTGATTTCCATTGTAGTCTATATGGAGTGCACATTCCCCAGCTCTCTCTTTTAAAAGTAACATTCCCCAACACTGCTCCTTCTCTCTCTCGTCTTTGGATGGAGATGTTGAAGGCGTCCTACCCCATTTTTATTAATTTTCCCATGAAATACCTTTAAGCTTCATTCTGGCGCAGGTCTGCAGAGTGATGTCAAACATTTGGAAAATACGTGATTATCTGTGCTCTAAACACACACACACACACACACACTGATCAGTCCCAGTGTTTACAGCGCTCTCTCCTGTTATTTGAAAAGCAGAATGGCTGTTAATAGCGGTAATGGAATATAAGTCTGTCACTCCTCATGAGCAGTGAAGCGGTCCCAGACTGGCCCATCCAGAGGCCAGCGTGCATTACTTCAATTACATTAAGAGACATTTGCTATAGCAATTACTGCCTGTGGGAAATGGGCTTAACCTAACGCTCCTCTTCTCTACCCAGAAACAGCTGCGAGGCACTCGAGCAGGATCGTCCTCGCTGTCATTTCCTTTCTTTTCAGACAGATACGTTTCTGCACTTTATTATTTCATAGAAGAAGAGTTAAAGAGTTTAACTTCAACGAAACGCTTAATCAAATTAATTCAACCATTTAAAATGAGTCAAATTGAAATAATGGTTAAACAGATGAATTAGGAACTCTTGCCAGCATTGAAGACACCTGATGATAACAAGCAGAATCACTGAAGGAAAGAGAAACAAAAGAACTGCAACTTTCTTCAGCCGCAGCCTTAGATGAAATCAACTGAAAGACGTTACCGCTCTCTAATCTCTACTCTTACTAACCTTATTACCAAACCAACTGACTTTATTTCTGTCATTCGTCTACAGTTCTTTTCGAGAATTAACAAAGCAGATGTTGATGATTTATTGAACATGTTCGGTCACCATTATGGAGATCAGTGTTTCATTTAGTTTGCCAGTTTCACTCTTGAGATTGTGGCTTTTGTGACGGTGTTTGCTAAAGCACATAGTTTGTTTTATATATATATATATATTTATATGTGTGTGTTGTAGGTTTTAGTTTGTTGTTTTAGTGCATCAAGTTATTGAAAATGAGAAATGTCGCCTTTGCAAAACAGCAAAAAAAAGTTTAATTACATTAAACTTTATGGTTTTAGTGTTAGTTAACTTTATTAACCCTGGTTTGGTTTCAACTGCACATTTAAATCATAAGCTAAACTCCTACATTGCAGTATTGATTACTATAATTCTGCAATAGCTTGTTTGCAGTCACATGGTTCTGATGACGTGCAAATTTCATATGGAGGGCAGAAAGTGTAAAACAGAATGGACGAGATGGAGTAAAGTCCGAATTGTGCGGATTTAGAAAGCTATACACAGAAAATCACAACATACGTTGGACGGGATCCTTATGTTATGAAAAGGAACAGTTTTTCTACCGAATGTGAAGACTTGTCTGCCATCTATACGGTAGATATAGAGAATGTGAAGCTGCTGTTGCACCATGTTGAGTTCTGATCTGGTTTGTTTATATCGCGCTGCATTTCTGTTAGTGAGTTTAGGGGAGTATTTTGATTTTCTAATTGTCTAATTGTGTCGTAATTGTGAAAAATGTCACCATTGTAGGTCATTCTTTCTCCAGTGAGAATTGCCATATGTAACGGAGGCCAGCTAGTAGTCGCTGTGCGAGTAAACCTCACTCCTCTGATCTCAAGAGATGCTCTAGCGACTATCGCTAGGGGTTGTAGCTTTAGCCTCCTTGTTAGAGCGCCCAACTCTCATGCCAGCAGACTCGGGTTCGAGTCCCGCTTGGAGTGGGCGGTTCAAACAGGAGTTGTTACATTGGTGCTGTGACCCAGATGGGAGTGAGGTTTAGGGGGGTGAGTGTAACGGAGGCCAGCTAGTAGTTGCTGTGCGAGTAAACCTCACTCCTCTGATCTCAAGAGACGCTCTAGCGACTATCGCTAGGGGTTGTAGCTTTAGCCTCCTTGTTAGAGCGCCCAACTCTCATGCCAACAGACTCGGGTTCGAGTCCCGCTTGGAGCGGGCGGTTTGAACAGGAGTTGTTACATTGGTGCTGTGACCCAGATGGGAGTGAGGTTTAGGGGGGTGAGTGTAACGGAGGCTAGCTAGTAGTTGCTGTGCGAGTAAACCTCACTCCTCTGATCTCAAGAGATGCTCTAGCGACTGACGCTAGGGGTTGTAGCTTTAGCCTCCTTGTTAGAGCGCCCAACTCTCATGCCGGCAGACCCGGGATCGAGTCCTGCTTAGAGCGGGGCGGTTTGAACAGGAGGGGCTACACATAGGAACTCACATCATCCGTGTAATACACTTTTCTGCCTTTTCTATGTGTAAAAACACAGGTTGAGGAGGTGACCTTAAGACACTGGATAGCAAATCTAGTAATAATGTCACTGATTAAACCTTCTGCCTATCTCTTAATAAAATAATCACATAGCTAAGTGTTTTAGAAATTTCTGTATTTTGTATGGTTTAATAATTAACATTACATTTGCGAGTATGATTTTCACTCGGCTTGTGAATTGGCAGAACTTGGGTGGGCAAGTACAAACTATTCACAAGCTTCCACCATGGATTTGATTTTTGGTTGTCATTTTTTTTAATAAATACAAAAAAATTATAATAATACAGTGTGTCGGTGTCTGCCTGATCCTCTCTGATTATCCTGCGTGGCCATTGTGGGAAAGTGAATATTTACAATAACAACAATAAGCTTCAGTTACATTGACACCTTTCCAACAAAAAGAGCTTGTTAAGCACATTTTTATTTGGACACATTTCTTATGATGGCTGAAGCAGCAGCGCGTCACACTGTTTTCACGGTGACCAGATCAACATTGTGAATCGAATTATTCAAAACTTCAATGAAAACATCAAATGAACATGCAATGCAATAAAATATCTTCTCTGCAAACGATACCAAGAAAAATGTGAATATTTTAGGGCTGGGCAAATTAACACGTTAACGCGGGCGATTAATTTTTTCAGCTTAACGCATTAAAAATATTTAACGCAGCGTCCGTTTTTATATCCATTTTTGCCTAGCGTTACATGGTCACGCTCCTATTCATGTAAATGCTTCCAAGACACAAGAGAACGCACTGTATGTCAATGTCCTGTCTGTGTGGCTGCGTCTCATGTCAGCTAATCGACGGACACACACACACACTCGACGCACAGACAGACTCCTGCTCACATCGAGTACTCTTTTGCTCTTGAACAAACAATAACAACAACACAGAGAATTTTGAGTATTCTCCCATTAGGAGTCTTAAATTAGTTAAATAACATCTTAAATGAACTTAAAGAGTTGTGAGGAAATTAATGCGCGGGACAGCGCATCAGATCCGCGTCTTGTTCGTCAGCGGCCGTTCTTAAAGTGACAGGAGCACTGATGATGCCTGTCATTAATGTTCATCAAAGAACAACGGGAACAGAGAAAATTGTTGCTTTAAAGGTCCCGTTCTTCGTGATCCCATTGTTCAAACTTTAGTTAGTGTGTAATGTTGCTGTTAGAGCATAAATAATACCTGTAAAATTATAAAGCTCAAAGTTCAATGCCAAGCGAGATATTTTATTTAACAGAAGTTCCCTTTCAAAGCCTACAGCGAACGGCCGGCTTGGACTACATCCTGGTACTTCCTTCATAAATGACGTCAGTAGAACAGTAGAACAGACTAACCTCCGCCCACAAGAATACGCGGAAAAGGGGGCGTGGTCTTGTTGCTGTCCCACGTGGAGAAGAGGAAGTGTTGCGTGGAGAAAAGGAAGTGCTGCGTTTGAGTGTGTTTGTCGCCATGTCGTCGAGACGCTGTTATTTTCATCCCGGAGTCAAATCACCTTTGTTTGGCTTTCACAGGGACGCTGTAGAGATCATTGAGCGCATACATCTCCCGTTAAGAGGCGTGACCTTTCCGTGCAACGTGCGCTAAGCTGCAGTCGAATCACAACACAGGAACCGCTGGCACAATCAGAACTCGTCACGTATTTCTGAAGGAGGGACTTCATAGAACAAGGAACTCATCAGCCGTTTTTAGGACAGTGAGAACAGCGGTATACAGATGAGTAAATTGTGTGAAAAATACTGTGTTTTTTTACACGCGAAACATGAACACATGTTATATTGCACACTGTAAACACAATCAAAGCTTTAAAAAAACACGAAGAACGGGACCTTTAATGATGATTAATCTAGATTTCATTTATTATTTATGCAGTTAAGAAATGTGTTTGATAACTATTACATTTCTGTATATGTCTAACAGGGAAGGCCACAGGTAAAAATAACATTTATTATAATGGGGTTATGTAAAGATTGTTTTAAGTTCACTTAAATTAAAAGTTGTTTTTTTAAAGCCTAATAAATGTTGAAATTGGGAGCGTTCAGTTATACTGTAATGTAACGTAATTAATGTTTCATAGAGACATTAGTATCAGTGACACTGGCCTTCATTCATAAAAACATGCCATTACAATTTAAAATATGCTGTCAATAAATTGTTTCTACATTAATTTAGAGAGTAACTGAAATCATTACAATACCAAAATATAAAAAACGTAAAATATAAAAAAATGCGATTAATTCGTTTTTTGTTTTTTTTCCCGATTCCCAGCAGTAGAATATTCATATCCGTATTAAGGTCAATATCAGCGGACGCAAAACGCCATTAAAGGCGACAACTTTTAAAGTTACGCAAATTTTTAAAGGTCCCGTTCTTCGTGGTTTTTTGAAGCTTTGATTGTGTTTACAGTGTGCAATATAACATGTGTTCATGTTTCGCGTGTAAAAAAACACAGTATTTTTCACACAATTTACTCATCTGTACACCGCTGTTCTCACTGTCCTAAAAACGGCTGATGAGTTCCTTGTTCTATGAAGTCCCTCCTTCAGAAATACGTAACGAGTTCTGATTGTGCCAGCGGTTCCCGTGTTGTGATTCGACTGCAGCTTAGCGCACGTTGCACGGAAAGGTCACGCTTCTTAACGGGAGATGTATGCGCTCAATGATCTCTACAGCGTCCCTGGGAAAGCCAAACAAAGGTGATTTGACTCCGGGATGAAAATAACAGCGTCTCGACGACATGGCGACAAACACACTCAAACGCAACACTTCCTCTTCTCCACGCGACACTTCCTCTTCTCCACGCAACACTTCCTCTTCTCCACGCAACACTTCCTCTTCTCCACGTGGGACAGCAACAAGACCACGCCCCCTTTTTCGCGTATTCTTGTGGGCGGAGGTTAGTCTGTTCTACTGTTCTACTGACGTCATTAATGAAGGAAGTACCAGGATGTAGTCCAAGCCGGCCGTTCGCTGTAGGCTTTGAAAGGGAACTTCTGTTAAATAAAATATCTCGCTTGGCATTGAACTTTGAGCTTTATAATTTGACAGGTATTATTTATGCTCTAACAGCAACATTACACACTAACTAAAGTTTGAACAATGGGATCACGAAGAACGGGACCTTTAAAGGCTCTTTCTCGGTTTGATCGATTTGAGCAGCAATAAACGACGCAAAACATATGCATTTTAAGTTTGTGTTAGCGATTCCTGTAGTGATTCCTACAGTATGTAGAAAATCGCTTCCTGCCCTCCATCTGCATTTCGCGCCACAGCAGTGACATCACGTGCAAACAACCTATTATTTTGAATTCTGTCAGTGCTGAGGGGAAGAAAAAATCCCAAAACCCGATGCGAGAAACAAGCCAGAGAAATTTCCAAATGAAAATAAGCCATGCACACATATTACAACAGCAGTGTCAAACTAAACAAAAGTTCACATGGTGGAAAATGTTACGAGTGCTGTGTGCATTTTCATGCTTCCACGAACCCGCAGCGTTTGGTGTGGTTTGGAGGGATGGCCGTTCATAAGCGAGGGGCGGCAGTGTTGTCACACACCGCAAACGCGGCCACACCCGGGACTCTCTTTGAGGCCTTCACGTCCATGCATGATGTGCTCGATCTCACACAGGCAATTAAGACATTTGAATGAGCGCATAAACACGCAGGCGGCAGGTCAAGCCTCATTTAGTTTAGTGTGGAACTGTCACTCAGTAATAAATGAGGTGGATGTGTGACCCGCTTGCCTGCGCCCGTACACTGACCAGATATCCTGCTTCTGTTCAACGTTCATCACACATCCCAACAGCTTTAGCTCTGTTTCTTCTTCTTCCTCGTGCACGGCCTTTAGGATGCAGTCGCCGCTGTCATCACCCATGACACACTCCGTCCTGTCTTCTGCTGTCGCCGGCGGGAAATTATGACTCCCATTATGACTCCCATTTACCCCTCTTTCTTCACCTGGCTCATGGAAAGTAAAACAGAGACAGACTTTCCCTTCGGCCTGGACAGAAGCTGTTGTTTAGGACACTGGAGAATATTCCGGCGCTGTGGCGTCAGCGGTGTGTCTTCAGCATGTGTCGTTCTCTTATGTTTGACGGCGTAAATCATCCTGCAAAAACTAAAACTGACAGGACTTGGGACATTTAGATGAAGATCGTTTAGAACTGGAAAGCAAGGACAGCATAAATATAGACCTGAGGCGGGGCGGCTCTTTTCTGTGCGATGCTGCAAGATCAAGGCCTGCAATTACTTCTGTATTTGCTTGTTTGTTTATTTATTTATTGTTCTAACATGTATTTATTTATTTATTGTTCTTACATTTACACTTTTTTTTTAATTATTTAATTTTTGTATTTATTTATTTATTGTTCTAACATTTATTTATTTATTTATTGTTCTAACATTTATTTATTTATTGTTCTTACATTTACATATTTTTAATTGTTTATTATTTAATTTTTGTATTTATTATTTATTTATTGTTCTTACATTTATATATTTATTTATCTTTTTGTTATTTATTTATTGTTCTAACATTTATTTATTTATTTATTTATTGTTCTTACATTTACATATTTAAATTTTTTTAATTTTTTATTATTTAATTTTTTTATTTATTATTAATTTATTATTTGTTGTTCTTACATTTATATGTATTTTTATAAATCTTTTTTGGTTATTTATTTATTGTTCTTACATTTATATATTTATTTATATTTTTGTTATGTATTTATTTATACATTTATTTATTTATTTATTTATTTATTGTTCTTACATTTATATATATTTTTAAAATCTTATTTTATTTATTTATTTATTTATTTATTTATTTATTTATTTATTTATTTATTTATTTATTTATTTATTTATTTATTTATTTATTTATTTATTTATTTATTGTTCTTACATTTATATATTTATTTATATTTTTGTTATTTATTTATTTATACATTTATTTATTTATTTATTTATTTATTGTTCTTACATTTATATATATTTTTAAAATCTTATTTTATTTATTTATTTATTTATTTATTTATTTATTTATTTATTTATTTATTTATTTATTTATTTATTTATTTATTTATTCATTTATTTATTTATTGTTCTTACATTTATATATTTATTTATATTTTTGTTATTTATTTATTTATACATTTATTTATTTATTTATTTATTTATTGTTCTTACATTTATATATATTTTTAAAATCTTATTTTATTTATTTATTTATTTATTTATTTATTTATTTATTTATTTATTTATTTATTTATTTATTTATTTATTTATTTATTTATTTATTTATTTATTCATTTATTTATTTATTTATTTATTGTTCTTACATTTATATATATTTTTAAAATCTTATTTATTTATTTATTTATTTATTTATTTATTTATTTATTTATTTATTTATTTATTTATTGTTCTTACATTTATATATTTATTTATATTTTTGTTATTTATTTATTTATTTATTTATTTATTGTTCTAACATTTATTTATTTATTGTTCTTACATTTACATATTTTTAATTGTTTATTATTTAATTTTTGTATTTATTATTTATTTATTGTTCTTACATTT
>CM042257.1:46770194-46785194 GCA_023566225.1 Romanogobio albipinnatus | reverse complement strand
TACGTCAAGTTTTGGCATGAAATCATTTTAGAGTCACATGATCTGTCAGACATCATTCTAATATGCTGCTCGGTTATTATCAGATTATTATCAGTGTTTTTGCTGTAAACAAACAGGGATACTTTTTCCCACAAGGTTCTTATATAGAAAGTTCAAAAGCACAGCATTTATTTGAAATCGTAAACGTCTTTACTGTCACTTTTGATCAATTGAATGCACCCCTACTGAATAAATACTATTAAAGGTGCACTATGTAACATTTTTTCAGTAAAATATCAAAAAACCACTAGGCCAGTGTTATATATTTTGTTCAGTTGAGTACTTACAATATCCTTAATCGTGTAAATCGCGAGATGCTATTTTACTGGAGTACATAGCTGTCAACATTGAGCATTGAAAATAAGGGAGATTTCCCGGAATCCATACACAAAATAAGGGCTTTTTTTTTTTTTTGACAATTCTTACCCACAAACTTTCAAAAAAGCACTAATCATTAACAGTCTAAATATACACAATATATTTTGATTTTGTCCGTCAGCGTCCTGATCCATCATCGCACATCACACTCATCTACTTTACTCTCCTTGAAGTTCACTTCCCGCTACTTTTTCCCTCTTCCTCCCGCCCGCCGCTGCAACTATCTTCTTCTTCTTCTTCTTCTTCTTCTTCTTCTTCTTCTTCTTCTTCTTCTTCTTCTTCTTCTTCTTCTTCTTCTTCTTTTTCTTCTTCTTCGATAGTAGCCTAAGCCAGTGTTTCCCAACCTTTTTTCAGTCATGGCACCCTTTGAAAATGTTCTCCGTTTTGTGGCTCCCCCGCAAACGTTACGCTAGGGGTGTAACGGTACAGATTGCTCACGGTTCGGTTTGATCATGGTTTTAGTTTCACCGTTTCGGTACGGTTCAGTATTTGCTATGTTCAGGGAAAAAAGGACTACTGTCAAATAAAAATAAAGAAAATAATAAGAACTAAAGGGGTGGTAAACCATTGTGTAATGTTGCTGTTTGAGCATAAACAACATCTGCAAAGTTACAACATTCAAAGTTTAAAGCAAAGGGAGATATTTGCTTTTAAAGAAATCTATTTCTAAGGACTACAGCAAACGGCCGGTAGGGACTACAGACACTCCTCCAGGGTGTCTGACATCACCAGCCCCAAAATTTACATAAACCCCTCCTCCGAGAATATGAAATAAGGGGGGGTGAGGCCATTTTGTATCGCCGCGGGGAAGAGTTGTTGTGGTAGGCTAGTTAGTAGGCTGGAGTGTTGTTGCCAATGCTGATGAAACGCTATTATTTACATCCGGATTGCAGGTCCACTTTGTTCAGCCTTCCTAGGGACGGGTTGAGTGCGTTTAACATACAACATGTTATATGCATGTGTGTATGAGACAGAGGGGAACAGGTCGCATTTGCAGCAGATATATGCTGCCCATCATAAATGAAAGCACGAGACAGACAGGGGTCGGAGGAGAAGACCGGAAAATGTGACATAATGGACAATATTCGTCTTTATTTGCAATACACGAGCCGCGGTTCAGCTGCGCGAGACACACACTGCCAGTGTGAATGCACAACGGGCGCGCGCGGCTCCCACTGCACATCTCACGGAGGAAAGCTTCCACAATCTTCACGAGTTCAATGAAGGATTCGCACAACGGCTTGTCCTGAAAGATGGATTTAAAAACAGAAGCTGTTTACGGGCCACAACCTGTAAGAGTGATTTATTTTTCGTTGATGTGTTTTCCTGTAATAGTTCGTATTGTTAATTGTACGTTGTAGCAAGGAAGTAAACATGACAACGCTGTTTGTCTCTGCAAGCCAGTTTGTTAAACGCTCATTCATACTTAACGTTATCCGACAAACACCTAACGTTACAAACTTTTTAAAATCTCAACAGCGAATTTGGCATTAGTGTAAATGATTCTTTGATTAGAGCTTTTATGTATTGTTTATCTACAGGCATGCTAAACATGGTTCTGTGTTTGATTTGGATACTATAGTAAAGCCAATGTTTAGTGTTCGTTCTTGCGACAGATATTTGGCAAATCGTTCTAAAAATACAAGAGTAACAGTGCCATTCAGTAGCGATCACTATAGATCCGCAGTCTTTACTCTTGAGGACTGAACAGGTTCTGCTCGATCATCTTCACTAAAATTGTCTGGGTCCGATTCGGGCTCAAATTGGTATGGTTTTATTGACGCCATTGTTTCTAATACTACCCAAAGCACAGGCTACCGGTAAAGGGAAGGGGCGTGACGTTTCCGACAAACGTGCACTAGGCGGTTAGCGAATCACAACACACTGGGCCAGCTAACCAATCAGAGCCCATTGCGTATTTTTGAGGGACTGGCTTCATACAACCCGGAAACCATCAGACCGTTTTTACAAGGAGGGAGAGAGCAGTGTAGAATAAAGGTCAAATATATGAAAAATAATGAATTTTTTTAAAAACGAAGCATGAACAAACACAATCAAGCCTTCGAAAGAATGTGTTTTACCACCCCTTTAAATGTATAGTTACACTGTAACGTCACCTTAAAAGGTGTCATTGTTACAGTGTAATTACATACATAAGTACTGAGTAATTAACAACATGCACTTATAGGATTAGAGTTTGGTTGAGGGTTAGTTGCATGTAATTATGCATAATTTACAGTTATTAGTACATGTAACATGTGTAACAATGACCCAGTAAAATAAAGTGTTACCAAATAAGGTGTAACCCAAACTTTTGACCAATTTTATAGACGGACAGAACTCTGTGTGAACTCCAGTTTCTGTCTATAAATATCCATCAGACTCGAGCATTAGTCATTCCCACAGGTTTGCTGAAACCAGTGGGTCTCCGTGCAACCCCCCCACCCTCAGCTAAAAGTCCCTTTATTTGTATCTCTCAATTCAAGATTTCTCATTTGTTTGCTTTGATTTGTTTAGTCTGAAGGCACACTATTAAACGTCATGATGCGTATGATCACATGTCCAGCGGCGCCGCAGGGAAGCGACTCAGAACCAGACGGTCTTTGTTTGGCTCTGGCAGACAATAGCTCCGACTCTGCCGTTTTTGTGCTCGTTGGGTAAAAAAAAAAGAACCGTTGGAGTTCAGTCAACTTGATTTTGGCGTGTATTTTCAAGCCCTTTTTAACCGTAGGATGTGGGATTAGGCACTTTCTTCGAACACGTCATCTTATTTACGCATGTGGTGGTCTAAGACGCAAGAAAGCGTCGGTTTTTATTCAATCATCCCTAATTATCCACTTTAATTACGCATTATACATTTTGCACTCCCTTTCCCATTTCCTGTGCCGTCTCTCCCATCCAGAAACCTCGGTTATCATCCCGGGATCACGTCAGCCATGACATCATAGATGCGCCGCTCAGACGACTTTTGTTTGTCTATAAAAGAAGCGTCTGGTGCAGTCGCAGAAAGCAAACATCTATAAAAGCCAATCAGCCTCTGTAATGAGATGACATCATCAGTGTTGGGAGGACGTCACTGGCCTGTGTTTTCATTGGCCGGCGCTGGAGCAGGAAGAGTAATGCTCGCTCGACAGGGTCAAACAGAACGGTATTGTTCCTGCCGCCGGCTCTAAAATCACTGGCAGAATCGCTTTCAGTGAAAGTACTTCCAGGCTTATAAATTCAAAGTAATCTCATGGGTTTGGGAACATGGGTTTTTTTTGTGACCACAACTTACCAGTCAATTTTTTTTTATTGTTCCTAATCGGGCTAAAGTGAGGCTGCTATTTTCACATTACAATGACTCAAATCTGTTTGTGTTGCTATTTTAAGCGTTGCTGTGTTCAGACCGACTCAGCTGCACAGGCTTTATCAATAACTTCCCTTTGATATCAGTTTTGGCGCCACATATGCGACCCTGGAGCACAGTCACGCGTCTCACGGGTATATTTTGTATGGGTCAAAATGATCCATTTTTATGCCAAAAATCATTGGGATATTAAGTAAAGATCATGTTCCATGAAGATATTTTGTAAATTACCGTAAATAGATCAAAAATGTATTATTAGTAGTAATATGCATGGCTAAGGACTTCATTTGGACAACTTTAAAGGCAATTTTCTCAATATTTAGATTTTTTTGCACCCTCATATTTTCAAATAGTTGCATCTCGGCCAAATATTGTCCTAACAAACCAAACATCAATGGAAAGATTTTTTTTTTTTTTTTTTAAATTACCCTTATGACTGGTTTTGTGGTCCAGGGTCACATATATAGGATCTAAATGTACACATCAGAATGACAAAAAGTAGGTTTACCATGTTTTAGTAGGATAACATACAATGTTTAAGACATTTACTGTGATATTCGATGTACAATACCATGTAAATATCATAGTATATGAATCACCATATGTGACCCCGGAGCACAAAACTGCTCGGGTTATGTATATAACCCTTGTTCCCTGAGAAGGGGAACGAGCACTGCATCGGAACGACGCTTTGGGGATGCTCCCTTAGCATCAGCGAATCTGAAACCAGAATGCCAACTAGGCCAATCCGATTGGCGTGCGTGATGACGTCATCGTGACGGCATACCCGGAAGTATAAAAGGGGGCCGGAACATAATGGCGGTAGTAATTGCTCTGAAGCATGCGCTCCAGGCGCGCCGAGGTGTGGCGTCGGGATGCAGTGCTCGTTCCCCTTCTCAGGGAACAAGGGTTATATACATAACCCGAGCAGTTCCCTTTCGAGGGAACTCGCACTGCATCGGAACGACGCTTTGGGGAACGAGTACCCACTAGGCCACACCGAAGGGTAGCACCTGCCCTAGTGTGAAGCCGGAGACCGGGCACAGCTAGGACTGGAGCACCCTCGCACCAGGCGTCGTAGGGAGATCCAGGCTATAGAACCTGATGAAAGTGTGTGGGGTAGCCCACCCGGCCGCCTCGCAGATATCCTGCAAGGGGACCCCAGAAAGAAGGGCCACCGAAGAGGCCATGCCTCTGGTGGAATGAGCCCTCACAGCCACAGGTGAAGGCAGACTGCGCACCTGATAGGCCATGGTAATCGCCTGGACAATCCAGTTACTGATTGTCTGGGTAGACGCAGGCAATCCCTTTCTAGGTGAACCAAAACACACCAACAGTTGTTGTGATCTCCTCCACTGTGCAGACTTCGCCAAATAAACTCTGAGCGCCCTAACCGGGCAGAGTAGGTGAAGTCTCCCCTCTTCCGCCGTCACATGAGGCGGAGGATGAAATGCCTGCAGAACCAAAGACCTGACCACCCTTGATGGCACCTTAGGCACGTAACCCGGCCTAGGGTGTAGGATGGCTTTTACTCCTCCCGGGGCAAACTCCAGGCAGGTTGGCGTTACCGCCAAGGCCTGGAGATCTCCCACTCTCCTAAGAGAGGTCATGGCGAGGAGAAAAGCCACCTTAAGGGTCAGGTTCTTAGGTTCAGCCGACTCCAATGGCTCGAAGGGGGCCTCAGCCAAACCTGCGAGAACCACTGCCAGGTCCCAGGTTGGAACCCTGGAATGAGCCGCAGGCCTCATCCTCCGAGCCCCACGGAGGAATTGTACAACCAGATGGTGCCTACCCAGAGGCCCATCACCCATAGGAGCGTGGAAAGCCGTAATGGCAGCCACGTACACCTTGAGTGTGGACGGGGTAAGCCCTGCAGAGAAGCGATCTTGGAGGAACTCCAGCACTGAAGCCACTGGGCAGTTAACTGGGTCCACCTCACGCTCCCTGCACCAAGTGGAAAATGCATTCCACTTGAGGCTGTACAGTCTCCTCGTAGACGGAGCCCTGGAACTGAGTAAGGTCTCTATCACCTCCGCCGATAGGCCAGCCTCTATGTACCTGGCCCCCTCAGGGGCCAGACCCATAGGTTCCAAATCTCCGGGCGGGGGTAAAATATCGTACCCGCCGCCTGAGATAGGAGATCCCTCCTCAGAGGAATCTCCCACGGCTGACCTGCTAGCAGAGCTGTGATATCCGAGAACCAAACTCGAGCCGGCCAACGGGGTGCTACCAGAAGTAGACTGACCCCCTGTTGCCGGACCTTCTCCAGGACTCCCGGGAGCAGAGCAATCGGGGGAAATGCGTACAGACGCAGCCTCGGCCACGTCTGAACCATGGCACCCAGCCCCAGCGGGGCTGGATGCGTGAGGGAAAACCACAGAGGACAGTGGGACGTCTCTCGAGACGCCAACAGATCCACTTCCACTGGGCCGAACCTCTTGCATATGGCCTCCACCACCTCTGGGTGGAGCCGCCACTCCCCGGGCCTCAGCCCCTGCCTCGACAGTATGTCTGCTCCCTGATTTTGGACCCCTGGGACATACATCGCCCTGATGGACAATAGTTCCCCCAGGGACCACAGGAGGACTTGACGCGCCAGTCTGTAAAGAGGGCGCGACCTCAATCCTCCCTGGCGGTCGATGTACGCTACGACAGACGTATTGTCTGTCCGTACCAGGACATGTTGGCCGCGGAGGTCCGGGAAAAAGCTCCTGAGAGCTTTGTAGACCGCCATCATCTCCAGGCAATTTATGTGCCAGGAGGAATGACGGCCCTCCCATGGGCCCCTCGCAAAGCGGCCGTCCATGACCGCGCCCCAACCAGTGAGGGAGGCGTCTGTTGAAACGGATTCCCGGCAACAGGACGCTCCCAACACTGGCCCCTGGGACAGAAACCAAGGTTTCTTCCATATGACTAGGGAACGAAGGCATTTGCGCGTTACCCTGATCATACGGAAAGGATTCCCTCTGGGGGAAAACCCCTTGGTTTTCAGCCACCACTGGAGGGGTCTCATGTTCAGCAGGCCAGAAGGTATTACGCTGGACGCTGCTGCCATGTGCCCCAGCACTCTCTGAAAGTGCTTCACAGTGATGCAGTGGCCTAGCCTTATTTCTGAGACCATCGCCAGTATGGTCTCGACTCGCGCGGGAGACAATTGTGCCCGCATCGTCGTCGAGTCCCATACAATCCCTAGAACCGTAGTCCTCCGGGACGGCGTCAACACACCTGTTGTGTTGAGTCTCAGCCCCAAGCACTTCATATGGGCCAGAGCGACACCTCAATGCCGAACTGCCATCCCGTACGACTGGGCCAATATGAGCCAGTCGTCGAGATAATTCAGCACACGGATGCCCTGGAGTCTCAATAGAGCCAGAGCTGCATCCATGCACCTTGTGAATGTGCGTGGGTAAAGAGCTAGACCGAAGGGAAGCACTCGATTTTGGTACGCCTCGCCCCCGAAAGCGAACCTCAAGAACTTTCTGTGATATGGAAGGATGAAGATATGGAAGTATGCGTCCCTCAGATCTATCGTGACGAACCAGTCCTCGAACTGGATCTAACTCACGATGATGGAGACCATGAGCATTTTGAACCCGAGCCTCCTCAGAGACCGATTCAAATACCTCAGTTCTACCGGACGCCACTCTCCTTCCCTTCCGAGAACTATAAAGTACCGGCTGTAGAACCCGGACTCCCTCTCTGGCGGAGGAACGTACCCTAAGGCCTCCTTCGCCAGCAAGGATATTACCAGTTCCCTTGCCCGACCCTGCTTCTTGTCTACAGTACGCAGGACCCATGTAGAAATATTCGGAAGGCATTTCCATGCGCCGAGATACTCTACTAAGGGAACCAGCCTCTCGAGGCTGGCTTCGGGTGTTACACGAGCCTCGTTCCCAACCCCCTGAAGCGGATGACCGGCAGGAAGTAGTTGGGAACGATTCTCTATGTGCGGACGCGTTAGCCGCCCAGCCGCAAGTCCCTCCGGAGGCGGCTGGAGCAGCATGCGTTCGCGGGAAATCGATGGGGCCCGAAGCGTCATAGACGGCGGGATTACCTCGATTTCCCCGGAGCGCCGCAGAGGAAGCAACCTCGGTCGCTCCCCCGCGCGGGGGACCGCTCTTGGAAGTCCAGCCGAAGCCAGGACTTCTCCCCAGCAGCCTTCCGCCCTGGAGTACGTTCCTCAGATCGCCTCCAGGAGCGAAAGACCGTTGCTGGGACTGTTGATGAGAACGCCGCCTCTGTTGCCAGGCTCCTGGAGGAGGGGCTCTAGAGGCGACGCTCTCTTTCTGCACCTGCCGGTGCGAGGAGCTGGCAGACGGCTGAGGCTGCCCCTTAGGGGCCACCTTGCCAGGCTCTGAGTGGCGAGGGAAGCACTGGCGGAAGGCTGCTGACTGCATCTTCGCCTCCTGGTACCCAGTGACAACGGTCTCAACCGCGTCACCAAATAAACCAGAAGGCGAAATCGGGGAGTCTAGGAGGAAGGACTTATCCTTCTCCCTCATCCCCGACAGATTCAGCCAGAGATGCCTCTCCACCATCACCACGGAGGCCATGGCCCGGCCGATAGCACGGGCCATCTCCCCGGTGATGCGAAGAGACAAATCTGCAGTAAAAAACCTCCGTAGTTCCAGCACGTCCTCCGAAGAGGGACCGTCGCCCTCATTGAGCTCTTTTAGGAGGTCAGCCTGGTAGGCCTGCAAGACAGCTAATGTGTGCAGGGAACTACCAGCCCGCCCAGCCGCCATATAAGCTTCGCCCACCAACGATGAGGTGTCCCGAAGGGGTTTGGTGGGCAGCTCCGGGGTTCTAAGGGACGACACAGAGTCGGGGAAAAGATAACTCGTGAGAGCCTTATCCACCCGAGGCATCGTCCCATAGCCCGCCTCGCGCGCCCCCAGAACATTGGAATAATCCAATACTGGAGAAATGCGCGAGGAATAGGGCTTCCTCCACGACCTACACACCTCGGTGTGTAGGTCCGGGAAGAATGGTAAACCCCGGTGAGGTGTTTGGACCCGGCGAGAAAGAAACCGGTCGTCCAGCCTACTAGGTGGCTGAATTTCCGGCACTTCCTGTGGCCAATTGATCTTCAATTTGGCCACCGCACGAGTCAAAACCTCAATTAACTCCTCTTGGGCGAGTGGATGAAGCGATGAAACACTTCCTGCTTCTCCACCTGCCCTGATGCAACACTCATCCGGCTCCTCGGAACCAGAGAGAATAAGCATCAGATCCTCAACCCCGGGGGAAGAAGCCGCAGCGCGGGCTTCCACACGGGGAGGAAGATCTTTAGACCTGTCAGACAAGGATTGGGAAAGTGCCGCAGCAGTCCCAAATCCCGCTGACAAGTCCTTATGTAAACCCCATGGTCTGTGACACCGAGACGCCTCAGCGATCGCGGGTCCAGAACCCTGGGGCTCACAAAGCTGGCCGGCCTCATCGAACACGGCCAGCCGAGAGCGGCACAGTCTGAGTGTGAACAGCTCACAATGTTGACAAGCAGCTCCCTCGAGAGCTGCCCGAGCATGTTCAACACCCAGACACTGCACACAAAGCAGGTGTGTATCTGAGCCCAAAATGTAATAGGGACACGGATGCACACACTGCTTGAAGTGTCTCACACTCTCACTCATATTCTTTCTTCTCAATCACACACTTTCACTGACAAAACAACAGTAAATAGACAGACAGTTTGACAGATAGCGCTATGCTGAAGAGCAATAACTACCGCCATTATGTTCCGGCCCCCTTTTATACTTCCGGGTATGCCGTCACGATGACGTCATCACGCACGCCAATCGGATTGGCCTAGTTGGCATTCTGGTTTCAGATTCGCTGATGCTAAGGGAGCATCCCCAAAGCGTCGTTCCGATGCAGTGCGAGTTCCCTCGAAAGGGAACCATATTTGTGGCAATAGCCAACAATATATTGTATGGGTCAAAATGATCAAATTAACTTTTATGCCAAAAATCATTGGGATATTAAGTAAAGATCATGTTCCATGAAGATATTTTGTAAATGTCCTACCATAAATAGATCAAAAATTTATTATTAGTATTAATATGCATTGCTAAGGACTTCATTTGGACAACTTTAAAGGAGATTTTCTCAATATTTCGATTTTTTTGCACCCTCAGATTTTCGAATAGTTGCATCTCGGCCAAATATTGTCCTAACAAACCAAACATCAATGGAAAGATTATTTATTATTTTTAAAAAAAGACCCTTATGACTGGTTTTGTGGTCCAGGGTCACATATATAGGATCTAAATGTACACATCAGAATGACAAAAAGTAGGTTTTCCTTGTTTTAGTAGCATAACATACAATGTTTAAGACATTTACTGTGATATTCGATGTACAATACCATGTAAATATCATAGTATATGAATCACCATATGTGACCCCGGAGCACAAAACCAGTCATACGTCTCACGGGTATATTTGTGGCAATAGCCAACAATACATAGTCTGGGTCAAAACTATGCCAAAAATCATTGGGATATTAAGTAAAGATCATGTTCCATGAAGATATTTTGTAAGTGTCCTACCATAAATATATATAAAAACGTATTATTAGTAGTAATATGCATTGCTAAGGACTTCATTTGGACAACTTTAAAGGCGATTTTCTCAATATTTAGATTTTTTTGCACCATCAGATTTTCGAATGGTTGAAACACATCAGAATGACAAAAAGTAGGTTTACCATGTTTTAGTAGCATAACATACAATGTTTAAGACATTTACTGTGATATTCGATGTACAATACCATGTAAATATCATAGTATATGAATCACCATATGTGACCCCGGAGCACAAAACCATATTTGTGGCAATAGCCAACAATACATTGTATGGGTCAAAATTATACATTTTTATGCCAAAAATCATTAAGATATTAAGTAAAGATCATGTTCCATGAAGATATTTAGTACATTTCCTACCGTAAGTCCTATCCTAACAAATATACATCAATGGAAAGCTTATTTATTCAGCTTTCATATGATGTCCTCTTGGGACCCATAGACTTTGTGTACTGTAGACTTTGTCACTTGTATTTTAGTGAGTTTCTCTGACATCATACGTGTCTGGATGTCCTGTAAAGAGCACATCCGGGGGTTTGCAGAGGTTTCACCAGGACAACACTACAGACAACTTCTATAGTCTTTAAAAACGGCATGACATTAATGTTTAACACTCTTATGGAAATATGATAATATTTTGTCATCATAATTTAAATCTGATTCTTTTTCTAATTGTTTGTTATAAATCAACATCACAGGAAAATGTTATGGGGTTTCTATAATGAAAATATGACCATTGATTTCATAAATGTGCACTGTAGAGCATGGACGGCAGGAGTTAAATCATGTTTATCAGGCATTTTAGGAGACACAACAAGTGAATATGGAAATAAATTACATTTCA
Source organism: Romanogobio albipinnatus (assembly GCA_023566225.1). Taxonomy (NCBI): domain Eukaryota; kingdom Metazoa; phylum Chordata; class Actinopteri; order Cypriniformes; family Gobionidae; genus Romanogobio; species Romanogobio albipinnatus. The sequence continues at coordinate 46,773,997 of CM042257.1, read as the reverse complement.
ACATTCCTATGAATGTTCTCTTACTCCCATTATTACACTTCTATTTTCATTACATTGCACCAAGAACATATTAATATGCGAATTAGATGCAGTGGATTGAATGGAAAAATCCAAGTATGGCCATTTTCCCCCAAATATTGCATAAAATAAAATGTTATATATCTATGCATTCTGTTATATCTTTCATAACATGTGAATCACAGAACAAAGGAAACAGAGAATATTGAATAGTGTAGCTTTAATGATGATTAATCTATATTTAATGTATTATTTATGCAGTTAAGAAAGGTGTTTGATAACTATACAGGGAAGGCCACAGGTAAATATGACATTTATTATAATGGATTGTTATATGTATGATAATATTATATATATAGATTGTTTTAAGTTCAATTAAATTAAAAGTCGTTTTTTTAAGCCTGATAAATGTTGAAATTGGTAGCTTTCAGTTACATTATACTTTAAAAAATGCTGGGTTAAAAATAACCCAAGTTGGGTTGAAAATGGACTAACCCAGCAATTGGGTTGTTTTAACCCAGTGGTTGGGTTAAATGTTTGCTTAAAACAAGCCAACCACTGGGTTAAAACAACCCAATCGCTGGGTTAGTCCATTTTCAACCCAACTTGGGTTATTTTTAACCCAGCATTTTTTAGAGTGTTCCTTACTGTAATGTAATGTCATTAATGTTTCATAGTGACATTAGATACTGGCCTTCAATCATAAAAAAATGCCATTACAACACATATTTAAAATATGCTGTTTTAAAACTGTTTCTAATAGAGTAACTGAAATTATTACAATATCAAAAGATTAAAAACTCCAATGGTTTTTTTTAATCGCGATTAATCATGATTAATTATATATATATACATTAGGGGTGTAACAGTAGACGTATTCGTATTGAACTGTTTCGGTGCAGGGCTTCCGGTACGGTGCACGCGTGTACCGAACGGTTATGAATGTAATCTTTAACAGTTAACAGTCGGCTTGTTGTAAGCGCGGAACACACTTCAATCCGAGTTCCCACACGAACATATTAAGTATTCAGTCCATTTTATCACGAAATTCAAACGATAAATGCCGTTTTAACGCTCTTTAATGTGATGTGACTGATAGACGCGTATCAGTTCAACTTAAAGCGGCGGCGCGCGAGTCAATGCGATCATCTCTTCCTAAAGAATAAACATAAATTAATACATCTTAAGGTATGTTGAGGATACATTACAACTTACTGAAATGTATCATATGTCGTGTAATCGCTCCATCTGCGTTTCAACCGCGGAAAGACAATAAAACTGCTTGTAAACAATGTCATGCAGAATCATGTTTACTCAGAAGTCATTCAGTGTTCACAGCTGTAGCTCACTAGAGAAATCAACTCTTTCACTGAATACATGCACTATATTAGCCGTTATATTCATTATATTAGCCGTTATATTCACTATATTAGCCGTTATATTCATTATATTAGCCGTTATATTCATTATATTAGCCGTTATATTCACTATATTAGCCGTTATATTCATTATATTAGCCGTTATATATTCATTATATTAGCCGTTATATTCATTATATTAGCCGTTATATTCACTATATTAGCCGTTATATTCATTATATTAGCCGTTATATATTCACTATATTAGCCGTTATATATTCATTATATTAGCCGTTATATATTCATTATATACTACTTAGCCTGTTAGTGATGTCTTGTTTATTTAATGTATGTTTAAATAAACCTGTCATGAAAATTACAGCCACTAAATGATTATATTTCAACAACGAATAAAAATAATTAGATTTAGAAGTTAATGCAAAAACTGCTTTATGTGAAGCTTATGAGTGTTGATTATTATATCTAAAAATAAATAGCAACTGAATTTAGGCTAATAGTTTGGGCTCTGTTGTTAATCTTTAATAGCTATATGTAAGTAAGGGCTCCCTATATAGTTTACAGCATTATCTTTAAGAAACTTTTAGTTATAATTTAATTCATTTAAGGACAGACACAATTGTTTTCATTAAACCACTGTTGAATAAAAATTAATAAAAAGCAATTTTGTAAAACTGCTGTACCGAATTCATACCGAACCGGGACTTTAAAACCGAGGCACGTACCGAACCGTCAGTTTTGTGTACCATTACACCCCTGATATATATATATATATATATACTCTGATTAATTTCACACTATATTTCAGTCAAATATTGCTACATTTACTCAAAATGCATTTCATTTAGGCTATCTATAGAAATTCAATTAATTTGATGGCGCTCTTAAAGGTACATGGTGATGGGGGAAAAAATACGGATGGGAGAAATAATTATAATTCAATGCTTTTCCGTTTCCCTGACAAACTTTGCGTTCGCTCGCAAACCTTTTGAGTTCTATGTGAGCAAACAAAGTTTCTTGGGTGAATGCAAAACTTTTGGAAGAGAATGCATATCATACACCATCCCCCCCCCCCCCCACACACACACCCATCACCATATCTGTCACAGTCTGTTCAGTTTCAGTTATAATGCACATTCAGTTTGTTTTCATCTGTCACGTGTTTCTTTGTTCAGATTCCCGCCACTCATCTGTCTCCCTGGTTCATATGTGTGAGCTGTGTGTAGTCATCATCCTCGTTTGTGTTCACTAAGAAGTTCTGCCTTGTCAGTCACTCCATGTCCGTTCACCGTCTGGGTTAGTGTGTTGGTTGGTTCATCTGTTTGCTAGAAGTACCATTAAACCTTCATTTTGAACTTTCTTTGTCTGTGTTTGCCTCCCCACAGCCACTGTGACAATGTCCCTTTAGGGATTCCATAAAATCAATTTAATTTATAGTGAAATTAAATGCATTTTAGCTACATTTAGTACCTAAAAATACTGTGAAATAAATAAAAGTTTATTATCCTGTGCATGAAATCAGTAGTAAGTCTGTTTCCTCAGACGGACCGCCTACATTATGAGGCAATGCCTTGAGTGGCTGATAATGGTGTAATGAGTCAGAGCAGAGATACGAGAGTTTACTCTACTATCAGCGAGAGTGGAAAGTGATCATATTGTGTGTTTGAGGTTTTAACCCTGAATCACTTCTGAAAGTACAGCCTCCTCCCACAGATGTTCACATTTATCTCTCAAGAGTGTTTTTAAAGTGTTTGAACTCTTTTAAAACTTTTGTATGAGGGTGGAGTTTGTGTATATATAATGTATGTATAGATAAAGAGTATTATTGCAAATAAATGCTGTTCTTTTGAACTTTTCCATATCTCATCAAATAATCCTGGAAAAATGTTTCAGTTTTCCTGAAATATATGAACTGTTTTAACTGATAATATATATAATTTATTGATAATAATCATAAATGTTTCTTAAGCAGCAAATCATCATATTAGAATGATTTCTGAAGGATCATGTGACACTGAAGACTGGAGTAATGATGATAAATTCAGCTTTGATCACAGGAATAAATCACACTTTATATTATATATTTACATAAAAAAACAGTTATTTTAAATTGTAAAAATGTCATAATTTTTTTTACAGATTTTTAATTAAACAAATGCTGAAAATTCATCTTTCACAGGAATAAATTACATGTTAAAATAGAGAAGATACTTCTCTCAAAAACATAAAACAAATCTTATTGACCCCAAACTTACACCCCCCCAATAAAATACAATAATTTATTCATTCAACAAACATACAAATAAACAGACAGACATACAGACAAACAAACAAACAGAAAAACCAACAGACAAACAAACAAACAGACAGACAGACAGACAGACAGAAACAAACAAACAAACAGACAAA
>CM042257.1:46662694-46762694 GCA_023566225.1 Romanogobio albipinnatus | reverse complement strand
TCCTTCATCATGTCGGGAAGTATGAATGACAGGAGGAAATGAGATGTGATGTTTCTATGATCACAATATTGAGTCATCTGGCCAGCAGTGTTTTCTAGTGCTTCAGTTCAGTCATAAAACAAAGCTGTAATCAAATACTCTCACTTCAGTGGAAACTTCTCTCATAATGAGGCTTTTTATGCGACAAACACCCTCGTGCAGCCTGGGTGGTAATTGGACTGGAGATTTGCATAGCGTTTAATGAGAGTTGGCCGCCGATCATCTGCGTGAGATGTTCAGGAAGTTCAGATCAGTGTCCTTGGGTTCTCGAAGCCTAAATAACTCCGGCATTCGCCAAACCTCTAAGATGCCTCCTAAAACGCCTGACGTGTTGTAACTTTGCCATTGCTTTATTGGAAAGGTTCGAGAGCTGTGGCGCATGTTTGGATGGTGCGGGTCTTTAAAGTCAGACTGGGAATTTTTGGGCATATTTGGAGTCCAAATATTTCAGGCAGAGTACATAGTGAGTTATGTCTGCGATACTCTGGACGCTTTTCCAGACGTTCTGCTTTTCAGATCTACAATCCGTTCTCGAAGCGCAAAGCTGGTGTGATTCACTGTAAAACATATCCAATGTCACTTGGGCAAAAATGATACTAATCCTTCAGAAAATGACGAGTTATGGATGCATTATGTAATTTTTAACAAGCCACGTAACTGCTTAATTCTATAGTTTTAGAGTTTTAACACTGTGTCATGACCAGACGTGACAGAGAAAAGTGGCAGAACATTTAGTCAGTCCATTGGTTTTATTTCTGCAAAATCGCATTGGTCTAAAGATCTGCTCATAATAACTGTATATATTCTGTTTGGGTTTATAGGAATTGTTTCATGTTGTGTTAGTCTTTATGTACACTACATCAAAAATATAGTAAAAACAGTACAAAATTTAAATATTATTACAATTTTTAACAGCTGTTTTCTATGTGAGTATATAGTAAAATATTTATATCCTGTGATAAATGCTGAATTCATCATCATTACTCCAGTCTTCAGTGTCACATGATCCTTCAGAAATCATTCTGATATGATGATTTGACGCTCAAGAAACATTTATGATTATTATTAAAGTTGAAAATAGTTGTGCTGCTTCAGATTTTTGTGGAAACGTCATTTTTTCGGGATTCTTTAATGAATAGAGAGTTCAAAAGAACAGCGTTTATTTGAACAGTATAAATGTCTTTACTGTCATTTTTTATCAGTTTAATGAAAATATACATTTCTTTACAAAAAAACTGTATAATACTTTTAAATGGATCATAATGACCTGCACATACAGTAACATTTCCTGTTTTTCTTTTTGTAAACACTGTGAAGTTGGCGAAACTCAAAATATTTGAGGTAATCAGATATGAAATTTAAAGTTTAAGTAAGCAGGACTTGCAGATTTTTATACTGATGCATTTGATTTAACTCAGACATTTAAGGATTAGGATTAGTTCACTTCAAAATGAAAATGTCCTGATAATTTACTCACTTCCATCTCATCCAAGATGTTCATGTCTTTCTTTCTTCAGTCGAAAAGAAATGACGTTTTTTGAGGAAAACATTCCAGGATTTTTCTCCACATAATGGACTTCAATGGGAACCAACGGTTAAAGGTCCAAATCACTGCAGTTCCAGAGGAAGGGCTTCAGAGGCTCTGACCGATCCCAGACGAGGAATAGGGTCTGATCTAGACAAACCATCGGCTGAATCTGAACGACTGATTCATAACGCTTCAAGCTTCATGATGCAGTGTTTTGAAATCGGTCATCATGGGCGTCAGTTTGGTTTGAAATGAGCTGGGGACAGAGACGCATTCAAAAGTGCATTTTCAGAAGTGTTGAGTACATGATGCATTATTTTTTTTTCTCTTTCGCGCAGGTCATGTTTTGAAAGACCTTGTCCTGTAGCTTACTAATGTAAATAAATAAAAATGTCAGCTGAGAGACATATTGCGGGTCTTATAGCCTATCTTACTCATGCCGACGAAAGCGCCCCCGAATTCTTTAATATTTTTCAATTTTTGCAATTTTTTTTAACCACTTTGTTATCAGAGTCCCATTGGTGTTTTTTTTTATCCTCCCTATTACACATTAGTTGCAGCCATTAAAATAGTTCAGTTTTGTTTTTAATGTCAAAGTAGTTCAATTTCGTTTCGTTTCTTTATTAAGTTAATTTAGAAAAATGTTTGAAGCATTTTTTTGTTTGTTAAACTAAAGTTTTTGCTTTTTAAAGTGACGACCAAGCGGCCAGCGGCTGACAGTGAGTCAACCCAACACTTTAGCCTCTGAAATCAACACTTGTCAAAGTAGTTAGGCTATATTTAGTTTCGTTTCTTTATTAAGTTAATTTAGAAAAATGCCCGAAGCCCGGCCCGCGTCTGAGGTAGGCTATGACTGAAAAATTGGCCCAAAGCCCGGCCCTAGGGGCGTAAAAAAGTCGGGGCCCGTCGGGCTCGGGCAGAAATGTAGGGCTCTACTTTGAGTACGGCTGAAAGCGTCTTTCTTTTTAATACATTTCTTGAATGTCTTAATTACAGTAGGCCTAGCCTATAGATAGTTATGATTATTGTGGCTGCACCGATGTCCGTCATTACGCTAATCATGAGCGGCCCATGGCACCTGCTACCCATGGCTGTTAGGAACTGTAGGCTACATCAATACATTACAACAATTTCGTGCTATGGGCACTGCCACTGATACAGGCGGCGGAAGAGCCTATTTTACGGAGCTTGCTTCTGCTTTTCAAACGTTTTTACGACAAAAGATGTCATTAAAACGACATAAGATCTCGTTATTACAACACAATTGAGTGGAAAAAATAATATGTGTGTGGCAGCAATGCTTCACCGTAAAAATCGAACTCGAGGTTTAAAAAAAAAAGTGGTGGGTACAAAAGGACTCATGACGAAATCTGGTGGGTACGCGTCCCCCCCGTCCCCCCCGTCCCCTCCGAAATGACGCCTATGTCGGTCATCACTATATAAGTCGTTATTTAGGGGTTTTTTTGCGCACAGAAACTATTCTCGTCGCTTCATAAAGTTATTTTAGAACCACTGTAGTGAGATGGACTTTGTATCGACGTCTTTAGTGCTTTTATGGGTCTTGAGAGTGCACAGTGCATTGTGCCAATGGAGGCGTTTCTGAGCCATCGGATTTCAACTAAAATATCTTCATTTGTGTTCCGAAGATGAACGGAGGTCTGACGGGTGTCCAGCAACATGAGGGGACGTCATTAATGACAGAATTAACATTTTTGGGTAAACTAACCCTTTAATGTGTCATATTTGTGAACTCAAAAGAAAAAGTTCTAAATACTCATAACATTTCATTTGTTTGAGCAAATGTGTTTAATTTACCCAAACCAAATAATTGTTTTGAGCATTATGGTTTACAAATGAAAAATGATTAACCACAAACGATACGAGTATACGTTTTGGAGTTGAATAAGTGTTGCTGCTCTCTTTCGTCAGACTCAGCAGTCTGTTAGTCAGAGTTGTAGGTGTTGTGGTGCAGTTTTTTCATCGTTCGTGATGGTTTGGCACAGTGGGTGTGAGATTAAGCATGTGTGAGGAGGATTGTGGGAAAGCTCATATATAGAAAGACACTCGTGCTCTGACCGAGTGTGTAATCTGAAGCCATCTTACCCGTTTACAGCATTCTTACTGTGATTAGTGCTTTAGAGGAATGCTCTGGCTTCCGGGTTAATAAGCTCCATCAACAGCACTTCAGACATTTCAGTCCATTTCCACAGAAAATTGTTTTTTGGCAAATAAGTTTAGCTTTCGTGGAAGAAAATAGTGCCAGGAGGCCGAAATGTGAATCTCATATGTTTGTTAAAGCACTTAAACTAATTCTTCCATTAAACAATATTAATAATAAACTGTAATACTTGACCTGTAATGTCTTTGTTTTTGCAGTCGGTCTATGAACTTTAACATCATCAGTGGATGTGGCAGTGCAGCACCTTCCTTCTTGGCATCCTTTCACAGACATTGTGCAATAACTTTACCAGGATTAATGACTTTTCCAGCCTTGCATTGTCAAGACGACAAAATTGAAATATTGGATGTCTTTACACACAAACGGTTAGTGAACAATTCTATCACAGTGTTTTCATGTTGATATAATAGTCTTTCTGCTATACTATAATTGTGTCTGTGAACAGTGTGCATATTATGAATAACACTGATGATCTCTTCATCACCTGTTAGTGGGTGGGATATATTAGGCAGCAAGTGAACATTTTGTACTCAGAGTTGATGTGTTAGAAGCAGGAAAAATGGACAAGCGTAAGGATTTGAGCGAGTTTGACAAGGGCCAGATTGTTTAATGGCTAGACGACTGGGTCAGAGCATCTCCAGAACTGCAGCTCTTGTGGGGTGTTCCCGGTCTGCAGTGGTCAGTCTCTATCAAAAGTGCTCCAAGGAAGGAACAGTGGAGAACCGGCCACAGGGTCATGGGCGGCCGAGGCTCATTGATGCACGTGGGGAGCGAAGGCTGGCCCGTGTGGTCCGATCAAACAGACGAGCTACTGGAGCTCAAACTGCTCAAGAAGTTAATGCTGGTTCTGATAGAAAGGTGTCAGAATACACAGAGCATCGCAGTTTGTTGTGTATGGGGCGGCATAGCCGCAGACCAGTCAGGGTGCCCATGCTGACCCCATGCCATCAACAGTGGCACGTGAGCATCAGAACTGGACCACGGAGCAATGGATGAAGGTGGCCTGGTCTGATGAATCACGTGTTCTTCTACATCACGTGGATGGCCGGGTGTGTGTGCGGGGCTTACCTGGGGAACACATGGCTCCAGGTGCACTATGGGAAGAAGGCATGGCGGCGGAGGCAGTGATGCTTTGGGCAATGTTCTGCTGGGAAACCTTGGGTCCTCCATCCATGTGGATGTTACTTTGACACGTCCCACCTACCTAAGCATTGCTGAGACCATGTCCAGCCTTTCATGGAAACGGTATTCCCTGCTGGCTGTGGCTCTTTCAGCAGATAATGCGCCGCCACAAAGCACAAATGCTTCAGGAATGGTTTGAGGAGCACAACAACGAGTTTGAGGTGTTGACTCGGCCTACAACATCCCCAGATCTCAATCCAATCGAGCATCTGTGGGATGTGCTGAACAAACAAGTCCGATCCATGGAGGCCCCGCCTCGCAACTTACAGGACTTAAAGGATCTGCTGCTAACATCTTGGTGCCAGAATACCACAACACACCTTCACGGGTCTAGTGGAGTCCATATATATATATATATATATATATATATAGCATTACTTACTTAATACAGAAATTTACAATCAATTTCTCAGATTGTTTTTACATCATTGCACAAAATTCATGTCACAGCTCCCCTTTTTCATATACAGTACTCATATTTTGCTCCCATCCTGATCTCCCACAGACTGGATAAGCATCTTAAAGATGGCATGTGGCCTGTGTGTTTTGCAGCAGGTATGTAAGGAGCTGCGCTGACCAAACAAACACGGCGAGGAAGTCCGGTGAGAGGCATGCAAACCTGAGCCAGTGTTTAGAGCCGAGTCAAAACACAGAAAAGATCCTATCTCCCTTTCTGATATTACACCACTCTGTCTGGTCTGGGTAAGGAACGGAGGATTGAATGGTCTGGTGCTGTTAATGGGGGTGTTTTTATGATTAGTATGGGTGAGGTGGCTTAGGTGACTCTGGCTTCCACGTTGGCCAAAGAATTTCTATGACTTCCTGAGGTTAAACTGCACCGACTCTGGATTGCGAGGGTTTCAGGTATGTGCTTGAATCCTGAATGCATTCCTGTTAGCCTCGCTGCTAAACTTTCTGCCTTCAGAATGGTGTAGTTACAGCATCCACCAGCAGGGGATAGCTAAAGTTAAAAGAACAATATGTAAGATTTTTTAATTAAAATATATAATAATAAAAAAAACTAGAACAATGTTATATACAGTGGAGAGAACAAGTATTTGATACACTGCCGATTTCGCAGGTTTGCCCACTTACGAAGCATGTAGAGGTCTGTCATTTTTATCATAGGCACTCTTCAACTGTGAAAGACGGAATCTAAAACAAAAATCCAGCACATCACATTGTATGATTTTTAAATAATTAATTTGCATTTTATTGCATGACATTAGTATTTGATCACCTACCAACCAGTAAGAATTCCGGCTCTCACAGACCTGTTAGTTTTTCTTTAAGAAGCCCTCCTGTTCTCCACTCATTACCTGTATTAACTGCACCTGTTTGAACTCGTTACCTGTATAAAAGACACCTGTCCACACACTCAATCAAACAGACTCCAACCTCTCCACAATGGCCAAGACCAGAGAGCTGTGTAAGGACATCAGGGATAAAATTGTAGACCTGCACAAGGCTGGGATGGGCTACAGGACAATAGGCAAGCAGCTTGGTGAGAAGGCAACAACTGTTGGTGCAATTATTATAAAATGGAAGAAGTTCAAGACGAGATTCAAAATTCATGACGGTCAATCTCCATCGGTCTGGGGCACCATGCAAGATCTCACCTCGTGGGGCATCAGTGATCATGAGGAAGGTGAGGGATCAGCCCAGAACTACATGGCAGGACCTGGTCAATGACCTGAAGAGAGCTGGGACCACAGTCTCAAAGAAAACCATTAGCAACACACTACGCCGTCATGGATTAAAATCCTGCAGCGCACGCAAGGTCCCCCTGCTCAAGCCAGCGCATGTCCAGGCCCGTCTGAAGTTTGCCAATGACCATCTGGATGATCCAGAGGAGGAATGGGAGAAGGTCATGTGGTCTGATGAGACAAAAATAGAGCTTTTTAGTCTAAACTCCACTCGCCGTGTTTGGAGGAAGAAGAAGGACGAGTACAACCCCAAGAACATCATCCCAACCGTGAAGCATGGAGGTGGAAACATAATTCTTTGGGGATGCTTTTATCCGATTCTAAGCGATTTTAACCAGGACACAGACCGTGTGTGTGCGTCGCCTATCAATGACATCATACCCGCGGTACCCTCCTGTTTTATTTTGTAGAAACCATGGAAACAACAATGCCGCTTTATTATCTGATGTGTTTTATTAGACAGGTGAGCAACTGTTTGGATCATTGATGGACAGAAACTAATCATTGTTCTCCAGCTCAACACAGTTAGTTTTATTGCTTAAATCTGGTGTTGTTGATTTACCGCACAGAGCACCATGTTTTACCGCCTAATATGATCTCGCTCACTGCAGTGTGAACAAGTGTCTCATAGTAGCACTGAGCCAACGCACAGAGTAGCATTATAACATCACTTTAACACACTCAAATGTGTGTGATATGATAAAACAGCGCTGCGTTACACACACAGACACACATGAGCGGAAGAAGTGGAAGTGCTCGTGGCAGAATAAAAGCTCAAGGCGTCATCAAGCCACGCATTTGTTTTGAATAAGCGTCCTCGAGCGGTGGAAAATTACATATTATGGCTTCAACTAGCAAAACCTCAAGTTTGCACCAGCTTACTCACTATTAAATATTCTCTTGTTGCACCATTACACGTAGATGAAACATAACTTTATGAATATACTGAATATGGAAGCCTCCAGCCATGAAGCAATGCTTGGAATAAAACAGCCGATTGATTGAATTGCATCAGTAGTCGTCATATTAGATATAACACTGATAAAAACAAGGCTGTGAGGGATAGACACATTTACATTACATGGTTCAAGTGACCCAATTCCAATTTTTTTCTCCCATGTAGCACACATCGGATATGACCTTCGAACGTGTAAAAAATCAGATGGATACAACCCAAACACATCACAGTGTAAATCATTACTCTGATTTATCAAGAATAAAGTAAAAACTTCACTGAACTGATTTGGCATATTATAAAAATCATTAGTGCTATTGCAACCATTATAGTCTATATGATTACGTTGCGATAGCAACCTGATAACACATTTAAACGGATAGTTCACCCAAAACTGAAAATTAACCCATGATTTACTCATCATCAAGTCATCCTAGGTGTATGACATTCTTCTTTCAGACGAATACAATCAGAGTTATATTAAAACATGTCCTGGCTAATCCAAGCTTTATAATGGCAGTGAATGGCAGCCCAAAATTTTAAGCCCAAAAAAGTGCATCCATCCATTATAAAAGTGCTCCACATGGCTCCGGGGGTTAATAAAGGCCTTCTGAAGCAAAGTGGTGGGTTTGTGTAAGAAAAATATCCATATTTAACACGTTATAAAGTAAAATATCTAGCTTCTGTTAGACCACCTTCCGTATTCAACTTACGCAGAAAGTGTAACGCCTCTCGCAGTTCAAAGCGCTTACTCTACATCTGATGTCATCGTGCCAGTTATGCTTTTTTCTTCATGTGCGAATTAAGTTGCTCCCTGATATCACATGCGCAAACACATATAATCTATATATAACCTATATAACAGTTTGGTCAGGTCGAACAATTTATTAATTAAAATAATTACATTTAAATGTGAAATTAAAACTGCCATTAGGTGGCAGCAAGTCACTGTTATTGAGTGTGAATCAACCGATTGATTCAAAAATATTGATTCATTCAGGAACGAAGCATTTGGCCGTCTCAATGAGTGAGTCATTGAATCATTAATTTAACCGATTCATTCAAAAAGTTGATTAATTCAGGAATGAAGCATTCGACTGTCTTAATTAGTGAGTAATTGAATCATTCATTCAACCGATTCATTAAAAAAGTTGATTCATTCAAGAACGAAGCATTTGGCTGTCTTAATGAGTGAGTCATTGAACCATTCATTCAACCGATTCATTCAAATGGCTGACTCAATCAGGAACAAAGCATTTGGCTGTCTTAATGAGTGAGTCATTGAATCATTCATTTAACCGATTCATTCAAAAAGTTGATTCATTCAGGAACGAAGCATGTGGCTGTCTTAATGAGTGAGTCATTGAACCATTCATTCAACCGATTCATTCAAATGGCTGACTCAATCAGGAACGAAGCATTTGGCTGTCTTAATGAGTGAGTCATTGAATCATTCATTCAACCGATTCATTCAAACGGCTGACTCAATCAGGAACGAAGCATGTGGCTGTCTTAATGAGTGAGTAATTGAATCATTCATTCAACCGATTCATTCAAAAAGTTGATTCATTCAGGAACGAAGCATTTGGCTGTCTTAATGAGTGAGTCATTGAACCATTCATTCAACCGATTCATTCAAATGGCTGACTCAATCAGGAACTAAGCATTTGGCTGTCTTAATGAGTGAGTCATTGAATCATTCATTTAAACGATTCATTCAAAAAGTTGATTCATTCAGGAACGAAGCATTTGGCTGTCTTAATGAGTGAGTCATTGAATCATTCATTCAACCGATTCATTCAAACGGCTGACTCAATCAGGAACGAAGCATTTGGCTTTCTTAATGAGTGAAACATTGAATCATTCATTCAGCCGATTCATTGAAAAAGTTGATTCATTCAGGAACAAAGCATGTAACTGTCTTAATGAGTGAGTAATTGAATCATTCATTCAACCAATTCATTCAAACGGCTGACTCAATCAGGAACGAAGCATTTGGCTGTCTTAATGAGTGAGTCATTGAATCGTTCATTTAACCGATTCATTCAAAATGTTGTTGCTCAGTGTTACGTATGCTGTGCTACGTAGTCTGTGTTGAAATGTATATCACGCTGTGTATGGGTGAATGTGGTTGTACCAGCTGTCTGTTTCAGGAATGGAACGTGAGTGGAGGAACCGCCTATCAGTCAACGGACGTCAGATGCTGACGTCAGGATTGCGCAACCAATCACCGGTCCTGAGGCTGTTTATCAATGGCGCAAACTTCAATGGGACACGCTTTTGACTCTGAGGAGAGTACACACTCAGTGACGACGGTCTCTCGTTCGAGAGTCCAGTCGGAGAGGCTGATCTATATTTGAGGCTCACTGCGGTTACAACTTCGCAGTTAGATCAGTTCTCTGTTTGTTCGTGCTTGTGTGTTTATGTGTGTTATGCTTGAGGTTTGATTATCATGTTTGAGTGACTGCTATTCTCTGACGCTTCATTCTTAAGTTATCATCCAGCGCTGTATAAACGGGTAAGGGAGGTTGTGAGACAGGTAAGCAGGTCGCGACCTACATTTACCACACGTAGTTCATTCATGTATTAGCCACACCAGGTTTAGCAGTGGTGCTATTATTGTACGTTTTGTTTGGGTTAGTAAGGTAGTTTAGTTATGGCGTTTTCGGACGCTGAAGATGTTTCTTTCTACATCTTTTGTTGCTAGTTAGTTTATTTTCCTTAATCTTCAGTTAGACGAGTTTTGGTTATGTTTTGTTCTTTGATTTAAGCACCACTCGTTTGCTCCTTCCTCTCTCCCAGTTTGTTTGTTGACTTCTTGCTTTATCCTGCTTAATTGTATATTTTGTAAATATTCTTTATTTTCACTACTATATTACTTTTCACTTTATTACTTCACTTTATTGTCAAACCAATTAAATCTTTTTCAGTTGAAGTCCTTGGTCTTGGGGTCATCCTTTTGCAGTCTTCCCTATACTGCCTGAAACGCGCACACGCTCATCCTGTGTTATGTCTGATAATATACTAGACAATTTAACATCTAATTAACGAGGGACGTAACACTCAGAGATGCAAAACAATCCCGTGGCTTGTTTCAACATTGTGTCTAAAATGTAAGTCAATCAATATCACATTTGTAATCATGCTGATATTTGGAGAAAAAAAAACAGCACTCTTAGTGTGATATTAACTATAATAAATGCACTCAAAAAAATGCTGGGTTAAAAACAACCCAAGTTGGGTTGAAAATGGACAAACCCAACAATTGGGTTGTTTTAAGCAAACATTTAACCCAACCTTTAAAGATCAAATGGTGCAACCAAATGAAGTACAGAGCTACATCGCTGTAGATTAAGCATCTACGGTGGACCAATTTGCTGGTGCAACCCTACCCCGATCTATAGAACGTGGTGGCAGTAGTTTATACAAGCACAAGCAGTCCGTTTGTTTGCTTTAGTCTGACTTGGAGCGTGATGAAATGCAACTCCTCGCTTTCATCTGATTCCTAAACAAGACAGTGAGATATAGAGGAACGGAGAGACGGAAAAGCGAAGAGAAGTCATGCCTCTGTGCAGAGAAATAAACACACCCAGGGATAGGAACGATAAAGCCACACACTCGCTAATTAGTCCCTCGTTTGGAGGAAAAGACTATCAGGTGTAATCAGAAACCCTCCTCTTCATATCTGATTAGGCGCTGACCTCAGTCATGCCATAATATGTCAATATGTGGTCAGAAATGACATGCCAAGCCTCACCATGTATATTTTCAGATGAGCGCCCAAATATACACAGCGGAGTAGAAGCCGTGCCAGCTCTTACTTATGAGCTCTCCCGACTCATGTGCAGTGGTTGAGGTGAAGATCAAGTCAAGACATGGAAACTTCACTTTCCTCGTGTTCCATGTGCTACAGGCTTTATTCTTTGGCGAAACCTCACCTGTGGATAAATAACATGACATTTCTTCACAACAGCGAGGGTAGGCACATTCGGAAACTTTTAGAAGTGTCCTGGAGTGAGGGGGAGAGGAAAACCCATGGCTTTATCTGCCCTATATTCCTGCAAGACAAGTGCTGTCTCCCTCCATTTCCCTCTGTCCGTTCCTGGGGAACAGCTGCATGCATGGTTTTCTCCTCATTTGCTGTGAAAAGTGGGAGCTGTGGTTCAGGCATGATTGGAGCTTGGCCCAATGGCTCCTCATCTGAGAGTTTCCATGGGACAGGCACGTTTGCTGTAACCAAAACACCATGTGAGGTTCAGCCAGTGCACTCAATGGCCAGCTATCTTCCGCCCCAGTGTCCTTGTCGACTGCTTGGATCCCTCAGAAAAGTAAAAAATGCCAATGCTAATTATGTTAAATGGATGCTGTAAAATGGAATATGCTCTACTTACTAGAGAGGGAATATGTATTGTGAGAATTAGCATTGTGCTATTTTCCACCTGATCAATATAAATGCAAGACAAACAAACACTGGGCCTTATTATACACCCGATGCAATGCAACACCAGCCGGACGCAATTCTCATTTTCATGTCCAGCGTCACGTTGTTTAAATATCAAATGCACTGGTGCATCTGTTCACCCATGAGCGTGTGGTCTGAAGCATTGTTGGAGCTTATTTTGAGGAACTGAAAACAACTGTGCCATTGACCAACACAAAAAAGTCAATAGTGCAGTATTTTTGTGTTATTTAAAGGGTGTGTTAGTAATATGAGCCTATAGGCATACACTCTGCTCATTACACACACAGGGATGCACAGCAGCACACACATTTTTAAATATGAAAAATTAAAGGATTAAAATGTAAAATAATATTATTGTGTACATAAATATAGAAATGCCTACGTCATAATGGATAGTCATTGCATGTATCAGAATTAGCCTACCTATTTTCAGTAATGATGTGCACGCATTGGACAAGCAGATCTGTTTTTTCGTTAGAGAAGCGTTCAAGTCTCTCTTCTCACTTGTAAATAGCGAATCCGCCATGGTGCGAACGCAACTGGCTTTTAAAGGGAATGGGAGATGAGACTCTGATTGGTTTAATGAAAGCTTTAGCGTAAGTTCTGCCTGGAAGATTCAATGTTATGTCACTCGTCACATTCAGGCCTAACCAATCACGTCTAATTCACAGGGTATAAAATATGGTCACTCACTCATGTCTGAGTTCGCAGATGCTGACGCCGACATTCACCTCCAGCCACCACCACCACCAGGATGGTCCCCGCCTATACCTCCCGGGGGTCGGCTGTGCCCCTGCCTTCATCTTCAGGAAGGAAATGCAGAGTCCGTTACCCTCGTAACGAAAGCTAAGGACAGGGCCTACACCAAATAACCTCTAATTATCATACTTGCTGGGCTATCAATAAACTTGTTACTTTTTGCATTTCATCTGGCTTCCGAATCTTTCTGGTAGAATTGACTATTTTTAAGGGTGTGACGAGATTTCTCGTTGAGGTGAAAAGCTGTCTTGCGTCATAATATTAATAATAATTTGTTACATTTATAGAGCTGAAAATATTCTTTCATTAATATCTAATGTTGGCCCATATTGATAGGATAGCATCTTGCAGTTGATGGAGATTTGTGGGATGCACATCCAGGGCACGAAGCTTCTGTTCCACCACATCCCAAAGATGCTCTATTGGGTTGAGATCTGGGGACTGTGGGGGCCATTTTAGTCCAGTGAACTCATTGTCATGTTCAAGAAACCAATTTGAAATGATTGGAGCTTTGTGACATGGGGCATTATCCTGCTGGAAGTAGCCATCAGAGGATGGGTACATGGTGGTCATAAAGGGATGGACATGGTCAGAAACAATGCTCAGGTAGGCCGTGGCATTTAAACGATGCCCAATTGGCACTAAGGGGCCTAAAGTGTGCCAAGAAAACATCCCCCACACCATTACACCACCACCACCAGCCTGCACAGTGGTAACAAGGCATGATGGATCCATGTTCTCATTCTGTTTACGTCAAATTCTGACTCTACCATCTGAATGTCTCAACAGAAATCGAGACTCATCAGACCAGGCAACATTTTTCCAGTCTTCAACTGTCCAATTTTGGTGAGCTTGTGCAAATTGTAGCCTCTTTTTCCTATTTGTAGTGGAGATGAGTGGTACCCGGTGGGGTCTTCTGCTGTTGTAGCCCATCCGCCTCAAGGTTGTGCGTGTTGTGGCTTCACAAATGCTTTGCTGCATTTCACACCATTCTTTGTAAACCCTAGAAATGGTTGTGCATGAAAATCCCAGTAACTGAGCAGATTGTGAAATACTCAGACCGGCCCGTCTGGCACCAACAACCATGCCATGCTCAAAATTGCTTAAATCACCTTTCTTTCCCATTCTGACATTCAGTTTGGAGTTCAGGAGATTGTCTTGACCAGGACCACACCCCTAAATGCATTGAAGCAACTGCCATGTGATTGGTTGATTAGATAATTGCATTAATGAGAAATTGAACAGGTGTTCCTAATAATCCTTTAGGTGAGTGTGTGTATATATATATATATATATATATATATATATATATATATATATATATATATATATATATATATATATATATATATATATATATATATATATATATATATGATTAGGAGGCCATGGACAGGCGTCAATGGGAATATTTGGCCAGGATGCCGGCGTTACACCCCTACTCTTATTCAAAGGACATCCTTGTGATTTTTAATGACCACAGAGAGTCAGGAAGTTAGCATAGAATATGCCAACGCTACGTTTACATTACACCTTTTTATAGAAATAAAAACATTTTAATTCAGGTGGATAACAGTCGCTTCAATTCCATCAGCTCATCCAACGCGAGCTGTTCGAGTCAATCGATCACGCAGGATCGTGGCGGAGGATTCGTTGCACAACAGAAGCGTCAGACAAATGTCTTTTTTAAAATGTGCGTTCAGCACCACCGCTCCCTATTCACTGAGTACACACGATCGAGAAATTGAAAGTGAGCGCTCATTCAAACGCAATTTCAGTAAGTTACCCTGAGGCATGAGAATATCTCCCAATATCTCAACTATCTCTTAGCTCTGTATCATGCTTGAAGACAAATTTGGTCTCTATTTGCACTTTGAATATTGAGTACTTCGATTATGGTTATTGTTTGCACCTAATAGCTATGATCAATTTGTGGGAAGCAGGTCAGTTAGGAGGTCAAAAGAAGCTCATGTGCAGGTCTGAAGGGACAATCATACAGGAAAGAAGCCAGTCAGTTGAGTTTTTGGCAAAACCTTTTACAGTGCTTGGTGTCTTTTACTACAAATGATAATTCATACTCAGAAAGTAGAACTGAAATGACATTCATTACGAGTTGATTAGTTAAAACATTTCAAATGCATGTATTTCATTGAGGATTTCTTAAAAATACGATGTAAAAATCTTGTCTCGTCTCGTTCTCGTGAACCCAATCTCGTGTCTCGTCTCGTGAGATAAGTGTCTCGTCACAACCCTACTATTTATTGATTATTAAAAATGTTCTTCTGCTATTGCTGCTTCCTCTTTGCCTCTCTGTTAATCTCTCTTGTCTTGGTGAGATTCTCTCATGATATAACAAAGGTACATCTAATGTCTTGGGGGCTCTAGACCCATTAAAGATCAGAACTGTCCCCTCAGCTCATTCTTCCCCTTGGTTCACCCCGGAGCTCAGATTAATGAAAGCAAAGAACGCCTCTATAAGAAGACTTGTCTTCCTGTTCATGCTATACCTTTACTCTGAATTCATATTGCAAAATAAAAATGCCCTTAACACTGCACATGCTACTTACTTATCTATCATCAACAGAGCAAAGTGTAAACCCAGGACCCTATTATCTGAGATCAACAAACTTGTTAAACCACCATCTCCACTTCTTAATGGTTCTTCTGACCTTTGTGAAAATACATTTTTACACACAAAATTGACAATATCTATCAATCATTTTCTTCATTCGTTCCTCCAGAAACTTCTACTTTCCAGATACTCTACCCACTTTCTTACTCTCACCAATACATCTGTGGTTGAACAGCTGATTATGACTCTAACTCCTCTAAATGTACTCATTATATCTATCACTCACATGATAAATAGTTCACTTATGATGGGTTATGTACCGCCTGGACTGAATAAAGCCATGATCACCCCTATACTTAAAAAACCTGGCCTTCATGACACAGCCCTGAGTAACTTTAGACCAATTTCCAACCTTCCTTTTTTGTCTGAAGTCCTAGAAAAGGTGGTCGCCACACAACTACAGATTCACCTGGACAAAACTAATCTGCAGGAACCATTTCAGTCTGGATTTCGTCCTCTCCACAGTACAAAGACTGCTCTTCTAATGGTGCGTTCACACTGGACGCGAATGAAGCGTTTCGCGCGAGTGATTTACATGTTGAGTCAATGCTTAGACGCGAATAGACATTCTGCGGCGCGATTCATGTTAATGACACGAAGCTAATTGAGAAGGTCGAATGGCACGAATGGCGCGAGTTGAAAAATCTCAACTTTGGCGGATATTCGCGCCGCGTTAACCAATCAGGTGCTTGCTCTAGTAGTGACAACAATGAGGAGAAAATCTGGTTTATATTAATCATATATTAATATCTGGTTCAGATAAGTGTGCATATGATTATCACTGTGATAACATTAAATGACATGAAACACAACCCAGTCTCTTTTCGTTAAATGCAAGTTTATGCATGATCAATAATACAAAAGTATAAGTAAAAGGTATAATAAGCTATACATGAAATAAAGCAAACAATTCAGTCAAACATTCAAAGTCAGAGCTAGTCGGCTACAAGAGTAACGTAAAGTTAAATAGCCTAAAATAAAAAAGTAATGAAACTTTACTTTGCCCTCAGCCTAAACGATTTGCCAGAGAACAAATTATAGATCCATGAGACCAAAGATCGCCCATTACATACACACAAGACGAATTATAGCTCGAGACACCTCAGAGATATCAGAGCCAGCGGCATATGTCTGAAGGACTAGCCGAGGAAAGGCTGCTCTCGCCGGGGTTAACGAGCGCTGAGCGCCGCTGATCCACTGGAGCTCACAACTCCGAAAACGCCAGATCAAATGTTCAAATAGGCACTCGCTTTATAAATAAACCACAGATTTGAGCTTTAAACAACTACATTATTGCCTGAAAAAGTCTTAAAACTACGTTTTGTCACACATTAACGGTAGTTTTTTTATAAAAAAAAGACGTGTGAACACAGCCCATGTCCGCCATTTCTCAACGAGACGAACCACCTGGCAGAATTCGCATCTGTTGTGAAGTGGATGTCACGCGCAAATGAAGCGAGTAAACTCAAAATGTTCAAGCGTCCAACTACGCCCGAATAGCACGATTTATTCGCGTCCGGTGTGAATGCACCATAAGAGTATTGAGCGACCTCCTCCTCGCCTCTGATTCTGGTGTCCTTAGCCTCCCGGTCCTCTTGGACCTGAGTGCAGCTTTTGATACCGTTTGACATTCTATACTCCTGTCCCGTTTTTCTGAGATCGGCATTTCAGAAACAGTTTTACAATGGCTAAGTTTTCTGTCACCTTTTCGCGTGGAGTGCCTCAAGGATCTGTCCTTGGTCCCCTTTTATTTTTAATCTACGCACTTCCTGTGGGTCAGATCATCCGGCGGTTTTTCATTTTCCACAGTTACGCAGACGATACACAAATCTATTTTGCTGTACAGCCTAGTTCTGTTCTTCCTCCCTCCTCTTTAACATTTTGCTTACACGATCTCAAAATATGGATGGCTCAAAAAAAAAAAAACGAATTCTGCTAGTAGGCCCCAACTTGACTTCTCCATTGATGGTGTTCTGGTTCATCCCTCCTCCACTACACGCAGCCTCTGTGTATTGTTTGATTCTAGGCTATGTTTTGAACCCCACATCTATCAGCTTGTCAAGTCCTGTTTCTTCCATTTTTGCAATATTGTCCGGTTGAGACCCTCACTAAATTGCAAAGATGCTGAAACCGTTGTCCATGCTTTTATAACTTCACATTTTGATTATTGCAACTCCTTGTTTTGTGGTCTACCCAAAAAAGTCATAATTCAGAATACAGCTGCTCGGGCCCTCACTTTTACCAAAAAGTCAGCTCACATCACTCCTGTCTTACAGCAACTACACTGGCCCCCTGTTAGTTACCGCATTCAGTTTAAGATTCTTGTTCTAGTTTTCAAGGCTCGTCATGGTTTAGTACCTTCTTATCTCTCGGAATTGATTCTCCCATATGTCCCTGTCCGTACTTTGAGATCGATAGCTCCCTAAAAACCCCTGTTGAAAAATCTAGCGTATGCTGGTTAGGTATGTTTTGAAGCATGGTAGCTGGTTTAAGCTGGTTCTAAGAAACTAGCTCCCGCTTAGGACCAACCAAGGACCAGCATAAACCAGCTCAAACCAGCTGCCATGCTTCAAAACATACCTAACCAGCATATGCTGTTTTTTTCAACAGGGAAGTCATTGTAAGTTTTTGATGTTTTTCTAAGGTTTTGACCAGTAACGACTCAAGTGTGACTACATCCCTCTTATGGAATTACGTTTAATTACGTGGAATTAAGTTTTTGAAAACGATATGATTTATTGTCTCCATGAAATTTGTAAATATGTGAAAATGGTGACGTTGTGCACATGCGTATTGCATAATACAGCGATTTTAGTAATTTTCGTGAATCCAGGTCAACGGAAAAACTTTTCCGTTTTTAGTACACCCATAGATGGATCAAATAAGGGAGACATCAGAAATGTCCACTGTTGGTGTGTCTCCTGGAGCAGAGTTGGGAAACTGGAGGTGTTATAGCAGTACCAAACTCTCAAACAAGCACTGTTGTTAAAGGGTACTTAACACACACCCAGCTTCTGCCAATCTCATGTTAATCTTGAGTATCTATAGAGTAGTGTTGATCCTTCATATCAACCAAAAGAGTCTTTAGTATTATCATATTTATAAAAGAAAGATACACTGTAATGATTCTCTCAGAAAACGGGCGAGCTCGTGGAGGCATGCAGTGGGCGGAGCTAAAGAGTCACGAACACACACACACACACACACACACACACACACACACACACACACACACACACACACACACACACACACACACACACACACACACACACACACACACACACACACACACACACACACACACACACACACACACACACACACACACACACACGTTGGTGCAACTACATTATGAGGACATTCCATAGACCTAATGGTTTTTATACTGTACAAACTGTACATTCTATCCCCCTACACTACCCCTACCCCTAAACCTACCCATCACACACACACACACACACACAAACAATACATCATGACATTATCCCTGGATAACTTTCGATTCACTATACGTTGGTGTTGTTCACATTATATGCACTTACGAGCCGATTGCCAACAAAACACACACATTTGACGCAGTTTCACTCACCGCCTGCGGTTTCCACTCATGACCTGGAACAAACACACACACTTGCAGAACTAACTGCAACTGCAAACAAACTGCATCCACTGTTCCCTTAACGCTGGGTTATTTGTGAAGCTGCACAAGGTTATCTTTCCATCACACCAGAAAGTCACACTTCTTTAGTGACATTGTTGATGGTCTTAAACAATCTTTCTCTAGTTCTGGTTGATGTGTGTGTGTGTGTGTGTGTGTGTGTGTGTGTGTGTGTTCACGCTCATCCGGGAGAAGTGCCCATACAAGCAATTCCACCCTTTATGACATCATACAGGGCCATTCTTGAAAAAAAACTTTCCGTAACTTTGAATCCTAAAGGAGTGTATTTGGCACAGAAATACTCTGTCATACGTCCAACTCGTTTTTTGAGATTTTGTCCATGTTTATCATGAGATTCAACTCTTTAACAGTGTAAATAAGGCAGAATGCATGAAATAGCATTACACCCCCCCCCCCTTTAATATCACTCCACAGCACAATCCTGAATCCCAGACAGCGAAAAATTGAAAAATTCCTGCTGTAATTGCATTCTCACTCCTGTGTTTTTTCATTGAGCATCAGAATCTGTGTTGTTGTGGTGGACAGCTGCCAGGATCTCTCCACAGACGCTCACCAGCCTTTAATAAGGACACTCACCTAGAGTCGTTCACACAGAGAGCGGGCAGAAGGGGTCGGACATGCTGTTTTCTAGCTCTTTTAACCCTGACTGCACTGTGGGCTTGTTTGGCGTTATCCGTTCTCATTATAGCACTCCTTTCCCTCTTTTGCTGTCCTTCTCTCTTTGGGACTGTGTGTGTGTGTGTGTGCGTGTGAGAGAAAGCATCTGTGTGTGCTTGAGCAAGTGTGTGTGTGTGTGTGTATGTGCATGTGTGTGTTTGTGCGAGTGTGAGCATATGTGTGTGTGTGTGTGTGTTTGCATGTGCGTGTGCGAGTGTGCTTGTGCGTGCGTGTGTGTGTTTGTGCGAGTGTGAGCATGTGTGTGTGCGTGCGTGTGTGTGTGCATGTGTGTTGCATGCGTGCGTGTGTGTGTTAGCATGTGTGTGTGCGTGAGAGCGTGTGTGTGTGTGTGCGTGCATGTGTGTGTTTGTGCGAGTGTGTGTGTGAGCATGTGTGTGTGTACGTGAGAGCATGTGTGTGTGTGCGTGAGCAAGTGTGTGTGAGCATATGTGAGTGTGTGTGTGTGCATGAGAGCATGTGTGTGTGTGTTTGTGAGTGTGTGTGTGTGAGCATGTGTGTGTGTACATGAGCAAGTGTGTGTGTGCGTACATGTGTGTGTTTATGCGAGTGTGAGCATATGTGTGTGTGTGAGTGTGCTTGTGCGTGCGCGTGTGTATGTGTGCGTGAGTGTGCTTGTGTGTTTGAGTGTGCTTGTGCGTGTGTGCATGTGTGTGTGTGTGCGTGTGTGTGTATGTGTGTGTGTGTGTGTATGTGTGTGTGTGCATGTGTGTGTGTGCATGTGTGTATTTGTGCGTATGTTAGCATGTGTATGCGTGTGTTTATGTGTGTGTTTATGCGTGTGTGACCATGTGTGTGTGAGCATATATATATGTGTACGTGAACGTGTGAGTGTGTGCGTGTGTGTGAGTAGGTGTGTGTGTGTGCGTGTGTTTGCGCGTGTGTGTGCATATGTGTGCCAAATTCTGTACATATGCTGTCTGTTGAATTTTTTTGTATTTTATTTTATTATAATTCATTTATTTAGTTTACATTAATATATCATTTATTATTTATTTTATGTTTTGTATTTTTGTATTGTTGTTTTGTTGTTGTTGTTTTGTTTTGTTTTGTTCATTTAATTTAATTTAATTTAATTTAATTTTATATTTAATTTAATTTTATTTTATTTTTTTATTTATTATATTCATAATTTATTTTATTTTATGTACTTTTTTTTTTTTTTTTTTGTGCGTGTGTGTGCATACAGTGAGGAAAATAAGTATTTGAACACCCTGCTATTTTGCAAGTTCTCCCACTTGGAAATCATGGAGGGGTCTGAAATTGTCATCGTAGGTGCATGTCCACTGTGAGAGACATAATCTAAAAAAAAAATCCAGAAATCACAATGTATGATTTTTTAACTATTTATTTGTATGATACAGCTGCAAATAAGTATTTGAACACTTGAGAAAATCAATGTTAATATTTGGTACAGTAGCCTTTGTTTGCAATTACAGAGGTCAAACGTTTCCTGTAGTTTTTCAGCAGGTTTGCACTGCAGGAGGGATTTTGGCCCACTCCTCCACACAGATCTTCTCTAGATCAGTCAGGTTTCTGGCCTGTCGCTGAGAAACACGGAGTTTGAGCTCCTCCAAAGATTCTCTATTGGGTTTAGGTCTGGAGACTGGCTAGGCCACGGCAGAACCTTGATATGCTTCTTACAGAGCCACTCCTTGGTTATCCTGGCTGTGTGCTTCGGGTCATTGTCATGTTGGAAGACCCAGCCTCGACCCATCTTCAATGCTCTAACTGAGGGAAGGAGGTTGTTCCCCAAAATCTTACAATACATGGCCCCGGTCATCCTCTCCTTAATACAGTGCAGTCGCCCTGTCCCATGTGCAGAAAAACACCCCAAAAGCATGATGCTACCACCCCCATGCTTCACAGTAGGGATGGTGTTCTTGGGATGGTACTCATCATTCTTCTTCCTCAAAACACGTTTAGTGGAATTATGACCAAAAAGTTCTATTTTGGTCTCATCTGACCACATGACTTTCTCCCATGACTCCTCTGGATCATCCAAATGGTCATTGGCAAACTTAAGACGGGGCTTGACATGTGCTGGTTTAAGCAGGGGAACCTTCCGTGCCATGCATGATTTCAAACCATGACGTCTTAGTGCATTACCAACGGTAACCTTGGAAACGGTGGTCCCAGCTCTTTTCAGGTCATTGACCAGCTCCTCCCGTGTAGTTCTGGGCTGATTTCTCACCTTTCTTAGGATCATTGAGACCCCACGAGGTGAGATCTTGCATGGAGCCCCAGTCCGAGGGAGATTGACAGTCATGTTTAGCTTCTTCCATTTTCTAATGATTGCTCCAACAGTGGACCTTTTTACACCAATCTGCTTGGCAATTTCCCCGTAGCCCTTTCCAGCCTTGTGGAGGTGTACAATTTTGTCTCTAGTGTCTTTGGACAGCTCTTTGGTCTTGGCCATGTTAGTAGTTGGATTCTTACTGATTGTATGGGGTGGACAGGTGTCTTTATGCAGCTAACGACCTCAAACAGGTGCATCTAATTTAGGATAATAAATGGAGTGGAGGTGGACATTTTAAAGGCAGACTAACAGGTCTTTGAGGGTCAGAATTCTAGCTGATAGACAGGTGTTCAAATACTTATTTGCAGCTGTATCATACAAATAAATAGTTAAAAAATCATATATTGTGATTTCTGGATTTTTTTTTAGATTATGTCTCTCACAGTGGACATGCACCTACGATGAGAATTTCAGACCCCTCCATGATTTCTAAGTGGGAGAACTTGCAAAATAGCAGGGTGTTCAAATACTTATTTTCCTCACTGTATGTGTGTGTGTGTGTGTGTGTGTGTGTTAGGCCTCACACCTTCATATCTGCATTTGAGACTAATTTAGTTTGCCAA
Source organism: Romanogobio albipinnatus (assembly GCA_023566225.1). Taxonomy (NCBI): domain Eukaryota; kingdom Metazoa; phylum Chordata; class Actinopteri; order Cypriniformes; family Gobionidae; genus Romanogobio; species Romanogobio albipinnatus. Next base: position 46,740,033 of record CM042257.1, on the reverse strand, counting down.
ATTCTGTACATATGCTGTTTGTTGCAGTCACATCTCTGTGTGTGTGTGTGTGTGTGTGTGTGTGTGTGAGTAGGCATGTTTGTTCCACATGTAATTTGTTCCCTAGTACCAGGCCTTCATTTCGGAGTGAAAATGTTCAGATTTATGCTAGATTGATTCAGTTTATTGAAATTTTTTTTGCATTTCCCATTCATTTTCAGACCCTCAGTGTGACTTTCTTTTTTTTACATATCTTCAGAACAACTGAATCAAGCCCAGTTTGTGCGTGCGTGTGTGTGTGTGTGTGTTTAGATAGATAATGTATCAAAAGTCACAAAATCTCATGCCACCGTCTTGTATTGTTTAATAGGGGAAGCATCAAACAGCTCTGAACAGAATCCAAAGGCCACATGAGGGTTAATGTCCACAACCAAAATGTTGGTAATTCTTTTCTGTGTTTTTAAGTCTTCACCCAAACTTATTCGCTTAAAGCGATTAGGGCAGTGAACAATCCAGGCCTGTGTTTGTGTGACAGACGAAGTCAGAGCAGAAGTGCATATTTAGCGTTCATGTCTGCGTCAGAGCATTGGAAAGCGTATGCGAAGGCATGGGGGATTGGCAGTTTGTCCGGCGTTACCCGGGGAACGTTGGGTTAACCGCGCACGGGAGAGCGGTCCAAAAGAACCGCGTCTTGATTGGGACGCTCGGGCCTGCCAGCGCTGGGAGTGACAGGCGGTGCCAGTGGATCAGAGCCGGCCTGCCACTGATGTTTAATGTTCACACATGCACTGGGAAGCACTGTCCAAGAAAACCAATTTGGAGAATACACTTTAAAAAGGGCACTTTTCCATCTGCCTTCTGTCCCTCGTCTTCGTCCAAGAGAGAGGCAACAGAGAGAGGGGAAAAAGACAGTATGAAGAAGTGGAGTGCTTAAGTTCATAATCAGTTACAATTGAGTTTGTTTATTGACAGCACTGAAAGAACCTCTTGGCAACACAGTGTGTGTGTGTGTGTGTGTGTGTGTAAGTACAACAATAAAAGCCTCAGTTAATTCTGTTAGTAGTCAAAATCTCCAAACCCGTCTCAGCGGCCTCCTTTACATCTGGCGCTTACATGCAAAATGGAAAACAGCGCTTGCGTATTACTTCACAGGTCGTGGTAACGCAACATTTCCGTCATTTATCAACTTTTAAAACACGTTTTCTGTCATTTTGACAGATAAAAAAAAAAAAAAGGTATCTGGTCAATTGCGTTTTCCACAGTAAAGAAGTGAAGGACATGTTAAAGCTCCCCTGCGAATACAGGCCGAGAGAGAGAGAGAGACGCCAGTGAGGATTTAAGGAGAGATTCTAGGTGTGTTCGAGTCGAGTAATCCGTGGAATATCCATCGGGCGATGCTGGGAAATTTACAGTGCAGTCCATCATAGTGAACGTAGTGGAAAGGGATTGTTGTGCGAGGTCTGTTATCACTTAGTCGTGCTGCGTGTCGATAATGAAACGCATTAGCATTTACACCTTCACTGAATGTGCTCGAGCGTGACGCTGTGGTGATACGAGATCTGGAAACGCATGTTAACGTGCTTCATGCATTTATCACCCGTCTAATAAACCCCGTTAAACCTCGATGGTGTTAAGGCTTTAAATCAACTGCAAACTGCAATGAACAAATGACACTACATGCACTGAAAATTGTTTCGTTTAGAAACCAGTTTTTCTAATAATTACAAAGAAATGGCAGTAAAACGTTGAATTAAAGGTGAACTTTCCAAGCAGAAAGCCTGAAATAGTATTTACATGTTAAACATACTCCAGTAATACAGTTTGCTTGTTTGCTTTGCATGCAAATGAATCACGTATTAATATTGAAGATAAGAAAAAAAAGATCATTTCATTGTGGAAAACGAAAGCACTGAATACACCTTACAAAGAGTAAATGTATAGCTTGTACGATTGGCCTAGAGTCCACATCCATCGGTTGAGGTTGTGTGATGTGTTTGTGATGTTGTTTAGCCTGTGCAGACGGACGTCTTTGGCTGTTGCGTCACATCGCACTCACTCCTGCTGGTCCTGCAAAGTGTGGTTTGGCTGAAGGGATGGACTGAAAACAGCTCAGGCCCTAAACTGGCCAATCACAACCACAGCAGATAATCCCACACTGTTCACACGCACATGAGACGCAAACTATTGCCAGCTGTATTGACTGATTTGATATTGATGGATTTTAAATTAGGCAATGGTTGGCATTAGACAATAGTGTAAAACATCAAGCTTTTTAATGATTTTATTTTATTTTTTATTTTTTATACATTATTTTATTACTTTATTTAATTTTTTTTGTATTTTATTTTATTATAATTCATTTATTTAGTTAACATTAATATATTATATTTTTTATTTTATTTTTTTAATGTTTGTATTGTTGTTGTTGTTTTTGTTTTGTTAATTTTATTTTATTATTTATATTCATACTTTATTTTATTTTATTATTTTAATTTATTACTTTATTTTTATTTTTTATTTAATTGTTTAATTTATTTATTTTACTTTATTGTAGTATTTTATTTATATATTTTTTTGTATTTTATTTTATTATAAATAATTTACTTTACTTTAATATATTATATTATTTATTATTTAAATGTATTTTTGAATTTATTTTTATATATTATTTATATTATATTATTTTTTTGTTTATTTTATTTTATTATAATTTTTTTTATTTTATAATTATCATTTATTTACTTTACTTTAATATATTATATTATTTTTATTTGATTTAAAATTTTACATTTATTTAATTTACTTTACTATTTTACTCTATTTTATTATTTTGATATATTTTATTATTTTATTTTATTATAATTAATTAATTTACTTTACATTAATTTATTATATTATTTATTGTATTTTTTGTATTTTTGTATTGTTGTTGTTTTTTTGTTAATTATTAATTTAATTTAATTTAATTTAATTTAATTCTTTATTTCATTTTATTATTTTAATTTATTACTTGATTTTATTTATGTTTTGTTTTATTGTATTTATTAATTTTATATTATATATATTTGTAATTTATTTTATTATAATTAATTTACTTTACTTTAATATATTATATTATTATTATTAAATTGTTTTGTATTTTATTTTATTTTACTATATTATTTATATTATATTTTATTTTTAGTTGTTTTTGTTTATTTTATTTTATTAAAATCCATTTATTTACTTTACTTTATTTTATATATATATCTTTTTTTTACTTTACTATTTTACTTTATTTTATTTTGATATAATTTTTTTTATTTTTTATATTATAATTCATTTATTTTACTTTACTTATATAATATAATATAATATAATATAATATAATATAATATAATATAATATAATATAATATAATATAATATAATATAATATTTTTGTATTTTGCATTTTTTTTTAATGTTTTAATTTTTTAATTTGTGCCCAAGCACCGGCAGCTTACTTGGGGCGTTTAAATGAAAATCTGCACCAAACAAACAAACAAACAAACAAACATTGTTTATTTATTAATGTATTTATTGATTGATTTATTCCTACCTAAATAAATAAACAAATACATTATGCTGCACATTTTCTTTTAAACTGGCCAGGTCAGTTGCAGATGTAGGGCTGTTTGCAGGGATTTCGTCCGTATTTAGATAAAGTAGCCTTGAGACACGGATGTTTCTTATCCTCAGTTGCAGCCCTTACGATGTCAGGCGTTTTGTTTCCAGTATATTTGGAGGTGTGAGTGTGAGAGTGTAGGACTCAGAGATACAGTCTGGCACCGCATTTAGTGCCCACAAGAGAAGCATTGCATGGGAAAAGGGGAACATGCAAAATGCATCCATCTGCACTGCCATCCACCCACACGTACATACATCGACATCTGAATTTCCCACTGGTCGCCATGATACTCAATCATTAATACACCCAGTCTGACAGACAGACAGAAGGGGGAATTTCCACGAGACCTCTGTGAAAATCCATATGCAAACCAATGGTTTTGTAAAATGTCAAAACGGGAGATCAAACCAAATCAAATAAGTGGTATAAAGAATTTGCTTGGGATTTGCGCAGTAGTGGTCACAATGGTTGTCATTTTTGGGAGGGGAATAATTGGCATCATTTGGTAATAATAGAGTAAGAGGGGGGAAAAAAACACATAAGCAAAGCTTATTATGGCAAATGAAGCCACCAGCGTCTGAGTTACACGTGATACAGCTCACCACAAATGTGCCTTACGCTATATGTAATGTATATTATATGAATTATGCGGTTGCATATGAACGTTTGGGTGTGTAAGTTTATCTATCATCCTGAAATACTACAGGAGAGGAAAATGCATCTGAGTGATGATTCCCAATCCCATATGTGCAATTGCACTTATACAAATCAGATGCATCTTGCAGTTTATTAAAGAGCAAATGTGAGGTAGAACGTCATGTGAACAGATCTGCAAACTATAGTCATTCGTCTCTGGCCTGCAAATTACAGCTGGCAGCAAATTTAGGGATTGTTCAACTTTAATCAGCGTATCGCATTGTTCAAGTATACACTACTTGATTTAATCGATTTATAAAAACATGACTGGAAATGGTTTTTATGTATCATTTGGAATTTGGAGTCGACAAATTTGTCGTTAGTGTTTTGTTGCAGAAAGTGCATCATCAGCTTGAACAAATAATAGGAGAGCTGCCTAGTTAGAATAATGACTGCTTGTTTTTTCCCTCAGGTTCTCCGAGTGCTCCCAATCAACGATGTTATCAATGCTGTGGAATCTGGCCTGCTTGCATCATGTGCGCTACCTCGATGGAGACAGCTCCTATTTCCCAGACCTTTCCTTCATGACAGAGCGGGCCCGTGAACAATGCGTCTCTGTGCAGTTTGTTTTCTCCAGCGATCAACTTGTTTTTAACATCCTCTGCGTTGAGCGGTGGCAATGGAAAGAGTGGGCCGGGCCCTGGCCGTACTCTGGCTTTCAGTTCTGCTGCTTGAGCCCAGTGGACAAGCCTGACACTTCTGAGGGAGTCCCGAAGCCACGGGCACCTACGCCAAGCTTTGAGCTCACTGTTTTGACTGGGTATGTGTCGGGTGAGGGGGCGAATGCTTGCTGTATGGGAAGTGGCAGAGTGCTAGCTTCGATTTGCCGTTTCCCAAGACTCCCTATTCTACAGTCTTCCCGCCAAACCCTGGCCATAATGGTTTTTGCGTTCAATCAAGGGCAGCGGCAAGCATTGGACAAGGCGTGTTGGGAAAGTGGGCTTGGAAGAGCTCTAGGTGAAGTGCCAGGAAGTGATGACAACCGTGTGGTTTGTGGAGCGTCACACCACACATGCTCCTGAAGAAAAGGTACACTTTGCTCTAGCTCTGTCGCACAAATAGAGTTGTTTTCTCCAAGAGGGGAAAATATGACAGCTAATGCATCTAAACTGCCATATGTGCGCACACACACACACACACACACACACACCCCCTTCCCACCCACCCATGAAATTAGATGTTTTGCTAAAATATGGAACCCGTTTTTTTTTCTTCTCGGGGTGGAGCACGTTGGGTTAGCTATTGATGGTTTCCACTGTTCTTACACCATTTCAGCCATGTTTTACGACGCTCTCCACTTGAGTGGACGCACATGCCTCCTTAAACACACTGCAGAGACCAAAGTGGCGAGAACACATCCCGGGAGAGCTGGATTTGCCTGATTCTTGCGCAACGGACCTGTGCTCGGTCTGGAGGCACGCTAAGCGTACGCGTCAGAGTGTTTCCGTCGTTACCTCGTTAGCTAAGCCTCGTGTTGGGATTATGGGAAATGTCTTGGTGACCCTGGAAACAAAAGCATGACTTAATCAGCCTATAAAAACAGAGACAGTGGCCAAGACGTTGAATTCAGCCAAGAGGCTTGCCATACACCGCACTGCTACATGCTAGAGCCGTAAACATGGAGGACGGAAAAAAGTTATTGATAAATATTGGTTATTTGTAGCGGATGGTTTTAAAGGGGTAGTTCGCCCAAAAGTGAAACCCTCATGTTGTTCCAAAGTTGTATGCGTTTATTTTCTTCTGTTGAACACAAAAGAAAACACTTTGAAGAATGTTGTTAATGACGGTAGCCATAGAGCGATGCAGGTGTGACTTTGTAGTCCAAAACGCGGAGGCGAGTTAGCATATTAGCACCTCCGGTTCCCTCGTCCCAAAGTCAATGGGTTTTTTGAATGGGATTTGTTAAATGGCTGAAATAAGGTCTGTGGTAAACACAAGCATTCACGTTTTATTCATCGACATAAAATACATCAGTATTTCCCGACTCGTGATTTTTTGAAGCTGTTATGTGTCTTGAAAAAGGCGGTTTGCTAACAAGTGGGACTACAGAGGCCGTCGGGGACATTAAACGTCATTACGCCAAAAAGGTCATTCTGCTCATAATTGTGCTCTTATAATCTATACATCTCAAACGCTCTGGGAAAATGTTTTTAGATAAAGACTGAAAGAGTTGTCGGACGTTTAGTGATGGTGACGTTGAATTCGCGGGACTGTGGTGTAGTCCGTTTATAGCCTGCCTTTAGTTTTTGCGACTGCATTTAGGCTTCAAAATTATTAGAAGTTGTGTTCATCTGTGATAATTATCTTGATGGACAAAATGTGTACATATCATCAACTTTTGTTGATCACAGAGCTTGTTTTTTGCGATAATCCAAAAGCCTATGGGAAGAGCCTATTGGGTTTTTTACTCGAGGGAACCAGTGTGATGGGAACTGCCGGTTGGCCTATTGACTTTTTTCCCTACTATGGAAGTCAATGGCTACTGTCAACTGTTTGATTGCCAACTTTCTTTAAAATAAACTAAATAATAAAAAAAACATGAAAATTCTGTCATCATTTACTCATCCTCAAGTTGTTCCAAACCTGTATGAGTTTCTTTCTTCTGTTGAACACAAAAGAAAACACTTTGAAGAATGTTGTTAATGACGGTAGCCATAGAGCGATGCAGGTATGACATCACTTTGTAGTCCAAAACGCGGAGGTGAGTTAGCATATTAGCACCTCCGGTTCCCTTGTCCTGAAGTCAATGGGTTTTTCGAATGGGATTTGATAAATGGCTGAAATAAGGTCTGTGGTAAACACAAGCGTTCACGTTTTATTCATCGACATAAAATGCATCAGTATTACCCGACTCGTGATTTTTTTGAAGCTGTTATGTGTCTTGAAAAAGGCGGTTTGCTAACAAGTGGGACTACAGAGGCCGTCGGGGACATTAAACGTCATCACGCCAAAAAGGTCATTCTGCTCATAATTGTGCTCTTATAAACTATACAACTCAAACGCTCTGGGAAAATGTTTTTAGATAAAGACTGAAAGAGTTTAGTGATGGTGACGTTGAATTCGCGGGACTGTGGTGTAGTCCGTTTATAGCCTGCCTTTAGTTTTTGCGATTGCATTTAGGCTTCAAAATTATTAGAAGTTGTGTTCATCTGTGATAATTATCCTGATGGACAAAATGTGTAAGTATTATAAACTTTTGTTGATCACAGAGCTTGTTTTTTGCAATAAGATTCAGGCAGATTCATATGACACATTTCAATTCTGTTTACTTTACTTAAACATATCTAATTTTGTCACAGCTTTATTGAATTGTGTTCAATCAACATACTTTATTTAAAGTTTACTTAAGTTGTGTAAAACTACATGAAATATTTGTTTTGACATAACTAACTGGGCAGTGGATCTGTAGTTCCCAGCATGCTTTGCAAGGGACTCCATTAGGAGAGTACATTTAGGGATTAAAGTGTTATTTTATGTGTTTTTCTGTAAAGGGAAAGATGTTGTTAGTTAATGTTAGTGTTTAATGTTTAGTTGGACATTTAGAGGAGTTTCTGTAATGTTTTTGTGGTTACCGTTATGCTGAAGAGTGGTGCCTGTGCTTAGGCTGTGGGCACTCAGTCATGCTAATGTTAAGAGTGACACCTCTTTTCTTATATTTTCATTATATACATTGTGTATGATAATGAATGAAACTGCTTATAATTGATTTTCCAATTAAATGTTTTAATTTAAGTTTGACAAGTATAAAAAAGTCGTGTTATGAGTGTATAAATGTCATTTAAACTGTATTTGATCAAATTGAGTTTGACCAACTCAAATACAGTGTCCAAAATTGAGTTGGACCAAAATGGGTAATTTTCTTGAGTGTATATGGGAAGATCCTATTGGGTTTTTCTCGAGGGAACCAGTGTGATGGGACCTGCCGGTTGGCCTATTGACTTTTTTCCCTACTATGGCTACCGTCAACTGTTTGATTGCCAACATCCTTTAAAGGTCCCGTTCTTCGTGATCCCATTGTTCAAACTTTAGTTAGTGTGTAATGTTGCTGTTAGAGCATAAATAATACCTGTAAAATTATAAAGCTCAAAGTTCAATGCCAAGCGAGATATTTTATTTAACAGAAGTTCCCTTTCAAAGCCTACAGCGAACGGCTGGCTTGGACTACATCCTGGTACTTCCTTCATAAATGACGTCAGTAGAACAGTAGAACAGACTAACCTCCGCCCACAAGAATACGAGAAAAAAGGGGGCGTGGTCTTGTTGCTGTCCCACGTGGAGAAGAGGAAGTGTCGCGTGGAGAAAAGGAAGTGTTGCGTTTGAGTGTGTTTGTCGCCATGTCTTCGAGATGCTGTTATTTTCATCCCGGAGTCAAATCACCTTTGTTTGGCTTTCCCAGGGATGCTGGGAAAGATCCTATTGGGTTTTACTCGAGGGAACCAGTGTGATGGGACCTGCCGGTTGGCCTATTGACTTGTTTCCCTACTATGGCTACCGTCAACTGTTTGATTGCCAACGTTCTTAAAAATAAACTAAATAATAAAAAAAAACCTGAAAATTCTGTCATCATTTACTCATCCTCAAGTTGTTCCAAACCTGTATGAGTTTCTTTCTTCTGATGAACAAAAAAGAAGATATTTACAAAAAAATAAACAGTTGATTGGCCCCATTGACTTCCATTTTTTCCCCCCAAGGAAGTCAATGGCTAACGTCAACTGTTGGCTAACCCACATTGGCTAACCAACATTCTTTAAAACGTCTTCTTTTGTGTTCAACAGAAGAAAGAAACTCAGATAGGTTTAGAACAACGTGAGGCTAAAGATTTAAATTTTTGTGTGAACTATCCCTTTAAAGTGCTGCGCATTTCCGAAGCTCAGGTGGAAGGAAGGAATTTATTTACTATGCAGAGGAGTTGGAAGGTTTCATACTTGTGCTTATCAGAGTGTGCATGCAAATTTGTTGCAAATGAATGTGTTCACACAAAAGTGCCTGTTAATAATTTTCAGAGTATTTCCTCTTAAGGCAAGCAACATCACAGAAATAAATGACACATTAGGGAGTGCCTTAGAGTTGTTCGGTGAAGTGCAATGACATCATTGCTCTATTTTTAAGACGTGACTTTGCAAATTCACAAATTTGACTGAGCTGAGAAACTGAAATAGTTAATGTTTTCAAAAAAGCCTGTCCCGACTGCTCTGCTACTCCAATTGCTATCACCACGACAGGAAATCTCCCAAGAGTTTGGAAATAATTAATAAAGGATCCTAAACACGGTCTGAGATGTAGTGCTTTACAATGACATCTTGGCAATGGTGTGGCGGTAGCCAGCAGACCATTACTGGGACGCCGACTCAGTTTCTGTCTGTGGCTGGGGCGGTGCTGTGTCTTCTGAGCAGAGATCTGGCTTAGGCTAAAACTTGTGTGAAGTGGCTCCATATGGGCTGATCCAACAGCGTCCAAAACCATTGAGGTTGCAGAGGCAGTCTGACGCACAACAGCAGAAAGGGGCAGTCAATTCTATTTTAGCAATTACGTACAGAAGAGCCTGGCACATAGAGGACATGGGGAAATAGCAAAACACAGCCTCACTACTGGTCAGTTTGTCAATACGTTCACTACTGTTAAGTGCCTTTTAAGAAATAAAACATTGAGACAAGAGAAGAGCCACAAAATGATTCTCACAATGGAGTTGTACGTTGACTGATGAATCATCCTGAAAGGCATGCAGGGTGTTCAGACCTTAGCATAATTATCTGCATTTTAGATGGTAAACCTCAAGTGTATCGTATTCATGCTGTTTTATTAGCTTCGAATGAACGGTGGTCTCAATAGAAGAGCTGATGACACTACTATAAAGTCAAAGCATTAGTACAGATGTAGTTACATGCCATTAAATGTCATTACAACAATAGAAATATGATTGAGCCAATGAGTTGCAAACAAGCCAAAGCAAAGATAGTATGGGTTCTGACATGGTGGAAATGTGAAGCAGATGTGTTCCCCTCATCCAAGATGCTGTCAGATGGCTTTATCAGCCCCAGCCCTCTGGGAACTGCCCTTTAACCCCAAACACTCCAATAAATCTGATATTTAGACATTTGCCGGTGTATTGCAATCTGAGGTAATTCACATTTCACGTGTGTTGCCTGGTCCTCTTTGTGCACTTGTAACTATGCATTTCACTGATGTCCGATTTTGTAAACAAATTGCTATTTTAAGTCAGATCTTCTCGATGCTTCATTTCAACCGAACAGATCTGCGCTGCGTTTCCCCAGAGCATCGTTAGCCAACCGCAAGTTCTGTCGTTATCAGCGTAGTTCAACGAGTCCGAAACCATAGTTCCAACAAACATTCACAAACAGCATTGCAAAGTTGTGCAGTTGGAACGATGACCTGTATTTAGAAGCATAGATTCTTGTTTGCATAATGTGAAAATAGGCAAATTTTCCGTCTCCCCTAGAGTTAAACAGTTGAGTGTTACCGTTTTTTCGAATCCATTCAGCCGATCTCCGATCTAAGCATAGCTTAGCATAGATCAGGGGTTTTCAAACTGGGGTCCGGGGACCCCCAGGGGTCCTCCAGAGGGTTCTAAGGGGTCCCCAGAAAGTTTCAGAGAATAAAAAAACAAAGCAAAAATGGATAAAGTCTACCGAACATTCTAACGGTTTCTCTCCTTTCTTGCCGTATACATACTTTCTAGAATTGTATTTGTTTGCTTTGTATCTTTCTAGAGAGTTTTTCTCACTATAGTCCTCTATCTTGCTCACTGGGGTTGTAAGGCAGTTTTCTTAACGCAGTACGTGCAGCTTAGCCTGACGTCGTCATACTCAATTCTAGTCAGAATTTGAGTCTGATACTGCTCTGTTGGGCTGTGATTATGGGGCGTGTTTAAACCGAACCAGGAAAGACCTCAATTGGATAGACCTACAACCAATCAGAGCAACGGAGCGACGCATAACGTTAGTTGTCAAATGTCAACAGAACTCAACTGCACTGTGTTGCCAAGTCCGCGGGTTGAAGCGACCCCAATTATGTGATATACAGACCCAGGAATGCGAAATTTAGCAGGCAGTCCAGCCAAAATAACACATATTTTACCCCCCAAATGCCATTTTTCCCGGAGAACCCCCCCAACCCGGAAAGCTATTGGGCTTGTTTTTGGCTAGTTTTGAGTAACAATCAGGATTGGGCGGGTTTTGTTGTACAAACTTGGCAACCCTGCCTGCCACACGCTAGAATAAGTCACGTTAGAAGAAGAAGATGAGTGTAAACGATCTTTGCCGGTTTTGTAAAAAAAGAATTTAAGGATACACAGAGCACTTACCAACACGATCATCATTTCTGAGAGAAATGGTGAAGGTGAATGCATATACGAACAAGTTCTCCGTTTAGGATTAGAACAAATTCAACTCAAGCGCCTTTGATGACGTGGATGATTACGTTACTGTTTATCATCTGCCCATCATCGTCTAAAGCCCGCCCTGACAATTTCATTGGTCCGAACAGTTTCTGTTTGGGCATAATTACTTCTCTATGGATCAAGTCCAGACCGAACTGCCCGTACAAATTTTTTTGTGGGCGGGGCTAAGTTCGTCTGGCATCCAGGCTACGTGCAGCTGCTTACATACATTGTTTTGTGAAAGATTATTGTCTTATACAAATAATTTTTAATTGAAAATGTTCTTCTTCAGGTTTATACATCCAACATTAAGTATAGCCAATTTAAGTTGGGAAACAATATTATGTCACACTTACTATTTATGTAGTTTAAATGTTTTTTCATGCATAAAAATAGATTGATTTTAGGAAGAGGGTCCCTCATAAAGGTTCATCATATTTGGGGGTCCTTGGTATCAAAACGTTTGAAAACCCCTGGCATAGATCATTGAATCTGATTCTCGCTCAAAAATAACCAAAGAGTTTCAATATTTTTCCTATTTAAAGACCAACGGAAAATGAAAAGTTGTGATTTTCTAGGCCGATATGGCTAGGAACTATACTCTCATTCCTGCGTAATAATCAAGGAACTGCTAAGCTATGCTAAAAGTGCTACCGCCAGACCCGGAGATCGGCTGAAACGATTCGAAAATGGTAAAACTCAACTGTTTAACTCTAGGAGAGACGGAAAATGAGCCTATTTTCAAAAAAGTGGCGTGTTTCTTTTAATAAATCCTTATCTTGAGCAAAATAAGCAAGCTGTCATTCAGTACAATCTTTTATTTCGAATGTATAGAAATGTCATTTAGGTCTTTTAGTTTGTCAAGAGATCTAAAGCGCCGTTTTTGAAGAGTGTGCATGTGCGCACCTGCTCTTGTATGTAAGAATTATGATTGAATCTGGAAATAAAGCAAAATAACTTAAAAAAATTAAAATTTGTCCTCAGATGCCATCTGTGTATTGTTAAGGATTAGTTCACTTTAAAATGAAAATTAGCCCATGATTTACTCACCCTCAAGCCATCCTAGGTGTACGAACACAATCTGAGTTATATTAATAAATATCCTGCCGCTTCCCAGCTTTATAATGGGAGTGAAGGGGGCTCACGAGTTTGAAGCTCAAAAAAGCACATCCATCCATCATAAAAGTGCTCCACACGGCTCCAGTGGTTAATAAAGGCCTTCTGAAGCAAATTGATGGGTTTGTGTGAGAAAAACTTTATAAAATAAAATATCTAACTTCCTCCTGACCGCCTTCCTTTTAAAAAAAATCGTAACTGACATGACTTATGACCTAGGACGTAGAGTAAGCGCTTTGAACGGCGAGAGGCGTTACACTTTCTTCGTAAGTTGAATATGGAAGATGGTCTGGCGGAAGTTAGATATTTCACTTGTTAAATATGGATATTTTCCATACACAAACGCATCGATTCACTTCAGAAGGACTTTATCAACTCCCCAGAGCCGTATGGAGTACACTGTAAAAAGAAGTCTGTAAAAATAGGGTACAATGTACTGTATAAATATGAAGGAATTTTGCGTATTGTTTTTTTTTACAGGCGTTTTACCTGTATTTTGAATTACACATTGCATTAGTTTGTGTTTTAAGGGTTAATGGAAATTTCCGTAGAAAAATTACCAGTACATTTTCCGTTTTTATTTTTTACAGTTTATATTTATGATGGATGGATGCACTTTTTTGAGCTTCAAACTCATGCCATTATAAAGCTTGGAAACATCAGGATATTTGTTAATATAACTCTGATTGTGTTCATCAGAAAGAAGAAAGTCATATACACCTAGAATGACTTGAGGGTGAGTAAATCATGCGGTAATTTTCATTTTAAAGTGATCTAATCCATCAATTCAATCTCAAACGTATTAATTAAAAGAAGTTATTACTCCACCACCTGCGTGACATCAAACAACATGTTTGAACGACAAATTCGCGACTCGAGTTTCGGGAAACAGCCATGACTAGCTAGTTGATTTCTTCAACGATGCATCGTACCATATGTTAGTTAAGCAGCGAGTTACGTCGTTGTACGGGAAACGAGAGGTTTTCATCTGGAAAGATGTTATTTCAGAGAAGATCAGGGGCCGGTTGCACAAACCGTTAAGACTAGTCTTACAAGTTAGACATACATTTTTTTCTTTAAGACTGTTCATAATTTTATTTAAATCAGTTACATAAAAACATAGACTGGCCTAATTTGATATGAAAAGTAAGACTGAATGCCACTTGCTTAACTGCTAGTGGCTCATACTAGATCTTAAGACACTGTCTTAACATGATGGCTTAGTTTATGCAACTGGCCCCAGATGATAGGTACCAAGGGAAAACAGTGCATGCTTCCATACGACATGGATATTTGCATGGGGATCTGCAACTTTTCCTCATTTGCACCTTTATTATGAGGAGCTTGCAGGTAAGGAAGAGCTGTTATAGTGGACCCCCCACACCATCACTTATTACCAGGCAGAGCCCATATTCTGCTCTTAAGCCCCTACAGCCTTTGGATCCGGATCAACTTTAGATCAGAGAGTAAGTGTCAGGGCTGCAGTCCAATGCTAATGGCAAATAGAACCATATGACGAGCCCAAAACCCTCAGTTCTTCTGCCACACACCTGGGGAGAAGTGAGGACTCTGGTTGGAGTCATGGATAACAGAGCCCCAGATCCGGCTTCAGCACTACAGAACGTCAATGCGCCATTTCTGGAGCACGAAACTTCACAAGGTGAGAGGACACTGGAGAATGACATCATCTGAGATGGTTTTCGGGGTCTTAACCTTGTCTTTGCTCACAAGTCTCTTTCCAACCTACATCTTTTTCACATCTTCATGTAAAAGGGCTTTTATATGTTGGACTCTTTCACAGCTTTTTTTCCTTGATGGCATTTGTTTCCCTTTGCTCTTTATTATTCTCAAGACATCCATTTCAAATTCTTTTATAGGCTGTTCAAAATGGTAATGATGTGAGATCCCAAACCGCCGACTGATTTAGAGGACTTGGAACCTGGCTGGGGAGTGCAGACTGGGTTGTACAGAACATCCAAAGCCACTAAGGTACACTAACCGACCCAAGTGTACGCTTGGCCTTTCTTTATCTACAAGCTCTTCATCAACTCTCTCTAACTTTGCTACCCTCTGCTTCTTTCAGCACCCCTCCCCTCCAGTCACTGTATTTCTCTCCCACATCATGCTTCGGAAACACAGCAGCCCTCCCCGAACTAAGAATTTACATTTGTGATTCTGCACAAGCTTCCACACTCTCTTTCTCTACCTTCCTAATCGCACTATTGCTCAAGACAATGATTTCAAAACAGGGCAATTAGTGTAATGTTGGTGAACGGCTGGCATATGCGGATGTTTCCTATTAAAATCATTGTTGGCTTCAGCATCCGACTCAACTACTTTCTCTCTTGGCAGCGGAACCTCTCTTGCAAATGAGCTCTGTGAAACCTTATCCCCCACTGGATTCAAAGATGTTGTATCACTGTATGCAGAGTAAGTCCAGATGAGTTGATTCCTCAATATGGAGGTGATTGCCAGACCACTGAACTGTGGTGAAGGTCTGGTATTAAGGACCGTAACAAGTGACTGGCTTTCACCTCTGATACTCTGAGCCAATTTGAAAGATCTCCATCGTATGAAGTCTCCACATGATGAGGTGAGGTTCCTCCATAGCTGAGATGATTCATTAGGAGGGCACAATCCAGGTCAGTCATTTTTATTGGAGCACAGTTGACTTTACGACTTTACACAGTTTGTATACTTCATTTTGATAAGGTAGCATTGGGTGTGCACCAGTATAATTTTAGACTCTTAAGTCAATCTCTGCCGTTTGCGAGCCAGCAATGTCTTTGGTTGTTTCCAGGCAAAGCTTCACAAATCATGCCAGGGTACTTTGCGACTGCTGACGCAAGAGCTCAAAATAAAAGGGTCTTTTCCCTGCTATTCTCTGTCAGAATATAACTCAGGCACAACATGGTCAAACGGTTAGATGAAAGGCTGTGGTGGTGGCTGCTTCCCAAGGTTTCCTCGTAATCATAATCTGACAGTGATAAACCTTGAAATTTATGTCTGCTGCATAAGAGTGAAATCAAGAGGCCAAAAGAGGTGCTGCTGTGCAGATACGCTTGAGAAAAGAATGAGCTGTTGGGTGGGGATTTTCTTCATGCAAACCTTCATAATTACAGGTGGATTTGGTGGCCTGGAGGATATGCGTCTTTGTTTCCATGTCCTCAATCTCCGTTTCATCTGAAAGTAAAAAATGCTGGAATCATCAGGAGGGTGTGCCGTGGTTTCTCAATACAGACAGGTCGCCATTCCTTCTCAAAACCAACACATGGAATTCTCTCAGTCTACTTTGATAATCCTCAGTCGTGCTCCCCCCACCGTTAACCTTTCTCTCAAAGCCTGGAGAGTAGTGGGGTGTCCTCAAAGCA
The DNA here is from genome assembly GCA_023566225.1 of Romanogobio albipinnatus. NCBI lineage: Eukaryota > Metazoa > Chordata > Actinopteri > Cypriniformes > Gobionidae > Romanogobio > Romanogobio albipinnatus. The sequence continues at coordinate 46,723,827 of CM042257.1, read as the reverse complement.
AGCAGGGATCGACCATTGTCAATCTGTAGGGGTGTTTTGATTAAGGGTGAAGTGTATACCGGTGATTATTTGCCGTCATGGGGAGCTTGAGCAGAAGCAGGCGAAGGCCTCACCGTTTGTTTGCACAGGGAATATTGGTGTTTTGTCCTGGGAAAGACCGTCTTGGATTAAGATTTAGGGCTGAGGTGGAGGATAAAGTTTCTTTTGGTTAATATCCACTGTACATACTTGATAATCTCAATAATGGAAACAAAACATCCACGATAATGACCTCAGCCACAAGGCAGCCCTCGCTTGTTGGGGCTCTCCTAAATAGCCTTCATCCGTATGAAGTGCAGAGGGAGTCCTCTTATTTCCATTGGCGTGTGGTGAAAGGGGGATGAGGAGTGTGTATGTGTGTGTGTGTGTGGAAGTATCCATGAGCGCAAGTCAGAAGGAAAGGGGCACGTCTGGGTCCGACCTGACAACAAGCGCATATGGAAGTGATCAGTTGGATGTTGGCTGGCATGACGTCTCCCGCACAGGGGCATTTTTGAAGAAGTGATGGAGTTGGGGGTACACATATCCTACATGGCCCGTGATGGTTTCTGAACCCGACTCAATTGGATGGGAATGGAATTCTTGGAGAATGGAGGAAACGATCAGTGTTCGCTCCCGGTGGTTCCCCGCAGTAATCCCCTGCAGGAGTGCTGGAGGCGGCCCGCTTATGAACAAAGACACTGCTCAAGAGTTTATGAAGAAAGTGACAAGAGAACAGCTATATGATTGGACAGTGGACTCTGCAGAAATCCAACTCCTAAAGTTACAGTGCAATATTCAAACAAGGCACATAATCTGCAACAATTACAGGTGTGTGAGAGATTCGGGGGGCGGTTTTGAAAATGAGATAATGTGGAAGCGTCAGGGCACAGCGTAAAGCAGCAATCACATACTAGCAGATGGGAGTGATCACGCTTGACTGAACAGAATATACTGTCATCCGGACTCACTATTAAGCTACAAAACAACCACACAGCATAATCATATTGCCATCATCATTATGATAGAAAAAAAAAAAAACTGTAGGGTATTGACCCCATTTCCCCTCTAATGGTTTTCCAATTGTTTTCTGACCATCTCACTGATTGTTCGAATAGATTATCTGTGTGTTTTAGTGCTGAGAGAGAAGAAAAGGCCTTTTAACCAAGAGGCACATTTTCAAAACTTTATCATGTGATAAAATACGTTCTATTAAAGTCTCCCTGTGGTGGAAATCAAGTTTTTAATGTTGCTTGTATGTCTATGTGGTGTTTTTAATGCGCTTGCAAACAAAACATGTGCAAATTCATGTCAACTCCATTGCTGAATATTTTCTCTTTAAAACTGCAGTGAACCAAAGACTCATAAACACGGTTTAAAACCATTGGGTTTTCTTATGTCACACACTACCTTGTATCCAATCACTTTAATGTGTGGGCGGGGCTTTAGCATATCATTAACTGCTGCAAAGCAGGGGAGTCTCAAAAGAAGAATAGGGTACTTTTAGCAATATAGCGGGTGAATTATGCTTATGATGTTATGATGAACTATACGCCTTTCTCCACTGACGTTCTATGATGTTTAAAGCGTTTCTAAGGATGTCAGACTAGTCAGAGATAAGTCAGACTGAGATGGCGAATGGGAACATGGTTCATTAGCGGTTTGATAATGTAGTCAAGCCGAAGGCTAATCATATTAATTACCGCATGTGTCCGACATTGTAAAGAGCGATAACATTGTGCTTCATTTACTACAGTAAAGTTGGCCGAGTGGATCTCCAAGCTGTTGCGAGTGAGTGGAGGCGGGGCTAATTTGCATATTCATGGTTCCGCGTATACTAAATGAAGCAAGGGTGTCGAGTTACATTCAAGCTATTTTAAAGCATGAAAAACAAATTCACAGGAGTTTTAAGGGATACAATGATTGACCACAGGGGTATCAGAAAACATGCATGCTCTTACAGAATGGTTTTTATATTTGAAGTATTACCAGTAAGCATCGTCTGTCAAAAAGGATAAATCCTGCACATCTTAGACCATCTGTTTTGAAGACAGTAGCTGACCTGACTAAAGTGCATCTGCTGTTATGTCTGGAGTGATGATGCCATGCTATAAAAGCCAATTATGATGGATATGACCATAATTGAGAGGGTTGCTGCTGAGGTCATTTCCTGTCAATACTGCGGCCCGCCTCTCTGAGGGTGGTCAGTGAGAATGTGGGCCTCAGCATGTGGGCCTGTCTGGACTGTCTGGGGCCCTGATGGATCAACTCCTCATTCATCACGTGAAACACCATTTCACAAACACACACATATAGGAAAATTCTCCGCTGGCGCTTAGAGGTCTGTCTTGTAATTTCTTCTGACATGTGAAAATGTCACTCATTTCATCCAAATGCTTTTTTTCTTTTCTTTTTTCTTAGCGTGTAGGAGTTCCACTATCACATCATTGACAAGCGTGTGCGTTTAGCAAAGCTGACAATGATGAATGTGAGATCAGTGGGAGGTGATACAGCATTGTGCCTAATATTCTGTCAAATTCAATAACTAGTTGTGGACAGTGCAACACATAAGGGAGAAGTTGAGTTTGATGGATGGGGAATGGACGGTCGGACTGATGAATTGACAGAGATCAGTGAGATGTGATTTTGATTAATGACCACTCAGAGAACATTCTTTCTTATTACTGATGATGGGTGTGAAATCTTCAGATCCTCTTTCTGGTCCTTTACGTTAACCCCTATGACAGATCGCTGTCGTCCATTTGCATTGTTCTTCCAACTCACTATAGCAACCGTACGCGCTGAATGTCACATAGCTTTAGGTGGCCTTCATAACTCATACTAGAATCTGACATTTGACAAATGGTGTCACAGACTCTTCAGGGAACACTACCTGTCAAACTATGATGTGTGAAACAATCTGTAAGGACATTCACACAGTGTATGAGTTTACATTCAAGATGCATCTGTGAGACTTTCTAACCTGCAGTCATCGTCACAGTATCTGAAGTAAATCTCTATGTTGCGTACACACTATAAATTAACATTTGGCACAATCGAAACCGCCGATTATTTCAAGATGAAATTGATCACCGCAGTGTTTTCAAACACCTTTGAGGCATTTAATGTGTTAATGTGGAACAGATGTATGTGCATATGTGCATGAGTGAGAGAAAGAGTCTCACAGCAGTCTGTTTGCCAGGTCTGCACTATGTCCATCATGTTCAATCTAGATGGATAACTAGTCCACACACACATACACACACACACTGCTTCATCGTTTCAGCTGGTGCACAATGGAAATTGTATGCATGACAATTCTGCGCAGACGACATGGGGCCATTGAAACTTCTGGATTGCATTATTTCTTCAAATATCAAAAACACTTTCCTCAAAGTAATGGTTTATCGGTGAACCAGATGCAACAGCATATCCCTTTACATTCTTCTCAAAATATTTAGGAAGATATTTCATGCTTGGTGTTGTATTCATCCTTCCCCAGTCTTCTGTCAGCCACATGTCAGGCTTTTGGATCATGTCTCATTTTGTAAGTCAGAAGCAGATGACCTTTTTCTCACCCTCTCTCACTGGACTGAAAGGACCCCCTAACTCTCCTTTTCACTGACTGATGGATGAATTGGGACTGGCATCCACCCCCTACCCAGATGGGCGATGTCCTGTCGGAAGGTTTGGGAGGGGGGGGGGGGGGGGTTGTACACGTGAGGCGAAACTGAACCGGGGGTAAAGAGTGATTGTCACTCATCCCGAACTCCCTCTTACCTGTCAATCATTATGACTAATGAGAATTGCATCATCAGGCATCTTGAGGGAAAGAATCCTTGGGGGTGCCACAGATTCACATGCATATGCATGTGTTAGGGTGTGTGCTCGCCTGTGTGGGTTTGTGTACTTAAAAGGATAGTTCACCCAAAAAGTATCATTCTGTCATCATTTGTTGTTCCAAACTTGTATGAAGTTCTTTCTTCTGCTGCACACATCATTTTTTCCATTGTATGGGAAAAAATGGAAGTCAATGGGGCCTATCAACTGTTTGGTTACCCGTGTTTTTTTTTTTGTGTTCGGAAGCCCAAAAATAATTGCATATCCTTTGCTTTGTATAATAATAACATTTTGGATTATTAGACAATGTCGAAATAAAGTGAACCTGCAGAGTTTTGTGTTCAAATGCATGTAAAGGGAACTGTAGTGTTTTGAGTTGTGTGTAAACTCAGGAATAAGCACTGTTTGGCCACTTAACTCTATGTTAGTTTTTGGTTGGCCAGTTCATTGCCCAAAAGACCTGTGCTCACATGCTGCGTCCCAATTCGCCTACTTATACTACGACTCTTTTTGTGAAGAAAAAGTACATACTTTTGAGTGTGTAGCAGAAGAGTATGAAAGTTTGGGACATACTACTTCGTCATCTATAATGGACTCTGTCGCTTAGTTACGTGCATCCCATCACCGTTTAAACTGCCCTGTCAATCATCGTCACAGTTCAAATCCTCCAGATTCAATTGAATTTCCTATCGTATCAGAGAGAAATGTAGATGCACGTTGATCTGCCATTTGTGGGTGTTTAATGCAGAGACTCCTCGTGTGTTTGCAGTTTAAATATAATGATGCATTTACAAGTTAATGGCCAAACGGATCAGTACAAAAGTTCTCAATGCTGCTGCAGGTGAAATATATATCATTTAATAAATATCTTTCCGTCAGGTTAAATACTGATAATTGATCACTTCATCTAAACCTCTCTACTTAACCGTAGGACTCGCACATCCGCCATGTTTGTAGTTTTTTAACACTTTTTATCTGCGTTTGTAGTTCTAATTGAATCCTCGTTCAACTCGCAATAAGTTGTGGGCAATATCAGCTAATCAATAAAAACATTATTTTTCTTCTGATCCATAGGGATTGGTCACATGACAATCGAGCAATTGGCTGAAACAAATGAGCGAAGATTGCGTTATTTCATATCTGGGAGTTTCTGCACCAGCCGAGCAACTGCCATTGAGATGAATGGGAATACTAACAATATCTTTAATTATTAACACTGCATGATTATTTGAAGTCACACAATGTCTTTTGGCTTTAGTCAATATTTCAAATATGATATTCATTATTTTACTTTTGATAAAAATGAAAAAATGCCATCTAATTTTAGTCAACCAGCATCATGTGAATGTGTAAATATGAGTTGTAATATTAAGTTCTGAATATTGTTTAACCCTTATCCCTCTCTCGCACTTTTTAACCGGGGCAAAATGACCCAAAGACCTAAAATTATACTTTTTTTTTTTTGTCAAGAAAGCTTCTTTTGATCCATTTTGATAATATTTTTTCAATTTTTTAATGCAATTTTTCTGGGATATTTTTTTATTTAGCTTTAAATTACTAGATTGTATCAATAAATAATAAATAAATAATAATTTAAGCCCATTCTTTCAACTTAAATTCAAAATAGCTCACAATTTCATGCATAACCCTTTTAATTCAGCTCAAAATATCTTAAAGTGGGTGTCTCTGCCAACGGCTTGTGGCGGAAAAAAAATAATATAAAATGATATTTCATGCCACTAGAGGAAATGTGCTGTTTCGCTGGGTCCTAAAGTCATTTTCTCTTCAGTATGCATTCAGATACACATGTAGACATTATACTTTTTTTTTTTTTCTGGTAAAGTTTTAGAATTTTTAGGTTTTTCTACGTGTACTGAAGCATTCAATTCATTTCTAAAGGGGTCAAATTGACCCGTGAGGGAAGGATTTGTCACTTTTTTAAATTTCAACCACAAAACTCCTTGAATCCAGTCAATTTGTTTTGTGTGTGTGTGTGTGTGTGTGTGTGTGTGTGTGTGTGTGTGTGTGTATTCGTCCTAGTCTTAGGGTCTTGGACCACTCCGATGAACACTCAAAACTGAGTTTTTTAAAAATGAGTTTCGGGTCAAAATGACCCGAGAGAACATCATAAGCCCTGTTTCCACCGAAATTACCCGGAACAATTTGTCCCAGGAACTTTTTTCCCAGGAACTCTTTTCCCCCCAGACCTGCTGCTGTCTGCGTTTCCATCGCGGTCTAAAGTACCGTGAAGATTAGTCCAGTGACGTTTTCATCCTTTGCAAATAAATTTAATAAAGTCTGAACCTCGTCGTCGGCCCATCGGTCGTATTTTTTAAACTCCATTGTTGATTCGAATATCAATCAACTATTTTTGCACGCACCGCAAAAGACTTTTAAAAATACTGGTTGAAATAAAATGCTGTATTATACCACCCCAAAGTCCCTAGTTCCCGGGGAAAGCTCCTGTGGAAGAAACGCGGCTATTATGGACTTTTTTGTCTCATCTTTATCCTTGGCCAAGTAAAAAAATCATTTCATGAACAAATATTTTGGCAGTAATTTCACTGGAAACATTGAATATGCACTATCCAAACTTGAATGGCTGTAATTCAAGAATGCTTTGGAATATATACCCAAGTTTGGTCTCATTTTAAAGATGGCACTCGGCAGATTATTGCTTGTTTATTAATTGAAAGTATGAAAATGTTATGGAAGTTAAAATTTACTGTAAATTAAAAGTACTGTACTAAATCTTTTTTATTTTATATAAAATATATATTTTACAAAGAATAATTACTCTAAGCTATAAGTCTAACCAAGATGTGTTCCAAATTTGAAGTTGATATCACAAAAATGGAAGATTTTGTTTAGGTGCAGTACCAAAAATAGCCACCGGCATTGTTTATTTTTAAATAAATGTATACATTCTCCTGTAACAAATTACCAAATCTCTGTCCAAATATCACTTAAATATGGAACCTTGAGGCACAGACCTTTCCGACGATATGTGTTTTGTCAAGATTAGAAAAGGTTTTGATTATAAAGTGGTTAAAATAACTGTTGTAATATGAAACCTGACACCGCCCGCTAGGGGAGGAGCCCACTAGAAGAATTTAAACCAAGCGGCAACCTCCCGCAGTTTCTCTTGAAGCCAAAACAGAAGTGACTTAAACTGCAATTCATCGACTGGCCACTAGAGACAGACTCCAGAAAAGAGCAGAATCTCATTGAGCTCATGTTAAAATGCCCAACTTTACAGCAGAAGAACACATTTTTACAGTCTGGTACAAATTGTGGTTTTGGTCTATACGGCTAATTTTGCCCTTTATGACGACTGTGAGGGGGGTGAATTGTTTTATAACTCATTCTTTTACATTATATAAAGCCTTGAAGTTCTGCATAATTAAGGGCGTGGCCTCTTTGAGTGACAGGTGGATTGCCGTTTGTCTGCTGTCTGTTAGTCATCACGTCATCTCAGCTCCGCCCACGTCCCGCCTCTTTGCCCATTTTCACTACGTCCATATTTTTTTACAGTCTATGATTTAGAATACCGTTTCCATGGTAACGCAATGTCCAATTTAAAACCGATATTCACAGAATTAATTTTGAGTTCGTAACCTTTCGAATGATAACTAATTTATGATTGCTAAAATATATAATATGGAAACAAAAAGAGCGGCAAGCGTCCCACCTGCGGGACGGTGACAGTTAAAGGGTTTTAAACACCTTCCTTTCAGCATTAAAAATGCAAATATGATGGCATATTTGATAGTCCGCTGGAATAAAAACAGGACTGCATAACGAGAGTGTGTGAATTATTCCAAAGTAAATACTACTTCAGCACATTTCACACAGGAGCACAATATGACAAAGCTAATATTCAAAACGAACAACTCTGTTTATGGAGTCAATCAGAGAACGAGTGGTTAAATATTATTCTGACATGCTTGTCATTATGATCGAGTTACGGTCGTTGATTAGAATCCTTTTCTTCACGGAGCGGGTCAGTTTTCTGTGAAGCACAAGATGTTCTTATTATCTCAGTCTCAAACACGTTCGGCTTTTTTCCACTGCTGCTTTATTACTATCAGATGCTTTCTGATTGTGGTGTCTCTTCCTAAATGAGATTTAATAACACAGCAGATTTTGCCAGCTTTAAAGCACTGACCTGTGAAAGGATATCCCTTTCCATGCGCAACTGCTTGTCGGTTGAGTAATCGATTTCTCTCCAATTTCTCAAGCGTTCCTCGGTTGCTCTTTTTTTTCAGTGGTGTTCAAGCATGGACGAGATAATCAAGGAGGCGCTCTGACGTTGGCCAGCCACGGGTTGGAGAAAATCGTAAGGGAGGTAAATCTGGAGACCAAATGTTGTTTTGGTCTTGTTGTGCTTGTAAAGAGGTGAAATTACAAACATAAGAAAGCAAGACTGAGATCAGAAATGGGAGTCCGTTGGTCTGGGTGAGAACGAGAGGAAAGAGAAGGATGGAAAACGGAGAAAGTTCATGCGGATTGATGCAGATCAAGTCATTTTTTTGGAAGTAAGATTCCTGCTCATTTTCTCCATGGAGCAATTGATTTTGCAATAATGAATACACTTTTTAAATGCAGATTAAATATGTGCTCCAGCTTCATTTTTAAAAAAAGTGTGTACTTGACAAATTCCCAGAGAACAACTACACTACCCATAATCCTCGAGAATGCCCATAAAACATTTGTGTGTCCGAATGGATTTGAGCTTAAAATATATTGTATTTTATTTACAGATAATTAATTATTAATGATCTGTTTTGATCACGTAATTCTCCTTGGGATTCATTCTCACATTCTCTGTCTCATATATATATACTGTGAGGAAAATAAGTATTTGAACACGCAAGTTCTCCCACTTAGAAATCATGGAGGGTCTGAAATTGTCATCGTAGGTGCATGTCCACTGTGAGAGACATAACCTAAAAAAAAAATCCAGAAATCACAATGTATGATTTTTTAACTATTTATTTGTATGATACAGCTGCAAATAAGTATTTGAACACCTGAGAAAATCAATGTTAATATTTGGTACAATAGCCTTTGTTTGCAATTACAGAGGTCAAACGTTTCCTGTAGTTTTTCAGCAGGTTTGCACTGCAGGAGGGATTTTGGCCCACTCCTCCACATAGATCTTCTCTAGATCAGTCAGGTTTCTGGCCTGTCGCTGAGAAACACGAGTTTGAGCTCCTCCAAAGATTCTCTATTGGGTTTAGGTCTGGAGACTGGCTAGGCCACGCCAGAACCTTGATATGCTTCTTACGGAGCCACTCCTTGGTTATCCTGGCTGTGTGCTTTGGGTCATTGTCATGTTGGAAGACCCAGCCTCGACCCATCTTCAATGCTCTAACTGAGGGAAGGAGGTTGTTCCCCAAAATCTCGCAATACATGGCCCCGGTCATCCTCTCCTTAATACAGTGCAGTCGCCCTGTCCCATGTGCAAAAAAACACCCCCAAAGCATGATGCTACCACCCCCATGCTTCACAGTAGGGATGGTGTTCTTGGGATGGTACTCATCATTCTTCTTCCTCCAAACACGTTTAGTGGAATTATGACCAAAAAGTTAAATTTTTCTCAGTCTCATCTGACCACATGACTTTCTTCCATGACTCCTCTGGATCATCTAAATGGTCATTGGCAAACTTAAGACGGACCTTGACATGTGCTGGTTTAAGCAGGGGAAACGTCTGTGCCATGCATGATTTCAAACCATGACGTCTTAGTGTATTACCAACAGTAACCTTGGAAACGGTGGTCCCAGCTCTCTTCAGGTCATTGACCAGCTCCTCCCGTGTAGTTCTGGGCTGATTTCTCACCTTTCTTAGGATCATTGAGACCCCACGAGGTGAGATCTTGCATGGAGCCCCAGTCCGAGGGAGATTGACAGTCATGTTTAGCTTCTTCCATTTTCTAATGATTGCTCCAACAGTGGACCTTTTTTCACCAAGCTGCTTGGCTATTTCCCCGTAGCCCTTTCCAGCCTTGTGGAGGTGTAGAATTTTGTCTCTAGTGTCTTTGGACAGCTCTTTGGTCTTGGCCATGTTAGTAGTTGGATTCTTACTGATTGTATGGGGTGGACAGGTGTCTTTATGCAGCTAACGACCTCAAACAGGTGCATCTAATTTAGGATAATAAATGGAGTGGAGGTGGACATTTTAAAGGCAGACTAACAGGTCTTTGAGGGTCAGAATTCTAGCTGATAGACAGGTGTTCAAATACTTATTTGCAGCTGTATCATACAAATAAATAATTAAAAAAATAATATATTGTGATTTCTGGATTTTTTTTTTTTAGATTATGTCTCTCACAGTGGACATGCACCTACAATGACATTTTTAGACCCCTCCATGATTTACAAGTGGGAGAACATATATATATATATATATATATATATATATATATATATATATATATATATATATATATATATATATATATATATATATATATATATATATATATATATATATATATATTGATATATATATATATATATATATATATATATATATATATATATATATATATATATATATATATATATTGATATATATATATATATATTGATATAATGTTTAAATTCAAATAAAAGTTTGCAATATTTTGATTCATTTACAATGCCATTGGAGAAAATTAATAGGGCATTAATGTTCAACAGATTTACTGTGTTGACATATGATTTATTGTATCAAAATACAGTAAAATCAGTAAAAATTGTGACATATTATTCCAATGTAAATCAGCTGTTTTCTATGCGAGTATATTGTAAAATGTAATTTATTCCTGAATTTATCATCATTACCCCAGTCTTCAGTGTCACGTGATCCTTCAGAAATCATTTTAATATGATGATTTAGTGCTCAAGAAATATTTATGATTATTATTAGGGATAACAAACAACTAAATTAGCAAAGTTAAAAAAACAACAACATTACATTAGCTAGTTTATTGCTGCATTATCAAATCATTTCTAACGAACATAAGCCCCGTTTTCACCGAAATTACCCGAAACAATTTGTACCAGGAACTGTTTTCCCCCCAGATCTGCTACTGTCTGTGTTTCCACTGCAGTCTAAAGTACCGTGAAGATTAGGCAAATTAGTCCAGAGACGTGGGACTGCGCGCGACTGTTCCTCACAAACACCGACAGACATTAATAATTTTTGTGCGACACTGTCTGCAACAATAACAAGTGGAGGAGATGCAAGCAGCGCTGCTTTTGCTAGTTATGTATTGGTTTACTAAAGAGGTCATTAACAAAACTGTGGAAAAGAGACGAGCACTGATACTAAAGCGTATTCTATAAACTCGTAAAGCTAGATTTAAAATAAGACAACGTATGTTATTATCAGCTATTACGGACATTGACCGTGAGATGGCTGAGACAACGCGCGACATTGGACAGAAAGAGCAAGACTGATATTCACTGAACGCAGAACGAACCTCGCAAAATACTTTTAAAAATGCCGGTTGAAATAATGAGCGTGAGCTCAACCAATCAGCATGTTCAGCGCCCAAGTCCCACCCCCGAAAGTTCCCGAAATTTGAAAAAGTACTACCTCGCAAGCAGGGCCGTTTGGAGGGGGAAATATTTACCCAGAACGTAATTTAGACCCTGCGGTCGAAACACACAGAGTACCACCCCAAAGTCCCTAGTTCCTGTGGTGGAAACGCGGCTATAGACTGGATCCTTTTAACATTCAGCAGGCCAACACAAATATATTAAACAGAACACGATGCATATGAAATAAACAGTGCTTTTTATGTAGGTTTAATGTTAAATAATACTGCATATTCTTCACTGTATAAATTAAATGCATATATTATTATTACATTGAGACGTAGCTAATTCTACTGTACAACATTAATCCTGTTACAATTACTTTGTTAAACTGAACTTGACGGGTGTGCTTTGAGTTCCTGTGCGTGTATTTATGATATGACGATAGATTTTGTCGAATGAAACGGTAAAATGTAGCCTAGAAATCTAGACGCACCCTAGTGGCAGCAAATGTAATTTGCAGTCAGGGTCGTCTAGCAACTCTCCGTTGGCTTGTGAGCTGGAAAAAACAAACTCTGGTCAGGCCAATCACATCGTGTATAGAGTCGGTGGGCGGGCTTAACATAATGACGGCAGAGTTGCGTTGGTTCCGCGTGCTACTCGTTTACAAAGAAGCTGATGAACAGCGGTCTTTTGAATCGGCTTTGGCCGCGACTCTGGAAGACTTGTAGTCAAGCTTTTCTTTGAGAGAAGAACAAAAAACGGCACTGAAGTCATTCTTAAGAAAGGAAGATGTGTTCGGAGTTTTGCTGACCGGATACGGCAAAAGTTTAATCTCTCAACCAGCTCCGCTTCACCTTCTTCGTTGCTCTGGTTGGTTGTAGCGCTATCCTATTGCGTGCAGAGCGAATCTGAAAGACAACCGTTTATCCCGCCCGTCGGATTGAGCCCTGCCAATGGTGTGTTCCCAGACCCAACATCTTAATGTGTGTCTGGCTTGTCAGGCTAGGTAAAATGCGCACGAAGTGACTGGAGATGCATTCATATCCTCATATTGAGGTGGCAGAGGCTGAAAAACATTGCGAGTTTCAGTGTGTGTGTGTGTGTGAGAGTGTGTGTGAGGTAAATGAAATGGCGTCTATGCCATTCACACAGAGACACAGAAACATACAGGATTCATATTTAAACAGTCTTTTTGCGGCATAATATTCACAGACACTAGTATATATCGCGATTTGATTTAAATGTACAGACCTTTTTTAGCCTGACGTCGTCATACTCAATTCTAGTCAGAATATGAGTCTGATCTGTGATTATGGGGCGTGTTTCAACCGAACCAGGAAAGACCTCAATTGGATAGACCTACAACCAATCAGAGCAACGGAGCGACGCATAACGTTAGTTGTCAAATGTCAACAGAACTCAACTGCACTGTGTTGCCAAGTCCGCGGGTTGAAGTGACCCCAATTATGTGATATAAAGACCCAGGAATGCGAATTTTAGCAGGCAGTCCAGCCAAAATAACACATATTTTACCCCCCAAATGCCTTTTTTTCCCAGAGAACCCCCCCGGAAAGCTATTGGGCTTGTTTTTGGCTAGTTTTGAGTAACAATCGGGATTGGGCGGGTTTTGTTGTAAAAACTTGGCAACCCTGTCTGCCCGCACGCTGGAATAAGTAACGTTAGAAGAAGAAGATGAGTGTAAACGATCTTTGCCAGTGTTGTAAAAAAATAATTTAAGGATACACAGAGCACTTACCAACACCATCATCATTTCTGAGAGAAATAGTAAAGGTGAATGCATATACGAACAAGTTCTCCGTTTAGGATTAGAACGCCCAAGCGCCTTTGATGACGTGGATTATTACGTTACTGTTGATCATCTGTCCATCATCGTCTAAAGCCCGCCCTGACAATTTCATTGGTCCGAACAGTTTCTGTTCGGGCATAATTACTCCTCTACGGATCAAGTCCAGACCGAACTGCCCAAGCTCAAATGTTGTGGGCGGGGCTAAATTCGGCTGGCATCCAGGCTAGACCTTTTTAGGATTCGCATCGGAAATTAATCCTAATGAAAGTTTAGTCAAGAATTTTTTTGTTTGTTGGTCTTTTGTTGTTTGATGAACATTAAAACGCAGACAGCAGCACAGCAGGGATATTACATTATAATCTTGGATTATGCAGCAGACATTATACAGCTCAGTGGCTTCACACAGTTCATCAATAAACCATCGGTTTGTTATATCGGCCTTTATGATTGACAAGTTTGCTTGACAGGCGATCTGACCAATGACATCGCCGAATCTGCCATTTTGTCCGATAAAGCAGTCAGGAGAGTTATGTGGCGTTCACACCGGACGCGATTCGCGCGAAGGTGGACGCTTGAACATTTTGAGTTTATTCGCTTCATTCGCGCGTGAAATTCGCGTGTGACAACTACACAACAGACACGAATTCGCGTCATGGGAGGGGCTTCTATATGAGCCTAGATGAGCCAGCTCGTCTCGGTCACTTTACGTCTTTTTTGTAAAAAATACTACTATTAATGTGTGACAAAACGTAGTTTAAAGACTTTTTCAGGCGATAATATAGTTGTTTAAAGCTCAAATCTGTGGTTAATTTATAAAAAGAGTGCCTATTTGAGCATTTTATCTGGCGTTTTCGGAGTTGTGAGATCCAGGGGATCAGTGACATTCCGCGCTCGTTTACCCGGCGAGACCCGCCTTTCCTCGGCTAGTCCTTCTCACATTTGCCGCTGGCTCTGGCTCTTTTTTTCTGCTCCTGTCTCGTTGTGAAATGGCTGACATAGATTTTGTTGAGAGGGTAGCTGACTGTCCGACCTCCTCACTCACTTTCTTCCAAGCAAGATCCTTTTTATTCCTGTTCCTGTAGTGATAGGATGATGTATCATACAGCTCTGGGTATCCACATACGGCCACGATAATCTTGTCCTCCATTGTTGTTCGGATTTCTGCCTCCGCTTGTAAATGCGTCACTACTAGAGCAAGCCTGTGATTGGTTAACGCGGCGCGAAATATCCGCCAGAGTTCAGATTTTTCAACTTGAGCGATTCGCGCGAATCAAAACGCTCAATTCGCGTCGCCTCAATCGCGCGAATCGCGCCGCAGAATGCCATTTTGCGTCTCTGCATTGACTTAACATCAATGCAGTTTTGATTGGTGACAGTTTTGATTGATCATGCGACGAAAATACTTTTTGAGCGGAAAAACAACAAAAATAACGACTTTATCCCACTATTATTGTTGTTCAATTTGAGTCTCTGACGAGAGTTCGCGGGAGTGCCACGACGCATGCGCGAGAACTGAGATTAACCCTACTCCGAAAGAGTGAGCAGCCAGTCAAGTAGTAGTAGAAGAAGAATCTCAGTTCTCGCGCATGCGTCGTGGCACTCAAATTGAACAACAATAATAGTGTGATAAAGTCGTTATTTTTGTTGTTTTTCCGCTCAAAAAGTATTTTCGTCGCATGATAGACTTAATACAGAGCCACTGTAGTCATTTGGACTCCTTAAATGACGTTTTTACTTACTATTCTGGGCCATCAAGTTTCATTCCCTCTGAAAGCCTATGGAGGAGTGAGACAGCTCTCAGATTTCATCAAAAATATACTAAATTATGTTCCGAAGACGAACGAAGGTCTTACATGGTTGGAACAACATGAGGGTGAGTAATTACTGACAGAATTTTCATTTTTGGGTGAACTAACCCTTTAATGTATTATTTTTGAGGCTGATCCGGTTCCATAAAAATGAAGTTTTTTTCAGTGCAGGTCAGATCACATTTGTTGCTTCGCAAGGCCATCAGTTGTTCAGCATGAGATAGAGATGGGCAGTATCATGTGCTCGTGGGTTTATCTGCCAAGGGCACGAGAGCAGACACACGTCCGCCGTCATGCAGTTCCCACCGGATCTGTGCTCAGAAACACAGTTACCGGGTTCACGCTCTCAGTCAGGGCTGCTTGCTTAATCTGTGGAATGATTTTATCATCATGCATATGGATATTGTCAGTTTATAAGTACTTATAAAGCACATATTGTTGCCTTATTCTGCATGATCATATTCTACATCTCATAATTACACAACACCTAAACTCAACAATGACCTTACTAACTATTAATAAGAAGTAATTAGGAGTTTATTGAGGCAAAACTCAGAGTTAATAGTGAGAATTGGACCCTAAACTAAAGTGTACCCAAAAATTTTAATTTGATTTAATTAATCATTTTAAGTTGCAAACATTATTTGATGAGTTCTGTTGATATAATAATTTTGATCATCACATTAACTTTACTTAAAGCTGCACTATGTAACATTTTTTCAGTAAAATATCCAAAAGCCACTAGGCTAGTTTTTATATATTTTGTTCAGTACTTACAATATTCCACGTTTCCAACTATTTGTAAATTGAAAATTGCTATTTTACCCGAGGAACCGGGACGCGTGAGGGCGTGGCCTGTCGATGACATCATATCTGCATTCCCCTCAGTTTCCGGTTTTATTCTGCAGAAACGCTTTACTCTCACTGCAGTGTGAACAAGTGTCATAGCAGCCGGCGAGAGAACGCACAGAGTAATGTCATCCCATCATCAACACACTCAGATGTGTCTAATATGATCAACAGAGCTGCGTTACCTCACACTCATGAGCGGAGGAGCGGAAGTGGCGCCGGCGACTGTGGCATAATAAAAGTCCCGCTGCTCGTGAGGCGTGTGTTGCGTTCATCTTATTAACAATCGCTCTAGCGGTTCCTCAGCTCCACAACACTCGGTCCTGCTCTGCTTCAGACTACAGTAACGTTAATAATCACATCATCAACATGATTTCTGCCCGAGTCCTATCCCGACTCTTTCCCACCGGCTGTGAGGTGAAGACCACATGTCCCAAGAGTCTGCGCTCAAACATGATATCATCAAACTACGCCTTTGTTTTTAATAGGCGACCTCTAGCGGACGGAAAAGTTACATCGTGCACCTTTAAGTTTACATGCTAAATAAGTTCCAATAAACATGTGCTATGATAACTGTTCTGAAGTAAATAAGATGAATTGGTTCCAATACCACCACTCATTTATATTAAAATTAGTTGACTATTAAAAAAAATCACATCTATTTCATTTATTTATTGAGTAATCAACTTTGTCTATGCTACAAATTAGTAATTATAATTAATAACGTAAATTGGTAAAGGTCACACTTTAGTTTAGGGTCCAATTCTCACTATGAACTCTGAGTTTTGCCTCAGTAAACTCATAATTTCTGCTTATTAATAGTTAGTTAGGTAGTTTTTGAGTTTAGGTATTGGGTGATTATGGGATGTAGAATATGATCATGCAGAATAAGGCATTAATATGAGCTTTATAAGCAGCCAATATCTTAGTAATATGCATGATAATAAGCAACTAATCATGAGAATTGGACCCTAAACTATGCACTCTACTAACTATAAGTAATTTTGCAATGTCAGCTTATTTTACTAACCCGAACCTTGACACCTAACAGTCTGTTAATACTCTGAGATGCTGAGAATATATCTAAAGTGGACCATCAAAATAAAGTGTAATTGGTTCCCAGTTAAGTATAATGTCATTAGACGTTGTCATAACTTTACGAGACTGATGCAACATTGCATGGATTGTTAGTTGAGCCCAAACCTTCTTCTTTAGAGAGCAGTAAATGACTTTCTCTCCTGCTGTCCTTCTCGTTGTCAGTGAGCTCCAGAAGCCAGTGCTAAATGTCAAAAGCAGGCCTGGACGGATGTGCTCACCTGGCGTCTTGTCTTTCTTTGTTCAGCTGTTGTGTCTGCACTGATATTTTAAGCCCATGTTTTTAGCGCCGCACTGAAGACACTCAGAGGAAGACCTTCTTTATGACCCAATGTGACAAATATATGCTTTTCTCCATGCTTGTTTGTGTGTGTGTGTGTGTGTGTGTGTGTGGATATATAGCACATGATCAGTTTTTGTATGGCTCATATACCGGTAGTCTGATATAGTGAGAGAGGATACTTGAGGAGGAAAAACCTAATTTTATTCTGAGGCACAAACTGAGCAAAAATATGCAATTTGGTGCAAATGCCGATATTTATATGGACAAAAAGTGATGAAATTCTGATAATGTAAATCAATGAGATCTTTATAATAGTATAGTATATACTTATATAAAATGTATATCTAATATGCAAAACATTTGTTTTATGATCAAAGCTCTGAAGTTTTAAAACACAATGCAATGCAATATAATGATGACTGACAGATGAACAAATAAACCTTTCTCAAACGCCGGATGATCATATTTGAGACTTATATTTCAACTATGGAAAAAAAAGAAAAGAAAAAATAATAATATATATATGTATGTATATATATATATATATATATATATATATATATATATAATCAAATAAACCAGAGTGGCTTCAGTCCAGTAAATATTACTAACACTATAAGTTATTCAGTAACATTTTATTTTACAGTGTCATTGTTGCATATGTTACATGTAGTATCTAAATAACTATAAATTATGCATAATTACATGCAAATAATCCTAAACCAAACCCTAATTCTAATCCTATAGTAAGTACATGTTGTTAAAATTACTTAAAATTACTCAGTACTTACAGTGTAACACTAGCCGTGAAATTTTCAATTTCGCAAAAACTGCAAAATGTCGCAAAATAATTTTACGCTCACATGAGGTGTTTTTTTAGGCAATGTGAAAAAGGAAATTTTCGCAAAACAATTTTTTCGCATTTACAGGTCACCTGGCGTAGGCTATGTAAAAGTGGATCGTGCTTTACAGATGACGCTGTGTGTTTGGACAGAAGACAAGACTTATGTTCTTAATTAATAAGTTCTGTGTTATGCTGCGTTCACACCAAATGCGAATAGAGCGTCAGGAGCGAGTGATTTCAATGTTAAGTAAATGGAAAGGCGTGTTGACGCGTGTCTGGAGGTCCTGCGGTGCGATGGATGCGATTCCGAATTTGACGCGAATTGAGCGCGATATGGTGCTTTTTGTGCATTCACGTGTTTGAAGCGAATTTGAAATTTAAAAAATTTAAACTTTGGCGTCAATTCGCACCACGTTAACCAATCAGGAGCCTGCTCGCTGCTGTCACGTGGTAAAGTGACCGTGATGAGAAACCCTGCATAATTAAAAAATACTATTGTGTCACAAAATGAGGTTTTAAGACTTTTTCAGGTGAGAATGTAGTTGTTTAAAGCTCAAATCTGTGGTTTATTTATAAAGAGAGCGCCTATTTAAAAAAAATAATCTTGTGTTTTTGGAGTTGTGAGATTGGCAGACGTTCCCTTAGTGCCGTGGTATTGGGTCAAAGCATTCTCGAGCATAAATATTCAAGTATAATGCATGTAGGTGATTTTGAATTAATATTTCATGTCGATAAACAATGGTTAGCCTACATACTGTTAAAACTTGATTTTGTTGTATTGTGGCTTGTTTCCATTGTGTTGTGGCTTGTTTCCGTTGTGTTGTGGCTTGATTTCGCTGTGTTGTGGCTTGTTTCCGTTGTGTTGTGGCTTGATTTCGTTGTGTTGTGGCTTGATTTCGTTGTGTTGTGGCTTGTTTCCGTTATGTTGTGGCTTGTTTTCGTTGTGTTGTGGCTTGATTTCGCTATGTTGTTGCTTGTTTTCGTTGTGTTGTGGCTTGATTTCATTGTGTTGTGGCTTGTTTTCATTGTGTTGTGGCTTGTTTTCGTTGTGTTGTGGCTTGATTTCGTTGTGGCTTGTTTCCGTTGTGTTGTGGCTTGTTTTCGTTGTGTTGTTGCCTGATTTCGTTGTGTTGTGGCTTGTTTTCGTTGTGGCTTGTTTTCGTAGTGTTGTGGCTTGTTTTCATTGTGTTGTGGCTTGATTTCGTTGTGTTGTGGCTTGTTTTTGTTGTGGCTTGTTTTCGTTGTGTTGTGGCTTTATTTTCGTTGTGTTGTGGCTTGATTTCGTTGTGTTGTGGCTTGTTTTTGTTGTGGCTTGTTTTCGTTGTGTTGTGGCTTTATTTTCGTTGTGTTGTGGCTTGATTGTGTCGTGGCTTGATTTATTTGTGTTGTGGCTTAATTTCGTTGTGTCATGGCTTGTTTTCGTTGTGTTGTGGCTTGATTTTGTTGTGTCGTGGCTTGTTTTCGTTGTGTTGTGGCTTGTTTTCGTTGTGTTGTTGCCTGATTTCGTTGTGTTGTGACTTGTTTTCGTTGTGTTGTGGCTTGTTTTCGTAGTGTTGTGGCTTGTTTTCATTGTGTTGTGGCTTGATTTCGTTGTGTTGTGGCTTGTTTTCGTTGTGGCTTGATTTCGTAGTGTTGTGGCTTGTTTTCATTGTGTTGTGGCTTGTTTCCGTTGTGTTGTGGCTTGATTTCGCTGTGTTGTGGCTTGTTTCCGTTATGTTGTGGCTTGTTTTCGTTGTGTTGTGGCTTGATTTCGCTATGTTGTTGCTTGTTTTCGTTGTGTTGTGGCTTGATTTCATTGTGTTGTGGCTTGTTTTCGTTGTGTTGTGGCTTGATTTCGTTGTGTTGTGGCTTGATTTCGTTGTGGCTTGTTTCCGTTGTGTTGTGGCTTGTTTTCGTTGTGTTGTTGCCTGATTTCGTTGTGTTGTGACTTGTTGTCGTTGTGTTGTGGCTTGTTTTCGTTGTGTTGTGGCTTGTTTTTGTTGTGGCTTGTTTTCGTAGTGTTGTGGCTTGTTTTCATTGTGTTGTGGCTTGATTTCGTTGTGTTGTGGCTTGTTTTTGTTGTGGCTTGTTTTCGTTGTGTTGTGGCTTTATTTTCGTTGTGTTGTGGCTTGATTTCGTTGTGTTGTGGCTTGTTTTCGTTGTGGCTTGTTTTCGTAGTGTTGTGGCTTGTTTTTGTTGTGGCTTGTTTTCGTTGTGTTGTGGCTTTATTTTCGTTGTGTTGTGGCTTGATTGTGTCGTGGCTTGATTTATTTGTGTTGTGGCTTAATTTCGTTGTGTCATGGCTTGTTTTCGTTGTGTTGTGGCTTGATTTTGTTGTGTCGTGGCTTGTTTTCGTTGTGTTGTGGCTTGATTTTGTTGTGTCGTGGCTTGTTTTCGTTGTGTTGTGGCTTGTTTTCGTTGTGTTGTTGCCTGATTTCGTTGTGTTGTGACTTGTTTTCGTTGTGTTGTGGCTTGTTTTCGTTGTGTTGTGGCTTGTTTTCGTTGTGTTGTGGCTTGATTTCGTTGTGTTGTGGCTTGTTTTTGTTGTGGCTTGTTTTCGTTGTGTTGTGGCTTTATTTTCGTTGTGTTGTGGCTTGATTGTGTCGTGGCTTGATTTATTTGTGTTGTGGCTTAATTTCGTTGTGTCATGGCTTGTTTTCGTTGTGTTGTGGCTTGATTTTGTTGTGTCGTGGCTTGTTTTCGTTGTGTTGTGGCTTGATTTTGTTGTGTCGTGGCTTGTTTTCGTTGTGTTGTGGCTTGATTTTGTTGTGTCGTGGCTTGTTTTCGTTGTGTTGTGGCTTGTTTTCGTTGTGTTGTTGCCTGATTTCGTTGTGTTGTGACTTGTTTTCGTTGTGTTGTGGCTTGTTTTCGTTGTGTTGTGGCTTGTTTTCGTTGTGTTGTGGCTTGTTTTCGTTGTGGCTTGATTTCGTTGTGTTGTGGCTTGTTTTTGTTGTGGCTTGTTTTCGTTGTGTTGTGGCTTGTTTTTGTTGTGGCTTGTTTTCGTTGTGTTGTGGCTTTATTTTCGTTGTGTTGTGGCTTGATTGTGTCGTGGCTTGATTTATTTGTGTTGTGGCTTAATTTCGTTGTGTCATGGCTTGTTTCCGTTGTGTTGTGGCTTGATTTTGTTGTGTCGTGGCTTGTTTCCGTTGTGTTGTGGCTTGATTTCGTTGTGTTGTGGCTTGATTTTGTTGTGTCGTGGCTTGTTTTCGTTGTGTTGTGGCTTGATTTTGTTGTGTCGTGGCTTGTTTTCGTTGTGTTGTGGCCTGTTTTCGTTGTGTTGTTGCCTGATTTCGTTGTGTTGTGACTTGTTTTCGTTGTGTTGTGGCTTGTTTTCGTTGTGTTGTGGCTTGTTTTCGTTGTGGCTTGATTTCGTTGTGTTGTGGCTTGTTTTTGTTGTGGCTTGTTTTCGTTGTGTTGTGGCTTGTTTTTGTTGTGGCTTGTTTTCGTTGTGTTGTGGCTTTATTTTCGTTGTGTTGTGGCTTGATTGTGTCGTGGCTTGATTTATTTGTGTTGTGGCTTAATTTCGTTGTGTCATGGCTTGTTTCCGTTGTGTTGTGGCTTGATTTTGTTGTGTCGTGGCTTGTTTCCGTTGTGTTGTGGCTTGATTTCGTTGTGTTGTGGCTTGATTTTGTTGTGTCGTGGCTTGTTTTCATTGTGTTGTGGCTTGTTTCCGTTGTGTTGTGGCTTGATTTTGTTGTGTCGTGGCTTGTTTTCATTGTGTTGTGGCTTGTTTCCGTTGTGTCGTGGCTTGTTTTCATTGTGTTGTGGCTTGTTTCCGTTGTGTTGTGGCTTGATTTCGTTGTGTTGTGGCTTGATTTCGTTGTGTTGTGGCTTGATTTCGTTGTGTTGTGGCTTGATTTCGTTGTGTTGTG
This sequence comes from Romanogobio albipinnatus, assembly GCA_023566225.1. Taxonomy (NCBI): domain Eukaryota; kingdom Metazoa; phylum Chordata; class Actinopteri; order Cypriniformes; family Gobionidae; genus Romanogobio; species Romanogobio albipinnatus. The sequence continues at coordinate 46,701,900 of CM042257.1, read as the reverse complement.
AACTGATGTTTGCTTTTATATTGTGTTGTGCACTACTGGGCCTCCGTAATATTGTATGCTCAGGGATGACAGACTGATAAGCAGACATGCTATTTATGAATGGAAGTACCTTTTGAAACTTTGCGGTAAAAGTGACTCTCCTGTTGATTTTGTCAGTGTGGCTCTCCTGAAAAAACTAGCGAAGACCACTGCTCTAGTCACATAACATCGGTTAATGGAAACGCTGTCATTTCGCAATCGTTGTTTAATCGACATTTAGAAAATATCGAAAAAGTTTTGCGCAAATCTGTAATGGAAACGCGGCTAAAGACACCTTAAAATAAAGTGTATCCCATTATTCTTGTTTACTTCATTAAAAACAGTAAAGATTTCACAGCTAAAAGAAGGAAGCACTATCAAACAGGCGACAGAAGGCGTGCGGTGGATTGTGTGCAACAGGTTTATCAGCAACGTTTTGATCATGTTGATCATATGGAGACCTTTTAAATACGCTCGAGTTAAGAGCGAGGGAAAGAGCGGCTAAAGATGGTCAGGTGAAAGCAGATGGAGTGCTTGCGTGGGAAATCCAGCCGTCTGGTTCACTGTTACTCAGAGATGTTAGAGGCTATAATCAGTGTCAGCTCATCTTCCAGGGAGGCCAACAGTGTGTCTTGGTGGTCTCTCATCTCTGCGATACCATGTTGTGGTTTATGAAATCAAAAAATAAAAGAGTTCTATTTGCTCCACCCACTTGCGTGCACCAACACACACTCATCCTCAAGCACATAAAGTTCACGCAGTGCATCAGGTGGTGAAAGTGTTTGGAATTGTGTGTGTGTGTGTGTGTGTGTGTGTGTGAGGAAGAGATAAAAAGTGACGAATTGCTGCATCTGTTGGCTATGCGGTGCATGCCTCTGCTAATCTCTGGTGATATATGCACCGTCAAGACATAAAGCCCAGCAACATGTGGGGTTGCAGAGTTGTGTGAGTGTGTGTTTGTGCACTCACACATTTTACACTGCCACAAACGTAGCATTTTTGTATTGTTTTCCGGTACAAACATCTAAACATTCTTAAATCAAGACGCATAAAAAGTCTCGTTTCCTGAAAAAAAAAGTATTAGAATTAAGTGAGTTTAAGCTTAAAACATTGGCAGACATTTTGTCTTGTTTCAACCGTTTATATCTTAAATCATTTTGCTTCCCAAGCAAATGCGTCTTGATTTAAGAGGAAATCCTGATAAAGATGGTCATTTTTGTCGTGTATTTGTTCACTCTTCCACGAGGTCTGTGTCCGCATGTCTCTGTCTGCGCTGCAAAAAATGCTTTTCTTACTTAGTTTTTTTGTCTTGTTTTCAGTCCAAATATCTAAAAAATCTTACATTAAGAAGCATTTACTAGACAAGCAAAAGTTATTGTCTTGTTTTGGGGGAAAATAACTCAAAATCCCGTTCTTCGTGTTTTTTTGAAGCTTTGATTGTGTTTACAGTGTGCAATATAACGTGTTCATGTTTCGCGTGTAAAAAAACATTTTTCACACAATGTACTCATCTGTACACCGCTGTTTTCACTGTCCTAAAAACGGCTGATGAGTTCCTTGTTTTATGAAGTCCCTCCTTCAGAAATACGTAACGAGTTCTGATTGTGCCAGCGGTTCCTGTGTTGTGATTCGACAGCAGCTTAGCGCACGTTGCACGGAAAGGTCACGCCCCTTACCGTAACGGGGAGATGTATGCGCTCAATGATCTCTACAGCGTCCCTGGGAAAGCCAAACAAAGGTGATTTGACTCCGGGATGAAAATAACAGCGTCTCGACGACATGGCGACAAACACACTCAAACGCAACACTTCCTCTTCTCCACGCGACACTTCCTCTTCTCCACATGGGACAGCAACAAGACCACGCCCCCTTTTTTCGCGTATTCTTGTGGGCGGAGGTTAGTCTGTTCTACTGTTCTACTGACGTCATTAATGAAGGAAGTACCAGGATGTAGTCCAAACCGGCCGTTCGCTGTAGGCTTTGAAAGGGAACTTCTGTTAAATAAAATATCTCGCTTGGCATTGAACTTTGAGCTTTATAATTTTACAGGTATTATTTATGCTCTAACAGCAACATTACACACTAACTAAAGTTTGAACAATGGGATCACGAAGAACGGGACCTTTAAGGGAGTTTTTGCTTAAAATAAGCAAAATAATCTGCCAATGGGGTAAGAAAAATAATCTTGTTTTCTGTTTGAATTTAGATTATTTTGCTTTCCCCATTGGCAGATTATTTTGCTTATTTTAAGCAAAAACTCCCTTAATTTTGAGTTATTTTCCCCCAAAACAAGACAAAAACTTTTGCTTGTCTAGTAAATGCTTCTTAATGTAAGATTTTGTAGATATTTGGACTGAAAACAAGACAAAAAAACTAAGTAAGAAAAGCATTTTTTGCAGTGTGTCAGAAGAACACATCTTACGTTATATTTTGCCGTGTTTTGTGCAAGACATCAAGACTGGGGAGACTACAAAGAGCGTTTGCTCTGATGATAGGGGATTATGGGTAAGGTTTGCATCTGTCAGGGCTGCAGTGAGTCAGTGGCCTCACCAGCTGTGCAAGCAACTGGTTTTCTGCATATGGAGGTCAGGGTGAGATAACCCTCATGCGGATGATTTATGTTTGCATACACGTGTTTTCCTGTGCGCGCGCGTGTGTGTGTGTTTCTTCCTGATTGTCAGATGTCTTCCTGGTTGTGTGGCTCCACAACTGTGAAGTTCTTCAGAAGCAACATTTGTTTCTGTCAGACATCTTGCTCATGTTGATGGGTCAGGGGGCGTTCTCTCCGAGGAGGAAACGGAGGGAGAGTCTATGGCACAATCCACAGTGCAACAACAAAACTAACTAGTATAGTGTATTTTCGTATCAAAGTCACAGCAAGTCAAAATTACATTGTTGAGAGAAAAAAATTATATTTGGTGATTTTTTTTTTACATTTTTACTATTACATTCAGAATTATTTTTTTAAATACTGGTAAATAAAACAAAACATACACAAGGATGTATTTTTAGTTCCCCTCACTTTGCTAACAAATCCTTTCCATTTATCATTATTCAAAGCAGAGCATAAATGACAAATGTAAATATAAAACAAACATAAATTATAGTGGAATTTATTATAAACAAAGTTTATTTTAAACGGCAAGTCTAAACAAATGTATTTATTTATTTGAAGCATATATACTATATAGTAGTGTTTCACTTTAAAGGGTACAAAACACACACAGTTTCTGCCAGTCTCATGTTAATCTTTATTATCTATAGAGTAGTGTTTAACCATCATATCTCAGAAGAGTCTTTAGTTTTATCAGATTTATAAAATACAGATTCCGACAGAAACAGCTGAGCTCGTGGAGGCGTGCAGTGGGCGGAGCTAAAAAGACCACACACACACACACACACACACACACACACACACACACACACACACACACACACACACACACACACACACACACACACACTACCCCTACCCATAAAAGGAAACGTTTTGAATATGACATGTCCTCATATTTCATGTTTACGTCGTAATACCAGTGTACTAACCATGTCATTATACAAATGTATGTCCTCATAAATCACAAAAACAAACACACACACACATACACACACACTCCCTGGATAACGTTCGATTCACTATACGTTGATGTGGTTCACATTATATGCACTTACACGCCGATTGCCAACAAAACACACACATTTGATGCAGTTTCAACTAGTGACCAGGAACAAACACACACACTTGAACTCCGGAAACACAAACTGCATCTACTGTTCCCTTAACGCTGGGTTATTTGGGAAGCTGAAGAAGGTTATCTTTCCCTCACAACCAAAAACACACTTCTTTTAGTGACATTGTTGATCTTGTGTCTAAAAACACAACGCCAGCGCCGGCTCCTGTAACCCGAACGAAGCTTGTTGATAGACGCGCTCTTGCTCTCGCTCTCGCTCTGGTTGATGTGTGTGTGTGTGTGTGTGTGTGTGTGTGTGTGTGTGTGCGCTCATCCGGGAGAAGTGCCCATACAAGCAATTCCCCCCGTTATGACATCATACAGGGCCATACTCGAAAAAAACTTTCCGAAACTTGTTTGAATCCTGAAGGAGTGTATTTGCCACAGAAATACTCCTTCATACGTCCAACTCGTTTTTTGAAATGTTGTCCATGTTTATTATGAGATTCAACTCTTTAACAGTGGAAATAAGCCAGAATGCATGAAATAGCTTTAGACGTATGTGGATTGTTCTATATACTTCAGTTCTTTCTGGTTCTTGAATCTGATTGGCTGAGAGCTTTCCATGTGATATTCCCCCAGTATCTGTCACGATGCTGAGGGAAACTGAGGTGAGGACTCAATTGCAGGTCATGGAAAATAATTTATTATAAAAATGAACATAAACAAAAACCCACAAGGGGGAAAACATAATATAATACAAAACATAACATAACATAACATAACATAACATAACATAACATAACATAACATAACATAACATAACATAACATAACATAACATAACATAACATAACAGAAACAAACAACAAACCAAAAAGTAGGGGAGCGGATCACAGGGAAGGGAAGTCAGGGAGCGGATCACAGGGAAGGAACACGTAGACAAGACAACGTAACCACAAAAGACTGTGAACACATGGGACCTATATAAAGGGGAAGAAATCAGGAGGGAACAGGTGGAGGAAATCAAACACTAATCAGATAACAAGGGGGAGGGATCAGACACAGACACGAGCACAGCCCAAAACAACAACACACCACATGTGCTCCACAAGACAGGACAGACATGTGACATTACCCCCTCCTCAAGGAGCGGCTACCAGACGCTCCACAAGAACAGGGCGGGACCGGGAGGACCAGACCAGGGCGGGACGGGAGGGACAGACCAGGGCGGGACGGGAGGGACAGACCAGGGCGGGACGGAAGGGACAGACCAGGGCGGGACGGGAGGGACAGACCAGGGAGGGACGGGAGGGACAGACCAGGGCGGGACGGGAGAGACAGACCAGGGCGGGACAGACCAGGAAGGGACAGGGGGAACAGACCAGAGAGGGAATGGGGATACAAAAAGTTCATGCGGCCAGGGCTGCCCGCGAAGTTCAGGCGGCCAGCGGAGTTCAGGCGGCCAGGGCGGCCCGCGGAGTTCAGGCGGCCCGCGGAGTTCAGGCGGCCAGGGCGGCCCGCGGAGTTCATGCGGCCAGGGCGGCCAGCGGAGTTCAGGCGGCCAGGGCGGCCCGCGGAGTTCAGGCGGCCAGGGCGGCCCGCGGAGTTCAGGACGCCAGGGCGGCCCGCGGAGTTCAGGACGCCAGGGCGGCGCGGGCAGAGCAGGGCGCAAGGGCGGCCCGCGGAGTTCAGGACGCCAGGGCGGCGAGGGAAGAGCAGGCGCCAGGCCGGCGCGGGAAAAGCAGGACGCCAGGCCGGCGCGGGAAGAGCAGGACGCCAGGTCGGCGCGGGAAGAGCAGGGCGTCTGGGCGGCGCAGTCAGAGCAGGGCGTCTGGGCGGCGCAGTCAGAGCAGGGCGTCTGGACGGCGCAGTCAGAGCAGGGCGTCTGGGCGGCGCAGTCAGAGCAGGGCGTCTGGGCGGCGCAGTCAGAGCAGGGCGTCTGGGCGGCGCAGTCAGAGCAGGGCGTCTGGGCGGCACAGTCAGAGCAGGGCGTCTGGGCGGCGCAGTCAGAGCAGGGCGTCTGGGTGGCGCGGACAGAGCAGGGACCACCGGAACTGGGTCCACCGAACCGGAACCACCGGAACTGGATCCCCCCGGAGCTGAGACCCCCGGAGCCGTCACGGAGGGAGCCTTCCTTCTCCTCCTCCGCTTAGAGACCACCAGCACCGAGTCCACCGGCACCGAGTCCACCGGAACTCGATCCACCGGAACAGGGATCACCGGAACCACCGGAACTTGATCCACCGGAACAGGGACCACCGGAACTCGATCCACCGGAACTCGATCCACCGGAACTCGATCCACCGGAACAGGGACCACCGGAACTCGATCCACCGGAACTCGATCCACCGGAACAGGGACCACCGGAACTCGATCCACCGGAACAGGGACCACCGGAACTCGATCCACCGGAACTCGATCCACCGGAACAGGGACCACCGGAACTGGGACTACCGGACCTGGCATGGAGGGAACCTTTCTCCTCCTCCTCCGTTTCGGAACCCCTGAGCTCGGAACCACAGGAACTGGAACCACCGGAACACGATCCACCGGAACACGGACCACCGGAACTGAGTCCACCAGAACAGGATCACCCGGAACTGGGACCACTGGAACTGGGACCACCGGAACTGGGACCACCGGAACACGGACCACCAGAACACGGACCACCGGAACACGGACCACGGACCACAGGAACAGGGACCATGATCTTAGGAGAAGTAGAGTCCAACCGATCCACCAACTCCCAGAATTTAGGAGTCCCCATCTCCTGAGGGCTGAGAGGCATGTCCAGACAGAGGTTGAAAACCTCTGCCTTCTCCCTCTCGTTGAGGTACAGGTGATGCACCTCAATGAGGAATTGGCAGGCAAACTCTCTTACATCCGCCCCCTGCTGACGGATGTATTTTGAGTTCACCTGCCGCATCACCTGTAGCCGTCTGCCAAACTCCATGGGAAAAACGGAAACAAAACAAAACAAAAAACCTCCTACTGAGTCCTCGAATGGTGGTTACGTTCTGTCACGATGCTGAGGGAAACTGAGGTGAGGACTCAATTGCAGGTCATGGAAAAGAATTTATTATAAAAATGAACATAAACACAAACAAAAACCCACAAGGGGGAAAACATAATATAATACAAAACATAACATAACATAACATAACAGAAACAAACAACAAACCAAAAAGTAGGGGAGCGGATCACAGGGAAGGGAAGTCAGGGAGCGGATCACAGGGAAGGAACACGTAGACAAGACAACGTAACCACAAAAGACTGTGAACACATGGTACCTATATAAAGGGGAAGAAATCAGGAGGGAACAGGTGGAGGAAATCAAACACTAATCAGATAACAAGGGGGAGGGATCAGACACAGACACGAGCACAGCCCAAAACAACAACACACCACATGTGCTCCACAAGACAGGACAGACATGTGACAGTATCAGCACTGGAACCGTTTCACCGTTTGTATCGCTCCGCTTGCGGCGACTGTCATGGCGGTTAAGCCAATCCACCATATTTTGTACAATTACTTCTGTTGTTGCATCAAAAAATGTAGTTGTAAGGCAAGAATGTAGTTTTTAGACCTCAAATATGTGACTCATATATAAACATAGCACCTATTTTATGATTTTTTTTAGAAGCTTTCTCAGATGTGAGCTCCAGACCGTCAGCGGGTGTTCAGCGCTCATGTACCCACAGATTCAGGAATTTCCCTCAGGCTCTTACTGTATGTAGATAGTTGGATTATGGATTATTAATCTATTACTTGTTCCAGAGCAAACCGATTTAGCTAAGTTTGGCATAGTTCCATAACGTTAACTGAAATCTGTAGGCTATTAAAGCTGCTTTTGCTTGTGTTTATTTTCTCATGTCCAAATGTTTTAGATGTTTAAATGTTTTATAATGGCTAATTTTATTTTTTTAATGTTATTAATGAATAAGTAATATTTAATATACACAACATGTCATATTTGGTATTGAGAAAGGGTCCGTTTGTGATTGTAATTTTAGTGAAAGTTACATTATTACACCATTAGATGGCAGGTATTTATGAGTGAGCAGCAAAGACTGTTATATTGAAATGAAAAGAAACAAGGAAACCATTTTTACTTCAAACAACTCCTTAAGACACAACTTACAAATGTGACTAGTGCTGTCATGGGAAAACCGCTGAAGAACCGTTGAAGAACTGCTGAATAACCGCTGAATAACCGCTGAAGAACCCACACCCAAAGCCACACCCAAAGCCCCAGCTCCGAGCCAGGAAAAGTGGTTCTTAAGTAGCACCAAAACATTGCTGGGCTAGAACAGGGCTAGAAGTAAGAACCGATTACGTCAGGCGCTGGGGGCGGGGTCAACAAGACCAACACAAACTTGAGATCCGCCATTTTTGAAATAGCAGCTAATGGAGCTAACAGCTGCTGCTCGTTTGTAATCTCTATTACGGTGAACTGCATGAATGTGTTGGATTCGTTGTGTTTTCGTTGTGTTTTGATGCCGATGTAGGATCGTAAAGCCATGTGAATCAATAGACGTTTGCATTGTTGATGGAAGGCTTGTTGGCAGCGGTGCAGATACCGATCGTCGTATGACAACGAGTCCAGCGAGAGCATATGACTTCTTATGCTTTTGATTCACTCATGCATTTTTTTTATATCATACGTGGATCGGTCTGCGCAGCGCCGTTGCATCTCGAACAAGCCTGGTGTGTGTGTGTTTCCCGCTGCCCAGGGTTGCCAGGTTTTCACAACAAAACCCGCCCAATTGCTACTCAAAACAAGCCCAATCGCGTTTCAGGGGGCCTTCCCCGGTAAAAATCACATTTGGGGGTAAAATATGTGTTTTTTTGGCATGGTTGCCTACTAAAATTCGCATTCCCGGGGCTAAATATCACATCATTGGGGTCGCTTCAACCCGCGGACATGAAAAACCACCCGCGGCAACAGTGATGAAGTAGCCCAATTCAGCGGGAAAACCGCGGACTTGGCAACACTGCCACTGCCTCGCTAACGTTGCTGAGAAAGATGAGACGTATACAGTGACGTAAGACATGGCTCTGTTGTGGCTCTCAGCATGTGGAAAAGCAAACGGTTCTTAGAAGAAGGCTCCTCAGTTGAACGGAGATTACAAACGAGCAGCAGCTGTTAGCTCCATTAGCTGCCATTTCAAAAATGGCGGATCTCAAGTCTCGTTGACCCCGCCCCCAGTGCCTGATAATCGGTTCTTACTTCTAACCCTGTTCTAGCCCAGCAATGTTTTGGTGCTACTTAAGAACCACTTTTCCTGGCTCGGAGCTGGGGCTTTGGGTGTGGAAACACAAAGAACCGATTTGAAACTAGGCTCTGGCTCCGAACCAGCCCCAGCACTGCCTCGGTGGAAAAGGGGTACTAAAGTGGTTCCCCTATGATTACAAGCCAAAGAACCACTTTTAGTGCTATATAGCACCATTTTTTAGAGTGATATATTCAACTTCATATAAAAAAACAGTGGGATAATATCCATTATTATTATATAGTTTAATATAATTTTGCCAATATATACTATATGTAGCTTTACATGATTATAGTGTATGTATGCCGATAGATTTGGATGTATAATCTGACTTTTACCGGGCAATAATAGTTTGCATTTTAGCTATAATACAAACAATCATGCATTCAAGATTTGCTATATAGTATCAAGTGTACTGTTGTGACAAATTAGACCAAGTATAACAATATAATATATGATTATGAATCATTACTCTGTGGAATGTGTGTGGAAGCTCTTTGTGTTGGTGATCTCCAGACATGTGTATCAGATGGAAGCTTTGCTTCTGCCCCCAAAAGAGCCTAAAACCCCCACACTCGTCATGGTAAAAGCCCCTAGTCCAAACAACTTTCCTCCCGTATTCAGTGTCCACACCTTTCCATGTGGCTTCGCCAGAGCCTGCTAAACCTCTCTCGCTCCTTTATCTCTCAGGACAGCTCAGGTCATCATCGCTACATTTAGACACGGCATATTTTCTAAAAGTGCAGACGTGCACTTTTCTATCCAAACTTCCAGCGAAGTCGCTGAACCCTGAACCTGAACCCAGACGCGTAGATCAGTTGTTTGAAACCGGCCTCTCAATGTAAACTCCGTCCAGCCTCTGAATCGGGCTGGGTTACAGAGGAGGTGCGGACTGTGTGCTGTGTGTATTTACCCTGGTTAAAGATGTTATTTCTACCACATGAGCCGACGCTGGGAGAGCCTGCGTTTAAATGTAATCATACTTAGTGAACTGATCATAGGCGTTCTACCGTAACGGGATACGTGTGTAGCCGGGCAAAGATGCACGGCGCTCCGGAGGAGTCGAATGGGAAGATATGGTGGACGGCTGGGCTTTATTTGTGTTGAGATATGAGATGTTGTCCGTGTCACATGTGCAATGTCTTCCTCCGCATATCATCTGCTCGGCTCAGACCGTGTGCTTTTTCACCAAGCCTCACAGCTGGGTTGCTCTTCAATCATTTGAGTTTGTATGCATGCATGCGCTGGAAAAGCTGGCCGACATCGGGTGAGGTAACGGCACATGACATGGTTTTGCCTTCGACTATTTGGTTTCGTTTTGAGATAACACACTTCATTCATTTGCATTATTCCTGTGGACTGCAGCAGTTAAATGCCAAATAGATAAAAAGAAGTGTCCTCTAACCTTGAAACCACTTCCTTTTCAGGATTCCTTTGCATAATGAGCCTTTGATAAGGTGCTTTGGGGAATGGGAGGGGAAGTGAACGCAGCACAACACCATTAAAAACACACAGTTTAAAGGATTCTGTTCCAAACGTGCTGTTATGTTTCCATGGAACATAAACTGTTGTAGCGGTCAATCTCATTTGAATATGCACATTTGGCGTGTCACGATTGGTTACACGACACCGATGGTGTTCATGCTAAAAACTATCTACTCAAAACTAAAACCTAAAATAAAGCAAACTGGGAGGGTTGTAATACCATTTTTATTGTGCATTTCAGCGTTTGTCCTCGTGGAAAAGAAGTACAAGTTTTTAAAAAGAGCAAATAATATACTTAAGTGCTAACTGAATGTAATGATTTCGGACACCTAATTGCATGCAATTTACAATTAAAGGAAAATACTTTATATTAAATGCAGTTAGTTGAGCTTAAGGCTGCGTTCACACTGCAGGGCTTAATGCTCAATTCCAATTTTTTGAAAAAATGCGATTTTTTTGCAAGGCCGTTCACATTTCCAATTAAATGCGACCTTTTGTGATCTCCTGTGTGAACGTGAAATGACCCAGAAGTGACCCGCATGCGCAGAAGAGTACTCAACGGTCAACGACGTCACTTGTTGTTTACGGAAGTAGCCAAATATGGGTGTCAGCATTGGAGTTCGTTTAGCTTTATTAAAGTTATTTTCACAACGGAGCCAGCACCATTACAACCTTCTCATGTTAATTCCCTTCCACTGACTGGTCTCAGCATCGTCCGCCAGAGTTGTTTATTTTTTTTAATTTCCCGCCTACTTCAACGTACAATGATGACGTTTGTCGTGTATCAACGACGTGCGGGTCGGATACATGTGACCTGGCAGTTCAGACTGAAGACGCATTTCAAAAGATCGGATATGTATCGGATTTGGACCACATACCCAAGTGGCCTGGGTCGCATTTGAAAAGATCGGATCTGTGTCGTTCAGACTGTCATGAAAAGATCAGATACAGGTCGCATAAGGGCAAAAAAATCGGAATTGGGTCTTTTCAGCCTGCAGTGTGAACGCAGCCTAAGAGTGCTTATTGTAATTTCATAGTTACTTGTATTGTCATTGACATATGATTAAAGTGTATTGCTGAGTGTACTAACAAGCATTTATGGCTGTGTTAATTTTGTTGACGAATAATTTTCGTCATAATTTTCGTCTTCTACGACCTTTTTTCACTGATGAAAATGAGATGATAACTAAATAAAAACTAGTGTTAGATGACAAAAACTATAACGAAAATCAACTGTCATTTTCGTCAACAAATAAAAACGAGACGAAAATGTTAAGGAGGGACGATTAGGGAAGAGATCCAGTCAGAAATGATATATATCCTGTGTAACAGATGCGCACATTTGATCTGACCTGATCTAACCGCTGGAGAACACGGCGCTGTTGCGCTTCTACAGGCTCATCCCCAATCCAGCGCTCCAGAGCGGCTCACAATCAATCAATAACACACATTTATACCAGGCAATTGTTTATGAACTAATGCTGATGAATAATGACAATGTTTACTTTACGATATTTATATAGTAATGTGTTTTAGACGGTTGTAACAATGCATATTTTATCTCCTCATCTGAACTTGAATGAGCTCCTGCAACTGCAATAGTAAGGCGAGATTTCAAAATAAGAGTCCCGGTGTATTTCCAGCTGGTTTATAATTAAAAGTCACGCATTATATATTCGTTTTTGCTTACACAATAAACTGTATTTAGTTTAATTCCCATTTAATTCATAGTCAGGAGGAAAGACCAGTATTTGACAAAACCATTAAAAAAAATCTTCGTTACTTAAAATTAAATAAATGTTAACTGAAATTAAAAAAATAAATAAACTTATTTGAAGCTTTAGCTTAACATGATATAGGCTACTAACTAAAACAGAAATACAAAGTTATAAAAACTATATTTTTTTTTTTAGAGGTGAATTGAGCTCTCTTTCGTGTATTTATAATGTCAAAAACAAAATGATGTCAAAATGTCAGTTCAAGTGACAGTCAGTTATGTAATACTTAAATGCTTAATGTATTACAATTTAACTAAACTCATTAGACTTTAGAAGACTAAATCTATTGTAGATTTAGTCGACTAAAATCTTATGATATTTAGTCGACTAAAACTAGACTAAAACTAAAAACAATTCAGGTGACTAAAATTTGACTAAAACTAAAAGGCATTTTAGTCAAAAGACTATGACTAAAACTAAATCAAAATATGCTGTCAAAATTAACACTGATTTATGGTAAACTAAATACACTTGAATGTCATTTTTATTGGAACTTGGATGTCACAAATTAAAATGTATTTGTAATCACTGGGTTGCAATTTATTACATGTACAGTATATTAAGTTTAAATGTAATTTAATACACTACAGTGAATTATAATCTAGTACTGTACTTTACATGTGCTAGTAAAATTAGTGCACTTCTTTAAAGTACTAAAAAACATAATTTAAAGGGGTTGTTGAATATGATTTGTCTTGTGTAACTGTAGTGAGTGTGTAGTGTCGCTGTTTGAGCATAAACAACATCTGCAAAGTTACGACGCTCAAAGCTCAAAGCAAAGGGAGATATTTTCTTCTACAGAAATCTCTCTTTAAGGACTACAACAAACGGCTGGTAGGGACTACAACGAGTCAGTGACATCACTAACCCTTACATTTACATAACCCCGCCCCCGGGAACATGTGGAGAAGAGGAAGAGTCGCTCAAGCTGTCGTCCGTCTCTCACATTTATTGATACAGTACGAACACAAATGCAGACGCATGTCATAACGCAAGATGACATCATCAGTTATAACCGTAATTACACTAAACTATCCCTGTTCTCTCTTCAGCAGCAGATATTCTCTGGCTCATCTTACCCCACACCAGCGCTTTATAGATTATCATGACAGAATATGCTAATCGATGACTGAAGATGGTTAACTCATAAACTCATCCTCTATCCCTTCAGTCTCGTTCTACATGTCGTCTCTTCTTCTGCAGTCTCTCCATCATTGTCCGACTCCGGTTTGATCAGAAAAGGCTGAACGATTCTGACATTTTCAGTGTGTGTGTGCGTGAGGTAATCGGAGCTGCTAACACTCTTGAAGCTCCGCCCTCTTCTAGAAAGGGTGCGGGTGCAGCAGCTCATTTGCATTTAAAGGGACACACACAAAAATGGCCTCAAAAAGTGACAATTTTAACATGCTATAAAAATGAGCTGTGGAGTATTTTGAGCTAAAACTTCACATACACACTCTGGGGACATCAGATAATTATTTATATCTTGTAAAATGGGACATTGTATAATGATTTAGCTACTTTAAAGTAAAACTTTTAATTTGCCATCATTACAAAGGATTCTTTTTTATAATTGTACTTAACTGTGTTCAAAAACAGTGATGAAAGTGTACTCTAAGTACACTTGAGTGACTTTTTATCTTATTTCATTCTAATAACTGGTTAGAATAGCGTATTTCTCTGGATTTAAACATTGTTGGAAACACTAGTTAACAAAATATATAACATTGCTCTAGTGGTTTTGGGATAATACAATCCCAAAATCGTGCATATTGTGCTTTTAATCCGTGACATTTCAAAGTGTGAATGCCATTAAAAGTAGTTCCAATAATAAAAGGATGTGAGCTCGTGCATCTATTCAACTCAGAGGTCCGAGGGAGTCCGGCCACACCAAACTGAACTGTGAACTTGCAACTTCCTGTGCTGTAGGCGTCTGTTGCTAGGAAGCAAGTGGCCCACTCTGTCAATTTCAGCTGGGGTGAAATGCGAGTGCTTTTCTTCACTTTTTTTTCTATGAGGTTTGGCTGGCCATCTTTTATTGATGTACAGTTTCCTTTGAGTCGCAATGAGACTTTCAGTGGGCCAGGACACTTTCAAAAGAGAGGAAATGGGGGTGTGTTCGGAGGTCAAACGGTCCCTTTTGTGGAGCTCCTGGGGGACAATGACAGCGGGGTGATGCTATGTGGAGGCGCAGGAGTGAGATCCTTCGGGGTGTAGCAGGACTGCATGCTGCCCGAGCCGAGGTGGAAAAGTCCAGTTATACAGCGGAGACATGCATTTGTAACCAAGCTTCGTACTGTATTCTGTTTAGCGCAGCATAAGCAAACAAGTTCACCCCAGGGGCTGAAATTTGAATAGGCAAATTCTTGCTCCTGATGTTTTTAATGAGTTCAATGCAGATGCAACTTTTTATGGCAACGAAAAATGAGGCCACAAAATAATTACTTTCCTCGTCAATAGACTAGTTGCATGTTTACGGGAGAGCAGGGATGACTGTAATAAATTACTCATAACAGGGTTATTACTTTCCTCACAAAAAAATGGAGGCATTTTAGTAATGTTCCATCTACTTTAACAATGAAAAAGTATTTATTAATATCAGATCATCTTTAATTTCAGCATTTATGCATTATTAAAATCAAAAGTTGTCTGCTCATATTATTTAAGTGCCAGTACAGTGCATTATACATTTAAGTACTGAGTAATAATAATTAACTACATGTACTTACTATAGAGTTAGGGTTAGGGTTAGTTACTTGTAATTATGCATAACTTACAGTTATTACTATGTAACACATGTAACAATGACACTAAAAAGTGGGTTACACTTTATTTTAATGTGCCATTGTTACAGTTTAATTATATATTTAAGTACTGAGTAATAATAATTACCTACATGTACTTACTATAGGATTAGGGTTTGATTGAGAGTTAGCTGCCTGTAATTATGCATAATTTACTGTTATTACTATGATAAGTACAGGTACATATGTAACAAGGACAAAAGTGTTACCTTTTATTTTAAGGTGTCGTTGTTACATTACTCAAAAAAGTACTGAGTAATATTAATTACACATACTTACTATAGGGTTAGGATTACGATGAGGGTTTGGTTTAGGGTTAATTATAATGTAATTATGCATAATTTATAGTTATTACTATAGTAATGACGTGTAACGTGTGTAATGCTGCGTTCACACTGAAAGCGAATAGAGTGTCGAATTCGCGTCTATCGCGTCTATTTGGACGCTTGAACATTTTGAATCCACTCGGTGTCCACGGCGAATTGGATGCGCGTATAAATCAAATGTTTGAAGCGAAATAAACACGCGTTCGAGGCGAAATTTGCTGAGGCTTTTCCACTTTCTTCTGCAGGCGTCCTCTGAATAAACACATTATCTTGTTAGCGATATATTCGCGGGAAAATAGTTGTAAAATAGCGGCAAGGCAGCTCGATAACATGACTCAAAAGTGAAACAGACGGAAAAGTTCAGATTTTTCGACTCATTTGTCACGCATCAGACATTTACTTAAAACGTGTGAATGCACTAAAAAGCACCAAATAAAATGCGCAAACTGGACGAGTGAATGAGGCGAAATTGCATCCATTGAACAGCTCTAAACGCGTCTATCGCGCCGCAGGACATCCAGACTTTACATTGACTTACCATGGAAATCACTCGCTCCAGACGCTCAATTCGCGTTTGGTGTAAATGCAGCATAACAACGACATGGTAAAATAAAGTGTTACCTAAAAAAGATTACAGGGCTAAATTGAACAACAAATATTTGAAAAGACACACCGAACATGAATAGAGCGTCAAATGAGTCTTTCGCGTCTAGTTGGACACTTGAACATTTTGAATCCACAGCGAATTGGATTCACGTATGAATGGAGCGTCTGAAGCGAAATAGACACACGTTGGAGGCGAAATTTGCTGAGACTTTTCCACTTTTTCCGGCAAACATCCTCTGAATAAACACATCTTGTTAGCGAAAAGTATCTGTACACTCTAAAAAAATGGTGCTATATAGCACTAAAAGTGGTTCTTGGCTCGTAATCATAGGGGAACCACTTTTGGTGCTATATAGCACTAATCTTGGTGCTTCAGTGGATCTTCAGCGGTTCTTCAGCGTTTTTTGGGGATGACTGAGCTGCTATATAGTATCGCTACCATACACAGAACCTGTTAAGATATGGTGCTATATAGCACCAAAAGTGGTTCCCTATGATTATGAGCCAAGAACCACTTTTAGTGCCAGATAGCACCATTTGTTTTGAGTGTATATTAGCGGGAAAATAGTTGTAAAATATTGGCACGGCAGCTTGCTAGCTGGTTAGCAGGGTCATTAACATGACTCAAAAGTGAAATTTTTATATACAACTTACCATGTTGCCCAATCTTTTCACTGACACTCTTCCAAGTGAGGTCCTTTTTTTTCCTGTCTGTGAACTAGGGTCATAAAATTAAGTGTGACTGCTCACCGCCAATATCAGTCGTTCCTCCATGTTGAACAAATGACTCCAGGCAGGTCTGCCTATGTTTATCACGAGCAGGCTCCTGATTGGTTAACGTGGACGCCAAAGTTCAGATTTTTCAACTCGGGCGTCAGATACGAATTCGCTTTAAATGGAATGTGCGAACTAGACACGCGAATGAGGCAAAATCGTGTCCATCGTACAACGCTCGCACCGCAGGACCTTCAGACACACGTCAACGCGCCTTTAAACGCGGCTTGTACACACCGGGGCGAATATCGTGCGTGCTTATCGCCAGCGTTTTTCGTCGCGTTTTTCGTTGCGTCTTGAGTGTTCACACCCAAGCAATTTTCACTGGCGATGCGGAGAGTGAATGTGCAAATTCAGTAGATAGCACTCCCGGTACACAAGGTGGTGCTGCGGCACTTTACGCTTCTGACACTCGCTCATCACACAAAAGAAGAAGAGAGACAGTATTTATGTGCTTGCCAAAACCACAGACATATTATGTCTATGGCCAAAACCATTCACACACTTTTTGCTAACTGGCAAGCAGCATTAGCAGCTCATCTTCTTTGTCTACTTACTACTTCTTCGTCGTATCAATGTGTGCTCGGCAAGACCGATTTTGTGCTTGAGCGCCACCAAGTCGTGTTTTATTGTCACTTCAGCAGCTTCAGGCACGTGAACAAAAGCGCTGATCTCATTGGCCAGTTGTTAACGCGCAGCGTCAAAATCAAAAAACAAACCAGAGGCGTTTTTTTAAAAATGATGCTTTTACGCCTGGCGTTTTGCGCGTCGGTATGCACACTCACATTGGCGCCCTTTGTTTAGTCACGAGGCATTAAACGTCGGCGATAAACGCGCACGAAAATTGTCCCGGTGTGAACAGGCCTTTACATTGACTTAATATGGAAATCACTCGCTCCAGACGCTCAATTCGCGTTTGGTGTAAAAGCAGCATAACAATGACATGGTAAAATAAAGTGTTACCCAAAAAAGATTACAGGGCTAAATTGAACAACATATATTTGAAAAGACATCTTCATTGTCCCTAATTTAAATAAAAGTGTTAATTTTACTAAAGATTATCACTTCTAACATTGAAGACTTTTGAGGAAAAGTGTCAAATCTTGAGGCTGAACATTTTCAGAATAAATTGACAAAAACCGTGAAGTGTTACAGTTCCCCTGACTCTACATTGTAATTCATTTGTGTTTTTGCTATTATGAATCAAACAATCTTAAGTGAATCAAATCCTGTATTCTCTCCTCACATGTGATACTGCAGTCCACCTGCTTTGGTCATGTGTTCATGCGTTTATTTTTATGCTTGAATTTTTCCTGGTCGCTTTGTTAGAGTGAAGTGGGAAGTTGCCAGATTCCTCTTTTTCATCCTTATTTTGTGTTCTTATTTTGCATTTGAAAGGACCACCCATTGGGCTCGGAGGAGAGAGATTCCCTGCACGCCGTCTCTCTGGAATATTAATGGGCTTCTCCTGGGAAAACTGCCCACAGAATGGGCCACTCCAGCGCTGTCTCTGTTTCCGCTCAGCTGTCCTGAGTGTACGTGAGGGTGTGCGCTCCTTCGGTACAATCCGGTCTGGACAAACTTCAAGTGCGCCCCAAACTTGTGTTTGGATGTTTCATTAAGAACTCTTGAAGTGAAGTTTTTTCCAGAATGTCAGTAAAATATATTGCCGCTTTTATTGCTCAATAAAAAACTCAGGAACGGCTACATTTATTACGTTAAATTCCTCAGTCTCAACTTTATTACCGTAATCAATAATAAGACATATTGATTGAAATGAGGGGGCCATTAGCACATTTAGGATACGGGACCGGCCCGTTCGAGCATTGCGAGAGGTGACGATGATGGTTTTCATCACCGGAGCTGTATAGTTCTTCCCCACCCGATGGCAGAATCCGCAGCTCGCGAGAATGTTTTGGCATTGTGAGAGTGACCATCCTAATGGCTTCTACAGATGCAGAGCTCGCTGAAGTCATAGCTCTTTCCCTTCAATCCCTTTCACATTCTTTATCTGTATTTGACTCTCTGTCACTTGCTTTCAGTCATTCCACCCTTTCCTCAGCCCCAGTCTGGGTCTCTGAGGTGAGCGTTGAGTTTTCTGCACATTCGTGTGAAGAATCCGGTCTTTACCGGCATGCCAAGCTGTGAATAAAATATGATTTTTTAATGGTAGGGAAAGGCTATTACAAATTGTGTTGGATTTACAAATGCACACAGACAACCATTCAAAAGTTCGGAGTATGATTTTTTTTTCTTCTGTTTTTGCAAGAAGTCTCTTCTGCGCACCAAGGCTGCATTTATTTATAATTTATAAATAAATGTTTTATATTGCAATATACTTTTAAACTGTATTGATCAAAGCTGGATTTTCAGCATCGCTACTCCAGTCTTCAGTGTCACATGATCCTTCACAAATCAATTTATGCTCAAGAAACATGTATGATTATTATCAGGGTTGAAAAAAGTTGTACTGCTTCAGATTTTTGTGATTTTTGTCAAATTTACAGGATTAATTTGAACAGCATATATTTGAAAAGACCCATTTGTAACAATGTCTTTGTTGTCACTTAATTAGTTTAAATAAAAGTATACATTTTCCCAAACGTTTGAACAATTATAGATGGATGGTTGGATGGATGGATGGATGGATGATTGATTAATTGTTTGTTTGATTTATTGATTGATTGATTGGATGGATGGATGGATGGAACGATAGATAGAACAATGGATGGATGAATCAATTGACAGGTAGATGGATGGATGGATGGATGGATGGATGGATGGATGGACCGCCGATCAGTTGATAGATTGATTTATTTATTGATTGATTGGCTGGAACAATAGATAGAACAATGGATGGATGGATAGAGTGAATGACAGACGGATGGATGGATGGACGGATGGATGGATGGATGGATGGATGGATGGACGGACGGACGGTCGGGTGATCGGTTGATTGATTTATTGATTGATTGATTGGATGGAACAATAGATAGAACAATGGATGGATGGATGAACAGAGTGAATGACAGACAGATGGATGGATGGATGGACGGACGGACAGACGGTCGGCTGATTGATTGATTTTGGCTGATTGATTGATAGATAGATTTAGCAGTTTGTGCATATCTTGACAGAAATGTCTCATCTCGTATCCTGGGCAAATGTTAGTTTTGTAGGCATAATCATTTCTGTGCGTATGGTGACATTAAGACCTGCCCTATTGAAACAGCTGCGACCGATAGCCTCCACTGACCGCTGTGGGTCTCTCCTTCACACACGAATCTGATACGTATGAATACTGTCCCATATTTACAAAGGGATCTGGGCATATATGCTGCATAACGAAAAGTCATGAGCGCATGTTCAGCATCACAATCCCTGTCACTTTATCATGGGTAAATGTGTGTGAAACATCGATTCTCGATGTTTAAAACCAGCAGATGTTTGCTGTTTCTGCTCTTGTGTTTATGAACTGGTACAGATGACTCCATCACAAAAGAGTGATGGAAAGGACAATAAATCAGCAGAACATGATGTCTTTGGCATGAAGGACTTTGCCGACCGTTTCGAGGAGCAAACATCAGGAAGCACACAGGAAAACGACATGCTGTGCTGAGTGTGCTGAGCGTCCAGCCCTCCCGCTGCTTCATCTGCGCTTACGTAACACAACCAAACACACACACACACACACGCACGCTAGGGCACAAGAAACAGTCGTAGGTGTCTGTTTTATTCTCACTTTTATTGCAAATATAATACAAAAGATGAGCTTCTCCAAAGGCAGTAAAATGTTAAACTTTTTAAAGACAAAAACAACTTGTTCAGTCTCGTGTATAAAAGATCTCAACATCCGATCGCTGAGCAAAGCACAAACGTGGAAAGGGGAAAACCTAGAAGCCAACTAACGGTAAAAACACTACTCTTCCAGTTTAATCAGCCTTGTTTTAGAAACCGCAACAGTATTTTGTGCATTACACGACTGGTTAGAAATAAGGACAAATAAACATTTAAAATAGAAAAATCTACATACGATAAATAAACATGAGGAATACAGAATTAAGTACCAGCCCTCTGTCTAAATGGCCCGTTGGATTATATGTCACCATGTTCAGAGGCGCGCAAAAGTAACAATTCGTTTTTTTTGTATAAAGTATTAAAGAATAAAATGCAAATAATTTCTTTGAAATAAAATTAATACTAATAAATAAATTAAAGGGGTTAAGATGGGATACGGAGCGAGGGAGGGGGCTGTAATATGACACGGGCAGCTAATGACAAGCAGGGGTCAAAGGGCACTTCCTGGAGCTGCGACACATGCTGTTAGACGCTCGGGAAATTCTCAGCTGCCGCTGCCACGTAGATATTCCCGCTAATTCCCTTCCAGCGTTTGACAGGCACTGATGTGGGGGGATAAAGACGTGAGCCGGCGACACCTTTAAAAAAACGGCATAAATAAAGGGGTACGAACGCAAACTATGAAATATAAAATGCACCGCACGAGGACAATAAAGGGTGTTATTAGTGGGCAGAAGAGGAAAAAGAAAAACAAAGCCAAGAGTGGTTTAGTAAAAATAGACTTTTCTACAAGAAACACAAAAGGCTGGAAATACATGTTAAGAAAACATACACAGTACATATTAAAGTATCAATAATCAATAAGTCCTCACAGAGGAATCATTTCTCAAAAATGTTTCTCTTCTTGCAATCAAGGCTAAAAATATATATATTCTAATCACAATTTCAGGCGATTAAAAAGGCACGTTGGGAGCCGTTTTTGTTTTTTCTCAAAGTCCAGCTTTCTTTCCTACATTGTCGTGTGTGTGTGTGTGTGTGGGTGTGTGTGTGTGAATTCAAGTGTGTGTTTAAAGAGAGTGGAATGATGCGTAACGAGTGTCTGCTCGGCCGTGTCCTCAGGGTCTTGACAGCTGTGTGTAGACCGGCTGCTGGTCCCAGTGCTGAGGACTGTGGTTGGACGGAGGGATGGAAGGAACCCCTGTAGAGTCAGCGATGGGCGTGTACATGGGCCTCTGGCTGGAGCTCATGTAGCTGAAGGTGGAGTACAAGCCGGAGCTCTGACCGCCGGCGTGGCTGTAATAGGAGTTGGCGCCGCCCTGGTGGTCAGAGTAGTCGTACTGCGCCCGGGTGATGGACGGGAACGAAGTGCTGTAGTGCTGTAGGTGCTGGACGTTGAACGACCCGTAGCTGACGTGCTGCGGCGAGCCCTGCTGCTCGTTGTAGTGGCTGGGGCTGAGCTGCTCGGTCTTGATGTGCGTCGTTCTCGGCTGCTCCTGTTCTCCGGCTGTGCCGAGCGGGGTCAGCTGGCCGCTCTGAGGGCTGCCGTTCTTCCCCATCCAGGTCCCGTAGCCGGCGGCGTAGGGCGCGGCGGCGTGGCCGTTCGGCGGCAGGTACTGGTCGAACTCGTTGACGTCGAACGTCTCGATGACGTCGCTGCTGAGCTCGCCGATGTCCACGTCGCGGAAGTCGATGTTGAGCGGACGTCCCGTGCTTTCCTGGAGCGGACGGGCCTCCCGCTTCAGATCCGCTTTGCCTGGCTGCACGTCAGTTTTTGGGGTGGTGGGAGGAGTGGGCGGCCCTTGGGACTGGCCTGTTTGGAAACGGAGGAGGAGGGGAGAGAGAGTTAAGCACTGCACGGATGACCAGCGCTGGATTACTTACACGACGCAACAGTTTTGTTTTGCTCCTTTACGCTACCGATATGCACCCTTTTCACTGACAGCTTTTTTACTGAGAGCGTGTAGTTTGTTACACATAATCAAACTACTTTTGGACAGGGTAATCTCGTAG
This sequence comes from Romanogobio albipinnatus, assembly GCA_023566225.1. NCBI lineage: Eukaryota > Metazoa > Chordata > Actinopteri > Cypriniformes > Gobionidae > Romanogobio > Romanogobio albipinnatus. The sequence goes on along the minus strand of CM042257.1, from coordinate 46,679,352 downwards.
CATATTGATGTTAAAATACAAGCAGTATTTTGGGAATACAAAAGGGTGTGAATTTGAAATACAAAGGCCTCCCGAAGGCATTATAATACTTGGCTCCATTAGGGAGACATTCTGTGAATAACATGTAATCAATAAAAAGTAACTGTAGTCTGTTCCATAATTCGGTCATCTAACACAACAGCACAAACAGTCGAATTCTGAAGCTGATTTGGCTCACCTGAGTGCTCGCTGGGCGAGTGCACTTCTCCCATGCTGGAGGCGGGCGAGTCGGCTTGCTGGAGCGCTTTGAAGATCGCGTTCGGCGAGATGTGCGTCTGCTCGCTCCCGTCCTCCGACTCGCCCTGCCCGTTCTTCACCGACTTCCTCCGCCGAGGCTGATACTTGTAGTCGGGGTGATCTTTCTTGTGCTGAACCCTGAGGCGCTCAGCCTCCTCCACGAAGGGACGCTTCTCGCCCTCGTTCAGCAATCTACCCAGAGCAGAACAATGAACATTCCCACATCTCCACACAGATACATGCAACTACTTATGCCCATGCATTCATGCTTTTAACTTTGAAATGAGTTAATTTACCTCCAAAGTTTGCCCAGAGTTTTGCTGAGCTCGGCGTTGTGGAGGTGCGGGTACTGATCCGCGAGCTTCCTGCGCGCCGCCTGCGCCCACACCATAAACGCGTTCATCGGTCTCTTCACGTGCGGCTTGTTTTTGCTCGAGCCGTTCACTCGGACGGGCATGGGCACGAGCGTCCAGTCGTAGCCCTTCAGCACCTGAGACACCGCCTCTCGGATGCACACCGGGAACTTGTCGTCTTCGTCCTTCTTGAAGTCGCCGAGCGTCCCGTCCGGAGCCATGAGGCTGTTCTCGGCGGGGCGGGTGTTCTCCGTGTCGGAGCCCGAGGCGGACGGGCACGGGGAGCCCGCGGAGTCCTCGGACATGCTCGGACTTGGGGCATCAGACAGACACTTCTCTTGCTCGTCTGTCATTTTTAGGTAGGGGTCTAGTAGATTCATGCGAAGACTGTAGGTGGACGATCTCAGAGAATTCGGAGGCAAAACAAAAATACTTTCCAACTTTGAATCCCTGCAAATCCAACGCGCGCTCGCTCGCTCTCGGATGGCAAGCACTGGAGTGTTTCTGCTGGTGTCTGCAAAAGCAAAGCGCTCCCTGTGCGCTCCCGTGTAGTATTTCCAAGAGAGGGACGAACTTTGGTTTGTCAGCTGAGCGCGCACGGGCTTTTAAACAGGACGCGCAGTGACGAAAAGGAAAACGATGCCTCCTCTTGCCCACCCCTCTCTCACTCTCAATAATTATCGCTCACAATTTAGCATTTGCATTTGAGAAATCTGCTTTAAGTTAGTTCGTTTCAAAAAGGTTTCACGCTGTATGATAAGCGTGCCAACGCTCGATTGCGCAGCATGAAACTTTTGATAAAGTGCATGAACCACCAAAAATTGCACACAATCACACGAGCTTAATATTCAATCCAAACGCGTAATGCGTTTATTTAGTGACTGGTTTAGGAAAGCTTGCCTCAAGGAAGTGTGTTACTCAGTCAGTGACTCAGCAAAGTTAAAGCTTTCCACGCGCTCTAATTCCGCCTTTCGACAGCTTTAGAGAAGTTGCAAATATTGTTGTATGAATTCATCAAGTCATGCAGTCCAGAGATGGATGGTGTCGGTAGTGATTCTCTGAAACTGACCGATAGGGGGAGACAGAGTTCTGTGCTCAGTTCGCTGCAGTCCATTAGTGCACTTCAGACTTTGTCTGTGTATAATAATTTTAACTGGCTATGAATTATTGATTAAAAACAGATAATGCCTCTGTATTTACTGTCAAAAGCATATATATATATATATATATATATATATATATATATATATATATATATATATATATATATATATATATATATATATATATATATATATATATATATAGTGGCTTTGTCGTACAGTTTGTTTAGATGTCCAAGTTGTATTTATTATTTTAACTTTGGTTACACTTTACAATAAGGTTGTATTAGTTAACATTAGTTAATGCATTAGTAGCCATGAACAACATCAGCATTAGTTAATCTTTGTTAACGTTAGTTCATAAAAATCCAGCTGTTCATGGTTTGTTCATTAACTAATGTTTAAAAGATTTTAATAATGAATTAGTAAAGGTTGAAATTAACAAAGATAAATAAATGCTTTATAAGTGCAGTTCATTATCAGTTCATGTTAGCTAATGAACCTTATTGTAAAGTGTTACCCTTTATTTTAAGTTCCCCATGTAGTAGTACTGAGAAATATTAAGTAACTACATGTGCTTATAATATAGGATTAGTTGCATGTAGTTGTACATGATTTATAGATATTACTACACGCTAAAAAAGGTTGAGTTGAAAATAACCCAAGTTGGGTTGAAAATGGACTAACGCAGTGATTGGGTTGTTTTAAGCAAACATTTAACCCAACCGCTGAGTTAAAACAACCCAATTGCTGGGTTAGTCCATTTTCAACCCAACTTGGGTTATTTCAACTCAGCATTTTTTAGATGCAACGTGTACTAAGGACACATAACACTTTATTTTACATTTTACATTGACTACATTTTTTAACACATTTTTAACTTTTTTAAAAGTGCACTATGTAATATCAAAGTTTTTTTTAAAATCATTATGTTTTAATAATCTGTTTAAAGAAGTACAGTCATATTGATATGTTGTCGAAGATACTAAAGCACATGTAAAGATTATAATTTTAACTGTGTGTTATTTAATATTACATTTAGAGCTAATGTATATTTGGTAACACTTTATTTTACAGTGTCCCTGTTACACATTTGACATTTGTTACAAATAGTAATAACAGTAAATTATGCATAATTAACCAAACCCTAACCCAATGGTAAGTTCTACGTGTAGTTCATTAATATTACTAAGTACTTAAATATATAATTACTAGGGCTGTCAAAAGATTAATCACGATTAATCACATCCAAAATAAAAGTTTGTGTTTACATAATATATTTGTGTGTACTCTGTATAATTATTATGTTTATATAAATATTCATGTATATATTTAAGAAATATTTGCATGTATATACTGTATACATTTATATAATTTATATTATATATAAATATAAATATTTTATATATAAATATACTAAATTTTTCTTAAATATATACATGCTTTTGTATGTTTTTATATATAAATAATAATTATACACAGTTCACACACATATATTATGTAAACACAAACTTTTATTTTGGATGTGATTAATCGTGATTAATCTTTTGACAGCCCTAATAATAATTACAGTGTAACAATGACACCGTAAAATAACCAAATAAAGTGTTATCTTATTTTTTTTTTAAAGAACAACAATGCTATCTTCTATAATAATATCCTCACATAAGTACATTATGATATTGCAAACTAAATTGTGTTTTATTTATGTTATGCATGGATTTATTGTGATTATCAATTTGACTTTAGAACCAGCCCATCCTGTTTTCATCTTAAAACTACATATAGATATTCATGAAACGCATGTTAACAAATGAAGCAAAGCACTTTTTAATGTGCGGTATTGTTCTTTTCTTACATAAATCATTTATACATATGAAGACTTCAGATGCAAAAACCTCTAATTATTTAAAATAAGCATTTTATGTATGGGTTTCTAAGTACCGGTACTTCTGAATGGGCTGAGGCTGGGATTTAGTGGGTTTGAAGTGAAAGTATTTGATGAATATGCGGAGAGCATTCGCTCAGTATCGTTATCTCATTTTTGACCAAAGTGGCTTTTTGAGATTTTTGCATCTGAACTCTTCATATATTTCCCCCTGGAAACTCATTTCTAATTGGTTAAAACTCATGCATTTACTCTGCCAATGGCTGAAAGAGGTTCCGCATCATTTTGTGTGCAAACTTTGTGTTCAACACGAGTGTGTTGTGGCATGCATGAAGATGTGTCGTTCTGTGGATGTTGTAAAGCTGTTTGCGTGCGTTATGTCAAGCTCTCGCGATGCACAACCGGTCAGTAATCCGATCTGCCCCGCGGTATAATTAAGGCTGAAAGTGAACTGTGAGCGTTTTGATTCCTCCTCGCTCCGACACACAGCGTTTATTTTCACTGGACGTGTTTATTTAAATGATTCACTTCAAGCATAAACATAACAGAACTCTCAGGACCTTCGTCAATAGCACGTCCCCTCTTCCGTTAACAGCACGTTGCTAATAGGAAGGAGAGGCTCGGTTTATTTATTGTAATGCGGACGTAAGCCAATGCAGGAGTGAATGACAGCTTTTCGACTTTGCATACTCTTATCAACCGATCTTTTAACTGCTTGTGAGCTCGAATCACCGATAATCTTACCTCCGATGTGGCCAATTAGATAAGTGCTACCACATTTGCACAATAACCGCTCCTTTAAAAGTTTCACTAACCACTGTTCGAGTAATAAAATGCAAGTTGCATTGTGATGAACTTATACCACCTGTTAAGCAGAACTCAGTCAAATGAGACCGTGATTTCACATGAGATACACCTACACCACATCCTGTCAAAAACCAGAATGTTTCAGCAAACAGATGGCAAAAGCTGTGTTTGCCCCTATATGTTAATTCGATCTTGCCGCATTTGAGTTATTCAACTGTTATCAGTCGCCTCTGTTACATTAAAGCAATGACCATGAGCAGGGCACGTCCTGCAAAAGGCCTTGGGAAACTTCTCATCTTTGCTTAGAGTGATGGTGTGAAGATTTTGTGCAAACATTGGAGGTAAACTGGCAAATCGTGTTTGAGGAGCATCTCGTTCTCTCCGTGCTATTCAGAAGTTTTGTTTTTGGCACTAATTGTACCACGGCTCATTAGACTTTAAGAAGAAACTGGATTATGCTGTGAAGGCATGCACTAGTTTGGTAAACGTGACTTTATCTAGTATTGAAGAATGTAGAAGACCTTCCTGTCACTGCCCTCTTGACCCGCACTGCGATAGACAAACTCTGTCAAACATAGTAAAACCATAGTAAAAAAAAAAAGCACATTTTGTGTTGCATGGAAGAAATAAAGACATATGAGTTTGGATCTGCGTTTTGAATCCATTCTTGTGTTTTGTCTTCCTCAAATTCTCTAACATCACACAAAAAAGTGCGATTTTAAGAAGAAGGGACTCATAAAGGTCCACCCGTAAACTAACCGCCACTTGGGCGTAAGCAAAAGTGTATATTTGTGGCCAACAATGCATTGTATGGGTCAAAATTATCAGATTTTCTTTTATGCCAAAAATCATTGGGATATTAAGTAAAGATCATGTTCCATGAAGATATTTTGTAAATTTCCTACCGTAAATATATTAAAAATTAAAGCTGCAAGCAGCATTTAGCGGGGTTCAAGCCTTTAAGGCCTTTAAGCACACAAGCATCAAAAGACATTAAGTTTTATTTAGCAAGATTTTAAACACTGAAATAATAGAGGGAAAACTCAAATACAGGCAATATAGGCAATTTACCATAGGAAACATATGGTTTTTAACAGTTATAGCGCCACCTATGGTCTGATCTCTATAAAGCTTTGCATGCTTGTTAAGGATCTAATGTCACAAATGCCCACCAATGTTTGTGAAGTTTTGAGTTTTCCCTTAGAATTTATAGGCTTTTGAGTGTATTTTGCCATAATTTTTGATCTAGAGAGTCCAGAGAATTGTCCTAGACTGGTTTGGTACCGATCGGGCGAAAAACCAGGGACTAGTTCGCAAAAGTAGGTTTTGGACAAAATTCGACATAGCAGAACATTTTCCCTGCCTAAATCAAAATCGGATAGCCATTTTGTCCGCCTTGAGCCACGGATTCCAATGATATAAGAAACTTGATCCTGGGACAAGCGGTCTAAGAGTTATGAGCAATTTTGAACTTTTGGTTGCTGTAGCGCCACCTATGGGCCAATCGGGGTCATACTCTGATAGGTTGTCCCCAAATTGAGGCCTACCATCTGGCCAGGTTTCATGTCTCTAGGCCTTACGGTTTGGCCTGCACGATGCGTTTTACAAATCCTTACAATTACAATAGGGTTTCAGCATTTCATGCTTGAACCCCTAATTATTAGTAGTAATATGCATGGCTAAGGACTTCATTTGGACTACTTCAAAGGAGATTTTCTCAATATTTAGATTTTTTTGCACCCTCAGATTCCAGATTTTCAAATAGTTGCATCTCGGCCAAATATTGTTCTATCCTAACAAACCATTCATCAATGGAAAGCGCATTAATTATCAGAAAAATTGACCCTATGACTGGTTTCGTGGTCCAGGGTCTCATATGCGAATTCATATGAATTGGCGACCGATTTGCCAAAACATAAATAGTTATGAATTGCCATGAGATTGTGTCGGAGGAATATACCAAAATGTCAAGCTTTAAACTTGGAAGAAGAGCCATTTGGAGCAGTTTTGTCATTTTGTAGCTTGACTGTCCTAGTCCTCAATCACATGCGTTATGTTGAAAAGTACCGTCAGAATGTTCTTCAAAAAAAATCACATTTAAGGAAAAATAACATGAAACCTTTTGCTGAACACGTTTGTGTTCTTGGCGAGTGAACGGAAAAGCATTGCCAAATAATTTTTTCTTCCATCTCATATTTTTCTTCTGCTTCACCATGTCCCTTTAGAGGCTCCGTACATCGTCATTATTGACAGAAATACAATTGTAATTGTGAGATATAAAGTCTCGTTGTGAGATACAAATTCACATTACGCAATACAAAATATCAGCTTCAAATCATAGTCGCAGTTGTGAGATATACAGCAGTCGCATTGCAAGAAATAGCTGTAATTGTGAGATATAATGTGTGATATAAATTCACAATTTAATTATATAAAATAGCAATTTCAAGAAATGGTCACATAAAATAGTCACTTTATATTAGACATCAAATATAAAGTATTCTGAGATATAACTTCTCATTGCATGAAATATTTGCAATTAAAAACAAAAACAAAGTCACAATTGTGAGAGAGAAAGTAATAGCAATAGTTGTAATTGTGAGATCATTGTAAAGTCATGTTGTGAGATATAAATGAACATTAAAAAAAAATAAAACTGCATTGTCAAGAACGTCACAATTGTGAGATATACAGTAAAGTCACAGTCATTATGAAACATAAAGTCACATTGTGATATATTAATTTCCTATTACACAATATAAAACTGCAATTTGAAATAGTCACAATTGTGAAACATTCACAATGCGAGAAATAGAAAGTCAGATATGCAAGAAATAGTTGTAATTGTCAAGCATAGTCACATTGTGAGATATAAATTCACTGTATGCAAAAAAGTTGCGATTGCGAGATATAGTCACATATTGTGATATATAAATAATACAAGAAATAAAGTTGCAGCTGCACCTTTTTATTTCTAACAACACCCTAGCAACCATCCTGAGTACCCTAGCAACCACATAGGAACACCCTAGCAACTGCATAGCAATACCCTAACAACCATCCAGAGTACCATAGCAACCACCCTAGCAACCACTGTCTGTCTGTCCGTCCGTCCGTCCGTCCCTATCTATCTATCTATCTATCTATCTATCTATCTATCTATCTATCTATCTATCTATCTATCTATCTATCTATCTATCTATCTATCTATCTATCTATCTATCTATCTATCTATCTATCTATCTATCTATCTATCTATCTATCTATCTATCTATCTATCTATCTATCTATCTATCTATCTATCTATCTATCTATCTATCTATCATTTGATCCATCCATCCATTGTTCCATCCAATCAATCAATCAATCGACCGACCGACCGACCATCCGTCCGTCCGTCCGTCCGTCCGTCCATCCATCCATCCATCCATCCATCCATCCATCCATCCATCCATCCATCCATCCATCCATCCATCCATCTGTCATTCACTCTATCCATCCATCCATCCATCCATCCATCCATCCATCCATCCATCCATCCATCCATCCATCCATCCATCCATCCATCCATCCATCCATCCATCCATCCATCCATCCATTGTTCTATCTATTGTTCCATCCAATCAATCAATAAATCAATCAATCTATCAACTGATCGACCGTCCATCCTATCTATCTATCTATCTATCTATCTATCTATCTATCTATCTATCTATCTATCTATCTATCTATCTATCTATCTATCTATCTATCTATCTATCTATCTATCTATCTATCTATCTATCTATCTATCTATCTATCTATCTATCTATCTATCTATCTATCTATCTATCTATCTATCTATCTATCTATCTATCTATCTATCTACTTAAAACTACTTTAAACTTTAAAATCTTCATACTTTCTGGTCCGGCTTCCTCAAGCCAACTTAAAGTTTGTCTCGACGAACTTTTCTATCTAGTTTCTTTGTATTCTGCCACAGAAATGCATGTGTGATCTGTGTGTCAGTGTTGTGTTGAGGTCAGGGGTTCATCCCGGCACTCGGCCGTTATCTGTGATTTACGACAGACTAACTGGTTTCAGCAGATCAGAGGCTGTTTGCTAACATGCGTCATCCGGCTAAAGTAAAGTCTGAATGGGTTTAGTCTGATCCAGATGTTTGAGAAGTGTCACTGTTATCATTTTAATTTGATTCCACAGCCACTACAACACATTACTGTAAGTTTCAGCAGCGTTGACCAGCCGAGCTGATCAAACATGCGCAGCCCCTCAGCAGTCGGCAGGGGAAGCGGACGCAGGCGCAAAGCCACGGGAATCCGCACGCGCTCCAAAGATACAGCTGGCTCTTAAAAATAACAATGTGCTTTTGCGCCAAGCTAAATGTGCTAATGACAGATCCACACCTTTAAGGACTCTTTTGGGCTTTTAAGGGGCTGGCGGCGGCTGGGCTTGAGGCTTAAGAAATTGGTTTGTCAGCGGGAGGGCCGAGCCAGTGGAAACGCAGACGTTAGCCGTGCCCACGATTTTCACAGTTCGAGAATTCTCTGATGCAGCGAAACGCTAGTCGGTCTGGATCCTGGTCCAGTCATAGCACAGCACATTTTTAATTGAATTGTGCCTCGCAGACAGAGGCAAATATAGTTTTCATATTCAGACAGCTGGAGGACTGATAGTAACCATTGCAGTATTTCATATATTGTTTTTGTTAACAGCATTATGCTACACCAAATCAGTATTTTCACACTTTTGGTTGTACCATCACTGAAAATCACAGTGACAAGTTGAAATGTATATACAGTGAGGAAAATAAGTATTTGAACACCCTGCTATTATGCAAGTTCTCCCACTTAGAAATCATGGAGGGGTCTGAAATTGTCATCGTAGGTGCATGTCCACTGTGAGAGACATAATCTAAAAAAAAAATCCAGAAATCACGATATATGATTTTTTAACTATTTATTTGTATGATACAGCTGCAAATAAGTATTTGAACACCTGTCTATCAGCTAGAATTCTGACCCTCAAAGACCTGTTAGTCTGCCTTTAAAATGTCCACCTCCACTCCATTTATTATCCTAAATTAGATGCACCTGTTTGAGGTCGTTAGCTGCATAAAGACACCTGTCCACCCCATACAATCAGTAAGAATCCAACTACTAACATGGCCAAGACCAAAGAGCTGTCCAAAGAACGTACAAAATTGTACACCTCCACAAGGCTGGAAAGGGCTCCGGGGAAATTGCCAAGCAGCTTGGTGAAAAAAGGTCCACTGTTGGAGCAATCATTAGAAAATGGAAGAAGCTAAACATGACTGTCAATCTCCCTCAGACTGGGGCTCCATGCAAGATCTCACCTCGTGGGGTCTCAATGATCCTAAGAAAGGTGAGAAATCAGCCCAGAACTACACGGGAGGAGCTGGTCAATGACCTGAAAAGAGCTGGGACCACCGTTTCCAAGGTCACTGTTGGTAATACACTAAGACGTCATGGTTTGAAATCATGCATGGCACGGAAGGTTCCCCTGCTTAAACCAGCACATGTCAAGGCCCGTCTTAAGTTTGCCAATGACCATTTGGATGATCCAGAGGAGTCATGGGAGAAAGTCATGTGGTCAGATGAGACCAAAATAGAACTTTTTGGTCATAATTCCACTAAACGTGTTTGGAGGAAGAAGAAATGATGAGTACCATCCCAAGAACACCATCCCTACTGTGAAGCATGGGGGGGGTAGCATCATGCTTTGGGGGTGTTTTTCTGCACATGGGACAGGGCGACTGCACTGTATTAAGGAGAGGATGACCGGGGCCATGTATTGCCAGATTTTGGGGAACAACCTCCTTCCCTCAGTTAGAGCATTGAAGATGGGTCGAGGCTGGGTCTTCCAACATGACAATGACCCGGAGCACACAGCCAGGATAACCAAGGAGTGGCTCTGTAAGAAGCATATCAAGGTTCTGGCGTGGCCTAGCCAGTCTCCAGACCTAAACCCAATAGAGAATCTTTGGAGGAGCTCAAACTCGTGTTTCTCAGCGACAGGCCAGAAACCTGACTGATCTAGAGAAGATCTGTGTGGAGGAGTGGGCCAAAATCCCTCCTGCAGTGCAAACCTGCTGAAAAACTACAGGAAACCTTTGACCTCTGTAATTGCAAACAAAGGCTACAGTACCAAATATTAACATTGATTTCCTCAGGTGTTCAAATACTTATTTGCAGCTGTATCATACAAATAAATAGTTAAAAAATTATATATTGTGATTTCTGGATTTCTTTTTAGATTATGTCTCTCACAGTGGACATGCACCTACGATGACAATTTCAGACCCTCCATGATTTCTAAGTGGGAGAACTTGCAAAAAAACAGGGTGTTCAAATACTTATTTTCCTCTCTGTATATAGTTTAGGGTCCAATTCTCACTATTAATAGTTGCTTATTAGCATGCATATTACTAGGATATTGTCTGTTTATTAGTACTTATAAAGCACATATTAATGCCTTATTCTGCATGATCATATTCTACATTCCATAATCACCTAATACTTAAACTTAACAACTACCTTACTAACTATTAATAAGCAGTAATTATGAGTTTATTGAGGCAAAACTCATAGTTAATAGTGAGAATTGAACTAAAGTGTGACCATATATTCTAATATACTGCAATGGGATACATGCTTTGCAATAATTTCATTTGTTAACTACACTAGTAAACATGAACTAACAATGAACAATACTTCTACAGCATTTATTAAGCTTAGTTCATATTAATTTCTACATTTACTAATGAATTTTTAAAAGCGAACGTTGTGTCTGTTAAGATGATTAGTCAATGCACCGCATGAACAGTGAACAATTGTATTTTTATTATCATTAATAAATGCAGTAAAAATGCATTGCTCATATGTTAACATCTATTTTATATCCAGTGTTACCTATGCATTTTCAAATCAGGTTCTTGTCACTTTACAATTTCTATTTATTGATAAGTTCAATTCAATTCACATGTATTTGTATAAAAGCATATAAATGCATGCGTCTACATTCATTCATTTCAGAGTGATCTGTTATCAGAGTCCAAGTTATGTATTTCAGAAATGTATATATAGTGGGCTAACAAAATATTAATTTAAAACAATGTAGAAACAGTGAGCTCATTGAAGTAAAGAATACATGTTGATTAGGATATATAGAGAAATAGGGTCCTATCACACACCCGGGGCAATGTGACGCCCGACGCGACGCAAGTGTGTTCTGCTAGTCTCAGCTGGACGCAGTTCTCATGTTCACGTCCAGGGTCACGTTGTTTAAATATCAAATGCACTGGCGCATCTGTTCACCCATGGGCGTCTGGACTGAACACCAGGTGTGATCAGGAGCATTGTTGGAGTGTTGCTATTGTGAGGAACTGAAAACCACTGACCATTGACCAACACACACCTGCTCTAAAGTCAATAGCGCAGTATTTGTGTGGTAATTAAAGGGTGTTGTAAGAGCCATTATGCTCTATTTAAATGTCGGTTGTAGTTCCACTGTTAGACACCGGGTGGAGTGTGGGTTTATTGGGTATATAGGTAGCCAGAGAGTAAGTGAAGTCAGGTGTAATGAGGGAAGCAAACAATTTTTGACCGTGTCAGGAGTGGATATGCAAAGGGAGGATTACGATGTGTTTGAGCATCGGAACTGTGACAAATAAAGTGGATAAATGCTGGACTGGAAGCGTCTTGTTTTGGATCTCACGCGTCAGATAACCCTACAATACCTCTAAGGATGCTTTCACACCTGCCTCATTTAGCTCAGTTGAATCGTACTAGAGTTGGTTTTCCCCTTTGGTGTGGTTCGTTTGGTCAGGTGTGAAAGCAGCAATCGCACTCGGGTGCGCACCAAAAGCGGACCAAACAAGTTCACCGAGAGCTCCTTGAAGAGGTGAAACTCTGGAGCGGTTCGTTTGTGGTGAGATCCGTGATCCGACCTCGAACAGACACAACTGCAAAAAAGTACTAATCATTTTTGTTGATATAGGTCCCAACTTTCGAAAACATATTAGGTCCCAACTTTCGAAAACTCACAAGAACAGCGCGACCTCCGCTTGAAGTGAGGGGCGATGCGCGCTCGCTATTTGCAGTGCATTAGAGCGTTGTTTTCAAGCCGCATCCGCGCTTTATTATAGAAATGTATTGTTTGCATATTGTGGTGTATACAAACAATGTAATAGATTATGGCCAGGGACAAAACCAAGCGGCAACCTCCTGCAGTTTCTCTTGAAGCCAATACGGAAGTGACATATACTGCAATTCATCGACTGGCCGCCAGGGACAGACTCCAGAAGGAGCAGAATCTCATTGAGCTCATGTTAAAATGCCCAACTTTACAGCAGATTAAAACATGTTTACAGTCTGGTACAAATTGTGGTTTTGGTCTATACGGCTAATTTTGCCATTCATGACGACTGTGAGGGGGGTGAATTGTTTTATAACTCATTCGTTTACATTATATAAAGCATTAAAGTTCTGCATAATTAAGGGCGTGGCCACTGTGAGTGACAGGTGGATTGCCGTTTGTCTGCTGTCTGTTAGTCATCGCGTCACTTCAGCTCCGCCCACGTCCCGCCTTTTTGCCCATTTTCTGTTATGCAGGAGTGACGCGCAATGACGCGCTGCCAAGATGGCAACGGCCATCTCGTACATACTTTGCTCTTCAGAACGGCTCATCAGAATCCTATGGGTGACGTCACGGACAATACGTCCATATTTTTTTACAGTCTATGGACAAAACCAGCCCGCGCAGTCACAGTTTAGGAAATACACCATGGCCAATAAGGGATGTGGATGTTGTCATGTGACTGCATTTTGGTTCGTTTCAACTGGTTCGGACCAAAGCAATCAGTGTGGTGTGAAAAGGAACCAAAAAAGCTGAAAAATGCTACAATGTATAATTGTTTGCCCTTGGTTCGGACCAAATGAACCAAACTAGAGATGTGAAAGCACCCTAAGTGACAAGATTCATTTGTCGCTTCAGGTGTATCAACCTGATCTCACAGCAATTCGTACATATTAGGGGATGGCTAATACGTACAAATTTGTACGACCTCACTCGTACAAATATTTGAGGAGTTGCCATATTCACATGAATTCGTACGAATGGCCTACTTCAAACCCCGCCCCTAAACCCTCCCGCCACTGGGGTTTAGACAAAATGTACAAATTCATACGAGTGAGGTCTTTCAAATTCGTATGAATTGGTCGTGAGATACTGTAGCGTTGGGTGTGTTAGTAATATGAGCCTATAGGCGATGCCCAACACACACACATACACACACTCTGCTTATTACACACACAGGGATGCGCAGCAGCACACACACATTTTTAAATATTAAAAATGTAAGGATCCTCTCTGCAGAAGTGTTCAGTCTTTCCGCTCACATACACAGCAAATCCGCCATGGTGCGAGCACAACTGGCTTTTAAAGGGAATGGGAGATGAGACTCTGATTGGTTTATTGCACGTTATGCCCAAAACACACCCATGACTCATTAAGAGCCGAGGGACGACCCTTTTGGATCATGTGCCTGGTGCGCAGAGAGCACTTTTCCCCCCGTTAAACTAGCAAAAGTGGATTCGGACACGCCCGACAATGTACCTGAGCTTCAGACCATGTGCTCAGATTGTTAAAATATGGCCTGTATCATGTATCTTCTGCATTTTGCATACTTTAAAAATGCTTTTTCATGTCTGTATCCCAGGGCTGAATCAGCTCCTTTTGTTGTGTTTGTCTGATTCATGACCTGATCTGACCGGTTCCTCAGCTTCTGATGGTATCGCTGCTCTCGGTGACGTTCATTCAGACATACTCAAGTGTTACCTGTGAAACCGCAGACTAAATATAGCTGTTCATTTCATAGCGCATGGGTTAAGAAGGTTAATTCTTAACCATTTCCTGTCCCAGTGACGTTTACTGTATCTGAGGTATGTACCTCAGATACAGTAAACGTCACTGGGACAGGAAATGGTTAAGAATTAAATGGTTAAGAATAAACACTGCATGTGTTTTAATGACCAGACTCAGACAGACTAGGTTTTCTGTGCATATGTGTAAACCCTAATGCTTCAAATAATGACTTGGTTTGAGTAGAGCTAACTCAAATTAAACAAATTAGTTCAATCAAATTAACTTTTATTAGTATTTAGAACTTTCTTTTTCTTTTGAGTTCTCAAAACGGGCACATTTGAAGTAATCTGAATTGTTTCATTTTTTTGTTTTGTTTGTTTTTTGTTTTATGAACTTGTTTCTTTTAATTCAGACTAACTTAAATTTAACCGAAACTGGGCTGGGATTTCTGTATTTCCCAGCATGCTTATCCCTGACACTCAAAATGAAGAGTAAATGTTAAAATTAAGTGTTATATAATGTTTGTGGTGCAAGATTGATGATAAGTGGGAGATTTAGTAGTCTTTAATGTTTAGCTATGCTAATTTAGAAGAGTTTTTCAGTGCTTTCCATGATGGTGACGAGTTCATGAGTTTAGTTTGAGAACAAATTTATGTTAAATGTTTTGCTATCCTCATTCAGCCAGTGCTATGCTAATGCTATCGACGCATTGTGTTACCAATTAGCAAGGTAGCATTTATTGAATTAGCTAGTTAAAGATAGCCAAGTTTCCACTACTACACATATTTAAATTGAGATTCAATTATAATTTTATGTTAAAAGTATGAATTATCTTACTCAAATTATGTCAAGTAAAGAGTTATTAAAATGTATGAGTACACTCTAAAGAATGCTGGGTTACAAATAACCCAAGTTGGGTTGAAAATAGACTAACCCAGAATTGGGTTATTTTAAGTAAACATTTAACCCAACCGCTGGGTTAAAACAAACCAATTGCTGGGTTAGTCCATTTTCAACACAACTTGGGTTATTTTTCTCCCAGAGTGTACAAAATAAAAATCTGCAATTCCTGCTCACTTCAACTTTAAATTGAAGTAACAAAGAAATAATGACTTTTGTTTTAGTTTTGCCAACTTATTCGGGTTTACAGAACAGAATAGAATTAACACATGTTAAAAATAGTTACAAACACTGATTTTGAGAGTAATTGCATTGTTTTCTTTTATGCAAATGCTTCATGCACCACATTTTATGTGCAAAACAGCACAATTTATGCTGTTCCTAGCATAATTTACAGCATTATCTGAGTGAAAATGAAATAAATCAAAATCAAAGCCCTATGAAATCCACTGCATATCCCCCAAATTCCATTTGATTTCTTTTCTCTAAATTTTTCCATTTTAGTTTTTTTCCATATCTTTACTTTATAATTAGATTCAAAAAGTATGCCTAATAAATATTTTCGTTAAACTTTTACAGTCTAATAATTTATTTAGAATTTTAACACTAAGGAAAGCCTTTGAAATCAAATTTTCTGTGTTTTAATGTTTTCTGGATTCTGTGTTTTATGATTATGAGTACAAAATAATTAATAATTAATCCACTCAATTTTTATCATGCTGCACAACAGAGGTTTAGTGTATAAATGAAAACATTTCCTGATGTTCCTTAAATACTGATTCATTTCATAATTAGTATATTATTATTGTTGATTTATTTATTTTAATAGCTTTACATTTACATTTACGCATTTGGCAGACGCTTTTATCTAAAGCAACTTACAGTGCCCTTATTACAGGGACAATCCCCCTGGAGCAACATGGAGTAAAGTGCCTTTCTCAAGGACACACTGGTGGTGACCGCTGGGATCGAACCAGCAACCTTCTGCATATCAGTTCTATGGGTTAACCCACTGGACCACCATCTCAGTTTTAGTGGATTAATATTCAGTCCATGATTTGATTAATTGTACAGCCCTACTATTGATATATCCATCCAAAATGTACGCAATTCCATGACTTTTTGCATTGTGGAGTATTTTTACGGCTGGTTTCCGGACACGTTTTTTTCCATGGGGAATCAGAATGTGTATTTCAGTATAGACACCCAGCCATGTGCCCAGCTCTCTCAGTGTGTTGTATCTCTCTCTCGCTGACCCTCCCTCTCTTCCCTGCAGGCCATGCTAAATGAAAGGGCCTATTCTTTTTGCCGAGTCAGTTTGATTCCTGGGCATGCCAACGTAATGAAGGAGTGATGAGATCCAATGGCTCTGCCCAACTCGCTCGGATTCCTGCCTCCAGCTCTTTCCACCTCAGACACACAGGTAACTATATGCACAAGCGGCAAGAA
>CM042257.1:46622694-46657694 GCA_023566225.1 Romanogobio albipinnatus | reverse complement strand
TTAACTATATGTACTTACTATAGGGTTAGGGTTAGGGGGTTACACTTTATTTTAAGGTGTCATTGTTACAGTGTAATTATATATTTAAGTACTTAGCAATAATAATTAACTTTGTATACTTACTATAGGGTTAGGGTAGAATTAGGGTTTGGTTGAAGGGTTAGTTGCATGTAATTATACATAATTTACTGTTATTACTACAGTAACTGCATGTAGCATGTGTAACAATGACACCACTTATGCTCTGGGACCATTTTTGGGATTTCCGCCTGGATTTGGTCTACCCAAATTGAAAAGCAGTGTCTCTAAATACACAATTTTGGTGTCATTTTAGAGGAAACCCTTTGAAGTTATATAAACCACTGCTAAAAGTGATAAACATGTATGTATATGTTGTCTGAGCTGTAATAAATCCCCCACCCCCCGCGCTTTTTGTTTTTGAAAGTGTGTACTGCAGACATTTTGGGCTGTTTCCACTAGATTCTAGAAAATACTGGAAACAATAATTTTGTCTATATCATGTTGTATGCAAGATTTATACAAATGGATCTGAAGGGAGGCCCTTTATAACCAAAAATAAAATAAAAAAGTGTCTCTTTTTTGGGGGGTGTTTACAGCTCAGACAACATACTTACATGTTTATCACTTTTAGCAGTGGTTTATGAAACTTCAAAGGGTTTCCTGTAAAATGACAGCAGTATTGTGTATTTAGAGACACTGTATGTGTGTGTATGGGAAGCTTTTCAATGTGGGTCGGCCAAATCCAGGCGGAAATGGTCCCAGAGTAATAGTGTAAATAAGTTACTTTATGTAAAACAAATGCCAAAGTGATGCATATCTACAGAAAGTAGAGACTCTAAGCTTTCAA
Source organism: Romanogobio albipinnatus (assembly GCA_023566225.1). Classification (NCBI taxonomy): domain Eukaryota; kingdom Metazoa; phylum Chordata; class Actinopteri; order Cypriniformes; family Gobionidae; genus Romanogobio; species Romanogobio albipinnatus. Next base: position 46,656,826 of record CM042257.1, on the reverse strand, counting down.
ATGGTACGTATGAGGTCAGAGCTCCTCCACAGACATTTAACATTTCAAGTATACACTCTAAAAAATGCTGGGGTAAAAATAACCCAAGTTGGGTTGAAAATGGACTAACCCAGCGATTGGGTCATTTTAAGCAAACATTTAACCCAACCGCTGGGTTAAAACAACCCAATTGCTGGGTTAGTCCATTTTCAACCCAACTTGGGTTATTTTTCACCCAGCATTTTTTAGTGTGTATACATGATGATGTCATTTCAGACCCTGTACCGGGTCCGCAGAGTTTAAAATAAAGTTTAACTTGTAATTTGCATTAAATCAGCTCTCTAAAAAATGCTGGGTTAAAAACAACCCAAGTTGGGTTGAAAATGGACTAACCCAGCAATTAGGTTGTTTTAACCCAGTGAATGAGTTGTTTTAACCCTGCAATTAGGTTGTTTTAACCCAGCGATTGGGTTGTTTTAACCCAGCAATTGGGTTGTTTTAACCCAGCGATTGGGTTGTTTTAACCCAGCGATTGGGTTGTTTTAACCCAGCGATTGGGTTGTTTAACCCAGCGATTGGGTTGTTTTTACCCACCGATTGGGTTGTTTTAACCCAGCGATTGGGTTGTTTTAACCCAGCGATTGGGTTGTTTTAACCCAGCAATTAGGTTGTTTTAACCCAGCAATTGGGTTGTTTTAACCCAGCGATTGGGTTGTTTAACCCAGCGATTGGGTTGTTTTAACCCAGCGATTGGGTTGTTTTTACCCACCGATTGGGTTGTTTAAACCCAGCGATTGGGTTGTTTTTACCCAGCGATTGGGTTGTTTTAACCCAGCAATTGGGTTGTTTTAACCCAGCAATTAGGTTGTTTTAACCCAGCGATTGGGTTGTTTTTACCCAGCGATTGGGTTGTTTTAACCCATCGATTGGGTTGTTTTAACCCAGCAATTGGGTTGTTTTAACCCAGCAATTAGGTTGTTTTAACCCAGCGACTGGGTTGTTTTAACCCAGCGACTGGGTTGTTTTAACCCAGCAATTGGGTTGTTTTAACCCAGCAATTAGGTTGTTTTAACCCAGCAATTAGGTTGTTTTAACCCAGTGACTGGGTTGTTTTAACCCAGCGATTGGGTTGTTTTAACCAAACATTTAACCCAACCGAGCATTAACCCAGCATTTTTTAGAGTGAGGGTTCCACTTTATTTTAAGGTGTCATTGTTACAGTGTAATTATATATTTAATATATTTACTGATATTACATGTTCTTACTATAGGGTTGGGGTTTGGTTGAGGGTTAGTTAAATGTAATTATGCATAATTTACTACATGCAACATATGTAACAAGGGCACTGTAAAATAAAGCGTTACCTAAATCAGACCCTGTTACATTTAGTATATGCACATATTTTATATATAATGTTTTTATTATGTCTAAGATTATGATTATTTCCAAGGAGGAAACTACGAGCTTCATAATGTAATCGTGTGTTTTATTTTTTTCTCATTTAAAGTGTGTTTGTTCTGCCTTCCATAAAATATTGTTTTTTTGGGTAGGTTTATGACTGAGCATATTGCTCCCATTTTTACAGTGACATTTTCATCTGCAGTGAGAAATGAGGGAATTTGTGTTTCTGTCCCAGGCGTGTTCACGAGAAACCACACGCACTCGTTTCTAATGGGAGTCTTCCTGGCTAGCGCCAGCTCATGAACATGGAAACGTGGTTGCCCTCGTCAATCCAAAAGCTACAATGCATCTCTCTCAAAGCAGAGCGAGCCAGAGGAAAGCGCCGCGTCCAATACGCTCTCCTCGGCAAGTGCCATGTTTGTTTTATTTCGTGATTTTATTTTCCTAGTCTAACTCCCCCTGCTTTTCGGACTATTGAATGCTGAGGCGTAAGTGTTTATCTTGAAATTTTTTTGCAAAACGTCTCGCAAAATGAAAATAAAGGTACTGTCACACTGATAATATTTGGAGTGGCAAGTGGGTTGTTTTCCTTTTATTAAATGCTGATTAATATTCAGTGGTAGAAAGGTTAATACTGGCCGTTATTCCCCTGTATCCTGCAGAAAGCTTGCTTTTCTGGGTCTGGGGGCCGAAGCAGCGAATGCACGGATGTCTGGTTTAAATTACTGAATAAGCTCAGTTTCATTCACATTTTTGCGCTTGGTTTTTTGCTGTTTTTCAGGGTAGTTGTAATTGTCAAAATTAGGTGTCTTTCACAGACTGGGAAAACCTTAAACGGAGAAAAAGAGGCCTCATTACTTGAGTCAGATTTCCTTCGGGAAGAGCTGTTTAATTAGCGGGGAAACAGAAGTAGCGATGGTGAGACACCCGCTTTCACAGTCTCAGACGCTCCACGGCGTGATGATTAAGACCGCAATGATTAGGCTGAAATTAAGGCAACCCCTCTGATTCACATGTATTTATTCTGTGGTGTCGCTGGGCTTGCCAGGTTGGCCTCCACTCCTCCCACAGTGAATCATACGGACCCATTACCAGAGCAGGGAGTGGGTGGGGTTGCCGGTTCAGAGGAGTTTTCGTTTCCAAAACTGTGATCAACCATGTTAACCATCTCCACATTGCCCCTAATGCCACTGCTCCATGTTTGGCTGGTGTAGCCGACCTCCATATTTTTTCCTCCAAAGGAAATTGATTTTTAAGGATAACTTACAAAAGTCAGTTTATGAGCTATGGGGTTGGGAATCGATGCGGGTGCTTGTGTTGACTGCATCCGTTCACATTATTTCAACTTATTAAAAAAAATTATTGTAAATAATAAATCTATCGGTCCGTCCATCTATCCATTCATGCAATAAACGTACAAATCTCTCCGTTTGTCCATCCATCCATCCATCCATCCACATCCACATCCACATCCACATCCATCCATCCATCCATCCATCCACATCCACATCCACATCCATCCATCCATCCATCCACATCCACATCCACATCCATCCATCCATCCATCCATCCATCCATATCCACATCCATTCATCCATCCATCCATCCATCCATCCACATCCATCCATCCATCCATCCATCCATCCACATCCACATCCATTCATCCATCCATCCATCCATCCACATCCATCCATCCATCCATCCATCCACATCCACATCCACATCCACATCCATCCATCCATCCATCCACATTCACATCCATCCATTCATCCATCCACCCACATCCACATCCACATCTACATCCATCCATACATTCATATCCACATCCATACATTCATATCCACATTCATCTATCCAGCCATCCACATCCATCCACCCAGCCATCCACATCCATCCACATCCATCCATCCATATCCACATCCATCCACTTCCATCCATCCACATCCACACCCATCCATCCATCCATCCATCCATCCACATTCACATTCACATTCACATTCACATTCACATTCACATTCACATCCATCCATCCATCCACATCCACATCCACATCCACATCCATCCATCCACCCACCCACATCCACATCCACATCCACCCACATCCACATCCACATCCACATCCACATCCACATCCATCCATCCATCCACCCACATCCACATCCATCCATCCACATCCATCCATCCACATTCATATTCACATTAACATCCATCCATCCATCCATCCATCCATCCATCCATCCACCCACATCCACATCCACCCACATCCACATCTACATCTACATCTACATCCTTCCATACATCCATACATACATTCATATCCACACCCATCCATCCACATCCACATCCATCCAAATCCACATCCACATCTACATCTACATCCACAACCACATCACACCCACACCCATCCATCCACATCCACATTCATCCAAATCCACATCCACACCCACACCCACACCCATCCATCCATCCATCCATCCACATCCACATTCATCTCCATCCATAGATATCCACATCCACATCCAAATCAACATCCACATCCACATCCATCCATAGATATCCACATCCACAGCCATCCATCCATCCATCCATCCATCCATCTTCTGCAATAAACCTAAAATATATTGTTCCTATAGATGTGATCAACAACTTTAAATTAATAGTATGTCTTTGTTCAAATGTTTTGCTTCCTTGCTTCTGAACTCTATTTCATGGATGCTGTTCTTTAAATTGGTGGGCAAGAAAATACTTTGAAAATGTCCTCCCAGGGTCTGTGGGCACACTCTTCCATCATAAGAGCACACGGCTGTGGTTCTGACTCACTGGTGACCATATAGTGAGAAGTTGGAGGTGTCCTGGAAGAACTCTGTAACCAGAACCCTGTATTTTGACAGCTTTTCTAAGAGGGTTCTGGTTTCCTGAAGGAAAAACTGATAAATCCCAGCTTTCATCAGTGCTGAGTCATTTACAAAAGCATGATTCTGTAAGATTGGCGGTAACAAGCCCTTCATAAGAGTCAAGCCCAGATGTGGCTTATCAGCGGCAAAATGTGTGCTTCATGAGCTTTATTTATTTTTCTGCAAATAATAGGGTTTTTTGGCTATAATTTGTAATTTGGCTGCTTATCGGACTGAGATTACTTGACGGGAATAATTGATCAAGCACTGAATTGCATATTTACTATTGGCAAGGAACAATATTATAAATTCTAAATACTGGAATTGAATGGTAAACTATTTATTTTTATTATTCATATATGTGCATCCAAATGGATGGATGGATGGGTGGGTAGGTAGATGGATGGACAGATGGATAGATGATGGATGGATGGATGGATGGATGGATGGGTGGGTGGATGGATGGATGGACGGACAGACGGATAGATGATGGATGGATGGATGGATGAATGGATGGATGGATGAATGGGTGGGTGGATGGATGGATGGACGGACGGACAGACGGATAGATGATGGATGGATGGATGGATGGATGGATGGATGAATGGGTGGGTGGATGGATGGATGGACGGACAGACGATGGATGGATGGATGGATGGGTGGATGGACGGACAGACGGATAGATGATGGATGGATGAATGAATGAATGAATGAATGAATGAATGGGTGGGTGGATGGACGGACGGATGGATGGATGGGTGGGTAGATGGACGGACGGACAGACGGATAGATGATGGATAGATGGATGAATGGGTGGGTGGATGGACGGATGGACAGAGGGATAGATGATGGATGGATGGACGGATGGTTAGATGATGAATTGATGGATGGATGGATGATGGACGGACGGACAGACGGATAGATGAGGGATGGATGAACAGATGGATAGATGATGAATTGATGGATGGATGATGGATGAACGGACGGAAAGACGGATAGATGATGGATGGATGGATGGATGGATGGATGGATTGATGGATGGGTAGGTGGGTGGTGGACGGATGGACAGACGGATGAATGAATGGATGTGTGGATGGATGGATGGATGGATGGATGGATGGACAGACGGATGAATGAATGGATGTGTGGATGGATGGATGGATGGATTGATGGATGGATGGACGGATGGACGGATGGACAGATGGATGAATGAATGGATGTGTGGATGGATTGATGAATGGGTGGGAAGATGGTTGGATGGACAGACGGATGAATGAATGGATGTGTGGATGGATGGATGGATGGATGGATGGATGGATAGACGGACTGACGGACGGACGGACGGACGGACAGACAGACAGACAGACAGACAGACAGATGATGGAGGGACGGACGGCCGGCCGGACAGACAGACAGACAGACAGACAGACAGACAGACAGACAGACAGACAGACAGACAGACAGACAGACAGACAGATGATGGACGGACGGACGGACGGACGGACGGACGGACAGACAGACAGACAGACAGACAGACAGACAGACAGACAGATGATGGACGGACGGACGGACAGACAGACGGACAGACGGACAGACAGACAGTCTGATGGACGGACGGACGGACGGACGGACGGACGGACGGACGGACGGACAGACAGACAGACAGACAGATGATGGACGGACGGACGGACGGACGGACGGACGGACGGACGGACGGCCGGACGGACGGACGGACGGACGGACGGACAGACAGACAGACAGACAGTCTGATGGACGGACGGACGGACGGACAGACAGACAGACAGACAGACAGACAGATGATGGACGGACGGACAGACAGACAGACAGACAGACAGACAGACAGACAGACAGACAGACAGATGATGGACGGACGGACGGACAGACAGACGGACAGACAGACAGTCTGATGGACGGATAGACGGACAGACAGACAGTCTGATGGACGGACGGACGGACGGACGGACGATGGATGGATGGATGGATGGATGGATGAGTCATGTAGTTGTAAAGTGCATCACCCATATTTCCGTTTGTCAAGTCTCTTTATAGTGTAACAGCTTTACACCCAAACGACTGTGTTTGCTCCTGTGGAAACATGTTTGAATCTCTACAGGACTGAATGTAAGTAAACGAACTGCAGTGATGCATTTCTGCTGCTGTAGCTCTGAAGGAACCGTAGTCGCTGAAAGCATGAAAGCACCCGAGGCTTTTGCTGAATGTTTGTAAACATGTGGGTGGGGTGACCGTGAAAGTATATAGAAGCGCTGCTACTTTTTAAAGCTGTGCCTACTGTAGGACCACCTACACACTGGCATTTACTGCGATTGCTCTTTTTGGACTAAGGGAGTGCGCCATATATGCAATGTCTGGATGAAACACTGGTCCAAACATACAGAAAGAAACACCCCTGCTGTGTTTTTCATGATTTCAGATTGTTTCAGTTCCCTTGTTTATGCATGTGTTGAAACAGTCAGTTCTGGTACCTGCACTCACAGGCGGTAAACATCTAATGCGTCATTCTGAGCTGTGGCCGCTTGTGGCATTTAAGTGAGTGTGAAATTGGTGGATTTAAAAATGATGCAAGTGTGTCACGAAGTGCTGAAATACAACATCACGCCAAGTTATTTATTCCATGTTTGGAAATTGTCTAATACTCTGTACACCCTGAAGAGGCAAATTACATTTTGAGATTCAAAAGTAAAAAAGATTGGATTAGAATTAAGTCTTGAACAGTTTGTTTATTTAAATATTCTTGAGGAATATGTTTTTGTTATGATAATCCATGCATATGTATAGGACATACACTTAAAATTAAAAGGTTTGGGGTTGTTTTTAAAGTTTTAGTTTGATATAATATAGTATTCTGAAATATTATTCCAGTGTAAAACATCTGTTCTCTATGTGAATATATAGTAAAGTGTCATTTATTCCTGTGATCAAAGCTGAATTTATCATCATTACTCCAGTCTTCAGTGTCACATGATCTTATAATAATAGAAAGTTCAAAAGAACAGCTTTTATTTGGAATAGAAATATTTTGCAACGTTACAAACATCTTTATTATCTTTTTTGATCAAGCTGAATATAACTATTATTTTTGTGTTAAATAAATCTTACTGACTTACCCCAATCCTTTGAACAGTAATGCATATTTGAAAATACAAACTTTGATGTACATTAACTGATCTATTTAACATTATATTAATGTATATAAATGGACAGATGGATGGATGGATGGATGGATGGACGGATGGATGGACAGATGGATGTATGGTGGATGGATGGACAGATGGATAGATGATGAATTGATGGATGGATGGACAGATGAATAGATAATTAATTGATGGATGGATGGATGGATGGATGAATATATAATGAATTGATGGATGGACAGATGAATAGATGATGAATTGATGGATGGATGGACAGATGAATAGATAATGAATTGATGGATGGATGGATGAATATATAATGAATTGATGGATGGACAGATTAATAGATGATGAATTGATGGATAGATGGATGGGTGGATGGATGGATGGATGGAATAATGGGTGGATGGATGGACAGATTAATTCATGATGAATTGATTGGATGGATGGATGGACAGATTCATTCATGATGAATTGATTGGATGGATGGATGGACAGACAGATAAATAGATGATGAATTGATGGATGGATGGATGGTTGGACAGATGGATGGATGGATGGACAGATGAATAGAAGATGAATTGATGGATGGATGGATGGACAGATAAATAGATGATGAATATCCATCAATTCATCATCTATTTATCTGTCCATCAATCCATCCATCCATCAATTCATCTTCTATTCATCTGGACAGATTAATAGATGATGAATTGATGGATAGATGGATGGGTGGATGGATGGATGGATGGAATAATGGGTGGATGGATGGACAGATTAATTCATGATGAATTGATTGGATGGATGGATGGATGGACAGATAAATAGATGATGAATTGATGGATGGATGGTTGGACAGATGGATGGATGGATGGATGGACAGATGAATAGATGATGAATTGATGGATGGATGGATGGACAGATGAATAGATGATGAATTGATTGATGGATGGATGGATAGATGATGAATTGATGGATGGATGGACAGATGGATAGGTGATGAATTGATGGATGGATGGATGGATGGATGGATGGATAGATGATGAATTGATGGATGGATGGATGGACAGATGAATAGATGATGAATTGATTGATGGATGGATGGATAGATGATGAATTGATGGATGGATGGACAGATGAATAGATAATGAATTGATGGATGGATGGATGGATGGACAGATGAATAGATAATGAATTGATGGATGGATGGATGAATAGATAATGAATTGATAGATGGACAGATGAATAGATGATTAATTGATGGATAGATGGATGGGTGGATGGATGGATGGAAGAATGTGTGGATGGATGGACAGATAAATAGATGATGAATTGATGGATGGATGGATGAACAGATGAATAGATGATGAATTGATGGATGGACAGATGAATAGATGGATAGATTATAAATTGATGGATGGATGGAGGGATGGATGGACAGATAATTAGAAGATGAATTGATGGATGGATGGATGGATGGATGGATGGATGGACAGATGAATAGATGGATAGATTATAAATTGATGGATGGATGGATGGATGGACAGATGTATAGATAATGAATTGATGGATGGACAGATGAATAGATGATGAATTGATGGATAGATGGATGGGTGGATGGATGGATGGATGGATGGATGGATGGATGGATGGATGGATGGAAGAATGGGTGGATGGATGGACAGACGGACGGACGGTAAGTCGTATAGATAATGATTGATTGATGGATGAATGGATGGACAGATGGATAGATGATGAATTGATGGATGGATGGACAGATGGATAGATGATGAATTGATGGATGGATGGATGGATGGATTGACAGATGAATAGATAATGAATTGATGGACGGATGGGTGGATGGGTGGATGGATGGATGGATGGATGGACAGATGAATAGATGATAAATTGATGGATAGATGGAATGGTGGATGGATGATGGATGGATGGACGGACGGTAAGTCGTATAGATAATGATTGATTGATGGATGAATGGATTGACAGATGGATAGATGATGAATTGATGGATGGTTGGATGATGGACGGACAGACGGATAGATAATGGATGGATGATGCATGGATAATGGACGGACGGATAGATAATGATGGATGGATGGATGGATAGATAGATGGATGGACAGATGGATAGATGATGAATTGATGGATGGATGATGGACGGATGGACAGATGGATAGATAATGGATGGATGGATGATGGACGGACAGACAGATAGATAATGAATGGATGGATGGTTGGACAGATGGATGAATGGATGGATGGATGGATGGATGGATGGATGATGGATGGATGGAAGGATGGAAGAATGGGTGGATGGATGGATGATGGATGGATGGATAGATGGATGGAAGAATGGGTGGATGGATGAATGGATGGATGGAAATTTGTATAGATGATGGATGGATGGATTGATGGATGGATGGACAGATGATGGATAGACAGGTGGATGGATGGATGGATTGATGGATGGACAGATGATGGATGGATGGATGGATGGACGGACGGATGGACAGATGGACGGATAGATGATAGATAGATAGATAGATAGATAGATAGATAGATAGATAGATAGATAGATAGATAGATAGATAGATAGATAGATAGATAGATAGATAGATAGATAGATAGATTGCTTTGCTGCAGACTGCAGGTATGCAGCACCTGGCTTTCCAACCTCTCGTAAAGTTGCCACATTGTTGTTTTTTTTAAATATAAAAGCTAAAAGAAAACGGAATGCTGAAAGGGATACTTATGCAACCTTTATGCATTAGTGAACTTTATTTTATGAGGTTTAAATAAGTTTCCCCGGGGCAGCTGTAATTTGTGGTTTATTTTCGGAACTTTCGCACATGTATTCTGATGTTTGACTTCTCGCCGGGCCGTTTCGCCGTCAGGAATCTGCTGCTCATTTATTCCTCGACATATGGATTGAAACAGACGATCAGATGAGTGTTCTGGCACTCGAGTGCGTTTAGGAGATGCCAAGTTGCCTCAGATTATTTTCTTAGCACTTCTATTGCGTCTTTTTAACTCAACTTCTCACACTCTTAATTACTGGAGCAAAAGATGCAGAACGAATGCAACCGAGACAAGAATGACCTAAGTGGCATGACCTGAGAGCTCCGGGATCACGTGTCCCCTGTACTTTACATATGTTCATGTCTTCCAGATTCACGGTCCTGGAGCACAACCTATCCCATCATTCCCAGCTGTCTGCTCACTGAGTCTGCAGGATTACCAAAATCATATCCATATGGATGAGTGTGTGTTTGTGTGTGTGGATGTCAAAAAGAGTATATGCTTACCACGTTAAAGCCAATCAGCTTCATCCTGAGACAATGACATCATAAAATTCCATAGCTTGCGGTCGCCCTCGTTCCGTCGGGCAGAACTTGTTTGTGACGTTTTCATGGGAATGGGTCAGACAGGTAAACCTGGCAGAGAAACTTCATCCGGCTGACCGGGTAAAAGAGCAGCAGGGACTTTCACACAGGTGTGCGGTAACGGTCGAATTAAGAGTAAATGGATTTCAGCCGGTGTGCGTCGATCCCAAGATCAGATACGGCAAATCCGTGCTTGATTAACTCTGTGATATTTCTTTAGGGAAGTGGGATGCACACACCCGGAGATTTCAGGAGAACTGTCTGTGTGCCAAAACACAAAAATCCACAGTATCAGTTATCTGTGGGAATGTTAAAAAAATCATTTGGCAGTTTAATGGATTTTTGTTTCTCAATTGAATGCTGGAAAAACATGAGACAACTGTGAAAACTGTGTGTCTGTTGACACGCTGAGAAATGACGCATACCCTAACCTCTTTTCTATAACCTATTACACAAATGTCAATTTAAAATCTCAATTTGGAGGAAAAAAGTCACAATTACAAGAAATAACACCACATTGTGAGTAGGTGTAATGGAGGCCAGCTAGTAGTCGCTGTGCAAGTAAACCTCACTCCTCTGATCTCAAGAGACGCTCTAGCGACTGACACTAGGGGTTGCAGCCTTTAGCCTCCTTGTTAGAGCGTCCGACTCTCATGCCGGCGGACCCGGATTCGAGTCCCGTTTGGAGTGGGCGGTTCGAACAGGAGGGGTTACATTGGTGCTGTGACCCGGATGGGAGTGAGGTTTAGGGGGGTGAGTGTAACGGAGGCCAGCTAGTAGTCGCTGTGCGAGTAAACCTCACTCCTCTGATCTCAAGAGATGCTCTAGCGACCGATGTTAGGGGTTGCAGCCTTTAGCCTCCTGGTTAGAGCGTCCGACTCTAATGCCGGCAGACCCGGGATCGAGTCCCGCTTGGAGCGGGCGGTTTGAACAGGAGGGGTTACATTGGTGCTGTGACCCGGATGGGAGTGAGGTTTCGGGGGGTGAGTGTAATGGAGGCCAGCTAGTAGTCGCTGTGCGAGTAAACCTCACTCCTCTGATCTCAAGAGATTGCAGCCTTTAGCCTCCTTGTTAGAGCGTCCGACTCTAATGCCGGCAGACCCGGGTTCGAGTCCCGCTTGGAGCGGGCGGTTTGAACAGGAGGGGTTACATTGGTGCTGTGACCCGGATGGGAGTGAGGTTTCGGGGGGTGAGTGTAAAGCCTTGTTTATACTCGCCGCGGCCGCAAGAGCACGAGGGTACGCGCGGCAAAAATGACGTCAACGCGAAGGGGGCGGTCTCGCGCGTTGGGTCCGCAAGACCCCATTTCGCCTGGCGGTGCGCAGCACATTTTTTGTAACTCCGCGCGCACCTTCGCGTCCGAAGATGTACGACTTTGAGGCGACTTTGTCCGAGCTTGTGCGTCAGTACCAGCACATTTATGACCCTTCCATGAGGGATCATCGCGACAGCCAGATGGCACAGAACTCTGGCAAAAGTGGACCCAAAGAAGAAGCTTGAAGTAAAGTGCAAGCTGAATCAAGTGCTTTTTGAAGCACTGAGGGATGATTCATAGACCTTTTCTAGCATCTTTGGCCCAAGACATTTTAAGTACTTTTTTTATTGTGTGTGAAGATTTGTTTGCATGTAAGTGTATTTAAAATTAGAATTTATTTGGAAGAGTGAACAGTGTTTTCTTTAAGTTATTTATATGTATATGTCTTCAACAATAAACTGCTTCACTACACTGGTGGTGTCAGACAGTGATTACCTCATTCTTTTGTCTCTATACATAAAGAATAATTTGCATTGATGGCCATCCATCCATCCAACCATCCATTCCTTTTGTGAATAGGACTTTAGAATACTTCTTCGCTCCTGCTTTCGACGGATTTAAGAACAATTACTCCAAGTCGCCCCCTGTCGTTTCACAGAATACTACAACGGCGTGCGCGTCGACTATAAACGCCTCGTCCGTTTGGGGGAGGAGCGCGCTCAGTTTGCGGAGCTCGCGCTGCGGAGCCAGGCGCGAGTATAACAGGGCCTTAACGGAGGCCAGCTAGTAGTCGCTGTGCGAGTAAACCTCACTCCTCTGATCTCAAGAGACGCTCTAGCGACTGACACTAGGGGTTGCAGCCTTTAGCCTCCTTGTTAGAGCGTCCGACTCTCATGCCGGCAGACCCGGGTTCGAGTCCCGCTTGGAGGGGGCAGTTCGAACAAGAGGGGTTACATTGGTGCCGTGACCCGGATGGGAGTGAGGTTTAGGGGGGTGAGTGTAACGGAGGCCAGCTAGTAGTCGCTGTGCGAGTAAACCTCACTCCTCTGATCTCGAGATGCTCTAGCGACCGATGTTAGGGGATGCAGCCTTTAGCCTCCTGGTTAGAGCGTCCGACTCTCATGCCGGCAGACCCGGGTTCGAGTCCCGCTTGGAGTGGGCGGTTTGAACAGGAGGGGTTACATTGGTGCCGTGACCCAGATGGGAGTGAGGTTTAGGGGGGTGAGTGTAACGGAGGCCAGCTAGTAGTCGCTGTGCGAGTAAACCTCACTCCTCTGATCTCGAGATGCTCTAGCGACCGATGTTAGGGGATGCAGCCTTTAGCCTCCTGGTTAGAGCGTCCGACTCTCATGCCGGCAGACCCGGGTTCGAGTCCCGCTTGGAGTGGGCGGTTTGAACAGGAGGGGTTACATTGGTGCCGTGACCCAGATGGGAGTGAGGTTTAGGGGGGTAAGTGTAACGGAGGCCAGCTAGTAGTCGCTGTGCGAGTAAACCTCACTCCTCTGATCTCGAGATGCTCTAGCGACCGATGTTAGGGGATGCAGCCTTTAGCCTCCTGGTTAGAGCGTCCGACTCTCATGCCGGCAGACCCGGGTTCGAGTCCCGCTTGGAGTGGGCGGTTTGAACAGGAGGGGTTACATTGGTGCCGTGACCCAGATGGGAGTGAGGTTTAGGGGGGTGAGTGTAACGGAGGCCAGCTAGTAGTCGCTGTGCGAGTAAACCTCACTCCTCTGATCTCGAGATGCTCTAGCGACCGATGTTAGGGGATGCAGCCTTTAGCCTCCTGGTTAGAGCGTCCGACTCTCATGCCGGCAGACCCGGGTTCGAGTCCCGCTTGGAGTGGGCGGTTTGAACAGGAGGGGTTACATTGGTGCCGTGACCCAGATGGGAGTGAGGTTTAGGGGGGTGAGTGTAACGGAGGCCAGCTAGTAGTCGCTGTGCGAGTAAACCTCACTCCTCTGATCTCGAGATGCTCTAGCGACCGATGTTAGGGGATGCAGCCTTTAGCCTTCTTGTTAGAGCGTCCGACTCTCATGCCGGCGGACCCGGATTCGAGTCCCGCTTGGAGTGGGCGGTTCGAACAGGAGGGTTACATCGGCATGTTATGGTATCAAATTTTCATGTTGCGATTCATTTCTGAAGTTTTTATCACGGTAAACGGTATTATCACAATATTGAAATAAGTTGCAAAAAAAGTGTTGTCAATCTATTACAGGTTTAATAACTTTTTCTTATGACAAAAAGAACTGAACATTTAAATACAATAAAGCAATACACAAAAATGTATGAAGTAAACAAATGTTTCAAACAGATTGAAGTACAAAAGAATTATAAAAAACAATAGGTAATAAAATGATGCGTAAACTCAATCAATCAGCATGTTCAGCGCACAAGTCCCACCCCAAAAAGTTCCTGAATTTTGAAAAAGTACTACCTCGTGAGCAGGGCCGTTTTGAGGGGGAACATTTTTAGCCGGAACTTCATTTAGACCCCGGTTCCTGCAGTCGAAACACACCGAGAACCACCCCAAAGTCCCTAGTTCCTGGGGAAAGTTCCTGCGTTGGAAACGCGGCTATAGTAACTAATGATCACAATTTCTAGATATAAAGTCACATTGGGAGATTACATATCTCTGGTAGAAATACAGTCATATTTATAAGATATAAAGTCGCAATTACAATAAATGTAGTCACAATTACAAGAAATAAAGTTGCAATTATGTGAAAAAGTAAAGCCATGAGAGATGTAAAGTCATATGGATGCTTGTTTCCGCCACAGAATAAAAATAAAAAATAGGTACTCACAATTCTGACATGCACATCACAATTCACTCACTCTCCCTCGCAATTACATGATATACACCGATCAGGCATAACATTATGACCACTGACAGGTGAAGTGAATAACACTAATGATCTCTTCATCACCTGTTAGTGGGTGGGATATATTAGGCAGCAAGTGAACATTTTGTCCTCAGAGTTGATGTATTAGAAGCAGGAAAAAATGGGAAAGCGTAAGGATTTGAGCGAGTTTGACAAGGGCCAAATTGTGACGGCTAGACGACTGGGTCAGAGCATCTCCAGAACTGCAGCTCTTGTGGGGTGTTCCCGGTCTGCAGTGGTCAGTCTCTATCAAAAGTGCTCCAAGGAAGGACCAGTGGAGGGTCATGGGCGGCCGAGGCTCATTGATGCACGTGGGGAGCGAAGGCTGGCCCGTGTGGTCCGATCAAACAGACGAGCTACTGGAGCTCAAATTGCTCGAGAAGTTAAAGCTAGTTTTGATAGAAAGGTGTCAGAATACAGACGGGTACGACAGGTTTTGGCAGCAAAAGGGGGACCAACACAATATTAGGAATGTGGTCATAATGTTATGCCGGATAGGTGTAAACTTGCAATTCTGAGAAAAAAAAAGTTAGTATTTTTTCCATCAGAATTGGATAAGAAAAAAAGTCAGAATTGTCCGATAAAAAGTCACAATTCATTTTTTTTTCAGTGGTGGAAACAAGCGTCGATAAAAGTCACAATTGAGAGTTAAAGTGTCAAGAAATAAAGATGCTAAAGAACAAATACCACTGTTATGTTTTAAGTTCAAAGGTATATTTATCTATTTAAATGCTTAAATACAGATGACCAGAATAGGTTTTTTTCCTAGCTTTTGAAGTGAAAAAGTATTTTTTTAATTATTATTTAAAGCTACTTTTCTCATCTGCCTACCTTTTGCATATTCTTTGCAGTGACGCACACACACACACACACACCGTCTGCTAGGTTGGTTTTGCAGATCTGCAGAGCTTTGCCAAATTCACCCTTGCCAAGATGTAATTGTTTCCACATTGTTCAGTATATTACAGTCCCTATTTTGGCCTGAAAAGTTTGTTGCGCCCTCTCCTCGCCAAACTACCCCATCTCTCCATTCGCCAAACTTACCTAACGTATTAATATAACTCGGATAATACGCAAGTGTAAAATTGAGAATATATCGCTCATGGCGTTTAGCTGCGGGCACCGCTACCTATCCCGCTTTTCCAAAACCAACAGACATCCTGGAATACGTCCTAATTGTTCCT
This sequence comes from Romanogobio albipinnatus, assembly GCA_023566225.1. Taxonomy (NCBI): domain Eukaryota; kingdom Metazoa; phylum Chordata; class Actinopteri; order Cypriniformes; family Gobionidae; genus Romanogobio; species Romanogobio albipinnatus. The sequence continues at coordinate 46,640,656 of CM042257.1, read as the reverse complement.
TCATTCACGCCAGGGGTGTATTTCCATATTAACCTCCAGTCTGTGAATAAATAAATAATAATACAAATCAAACATGATTCTTCTTCATTAGGATGCTTTCACAACGCACTCGGCTGAACATTTGGTAAATATGTTTTCTCTGTTGCGGAGGGAACAGGCACACCAGGTTCTGCTTGGCTGGGATCGGTTGGGTTTTGAAGAGCAGCTGGTGTAATAGAAACCAGGACGGTTCCACTGCAGCTGTCTGGCTCTGGAAGCGAAGTCTCGGCCCAACCCACTCTATCATTAACCAACCACAGCCCACTGATGTGGGGTTAACGGCGATGTCGCCGGCATACCGCCACGCCCACCGATGATGGAGGAGGATAGAGGCATACAGAAAGAGGAGGGGAAGCCCAAAAGGATTTGGGCTTGGATTTAGGAGCGAAACTCTTGGCATGTGCTATTGGATTGGACGGCGTACATAACAATGCCTCTAAACTGAGCTAGCACACACACACACACACACACACACACAAAGAGATCTCTTCTCTCTTTACACACCGCTTGCTTCCCACTTTCTCAACCGCTTCTAGAAGAGTTCTCACCTGTTCGAGTTTGTCAATGGCGTATTGAACATCCTCTCTAAATGAAAGATTTCTCTCCCACTGCAGTCAAAGGGCTCCACCAAACCAACCTGCCGCACTGCGTTCACATCTGCTGTCGTTCTTCTGATCATATGGTGGAATAGACAAACAGTTTGGAGCCATATGTGCTCCTGAGTCATCAAACTTAAATGTGCAGCATAACATATTCAAAAGTAATGCAAAAGTTGCAAACTAGAAGCAGGGTTTAATTACACTGCAGCTGGCCAAATGTCATCACGTAAAATAATTAAAGTGAGCAAGAGTGTGTGATTTTCACTTTTAAGGTTATGTAAAATAAAGAGAATGTAGCAATATCCATAAGTACTATAAAATATGTTAACAATTACTATATGGGTCATTCAAAACGAGTGCTATTTGTGTACCTCAGTGTTAAAAATCCCTTTTCCAATACTCATATATGCAACATAAATCCATGATTATGTCATAATCATAAATTATGATTTGACTTGTGTAACTGTAGTGAGTGTGTAGTGTCACTGTTTGAGCATAAACAACATCTGCAAAGTTACGACGCTCAAAGCTCAAAGCAAAGGGAGATATTTTCTTCTACAGAAATCTCTCTTTAAGGACTACAACAAACGGCTGGTAGGGACTACAACGAGTCAGTGACATCACTAACCCTAACATTTACATAACTCCGCCCCCGGGAACATGTGGAGAAGAGGAAGAGTCGCTCAAGCTGTTGTCCGTCTCTCACATTTATTGATACAGTACGAACACAAATGCAGACGCATGTCATAACGCAAGATGACATCATCAGTTATAACCGTAATTACACTAAACTATCCCTGTTCTCTCTTCAGCAGCAGATATTCTCTGGCTCATCTTACCCCACACCAGCGCTTTAGAGATCATCATGACAGAATATGCTAATCGATGACTGAAGATGGTTAACTCATAAACTCATCCTCTATCCCTTCAGTCTCGTTCTACATGTTGTCTCTTCTTCTGCAGTCTCTCCATCATTGTCCGACTCCGGTTTGATCATAAAAGGCTGAACAGTTTCTGTCATGTTCAGTGTGTGTGTGCGTGAGGTAATCAGAGCTGTTAACATGAGCACTTGAAGCTCCGCCTTCTTCTTGAAAGGGGGCGGGGAGCAGCAGCTCATTTGCATTTAAAGGGACACACACAATTTTAACATGCTATAAAAATGATCTGTGGGGTATTTTGAGCTAAAACTTCACATACACACTCATCAGAGACTTATTTTACATATTGTAAAAAGGGGCATTATATATTTTTTTTATTTTATTTTATTTTATTTTATTTAAATTTTATTTTATTTTATTTTTATTATTTTATTTTATTTTATTATTTTATTTTATTATTTTATTTTATTTTATTATTTATTTTATTTTATTTTATTTTATTTATTTTATTTATTTTATTTATTTTATTTATTCTATTTATTTTATTTTATTTTATTTTATTTTATTTTATTTTATTTTATTTTATTTATTTTATTTTATTTTATTTTATTTTATTTTATTTTATTTTATTTTATTTTATTTATTTATTTACCCAAGTTGTGCAGTAAGGCTGTTTTAATATATATATTTTTCTCTCTAGGTAAAGTAACATATTTTTAATAAAAAATAAATTACATTGTTATTCTTTCAGGAAGTGAACTCATAAAACTTTTCCTCAAAAATTAAGTCCACTCTTTTTTTTTCTTTTTTTTTTTTTTACAATTTAATAAAAAAAATTTGTTTCATTGAATGTTTAAAACATCACAAAACGCTGCTTTAAAATGCTCCTTCTGAACCAGAAAAGCCACCCGTATCAGAATGACCTGTACTGTTTTGTTTGGGTTTTAATGACATGTCTTCATGCACTCAAGCTAAAACTGAATCTCTGTGTCATCTCTCGACGACTTCCACACCATCTCACTTCCTGCGGTAATACCACACACTGTCCTGAGCCACAAAATAACGCCCAACCCCTCACGCCACAATCCCCTTTACTACAATGAGCTAGCATCTTTAATCACTGGTTTGGTGGTAAATCTGTCAGGTTAATATGATTCACAGGCTGAATTTAGCCTGGTTATGTTCAGTGGTGGACTAATACATGCTTAACACATGTGGTGATTTAGCTCCTGTAGCCATTGGTGCTTCTTTAGAAAACCTTTTGTTGTGTAAACACTTCATTTACATCTTAGCATCCAAAGATAAGTGCAGATGCTTAACAAATGTATGGAAGTACCCTTAGAGAAGTGTGCATTGAATGTTCTTCAAAACTCAAAAGTATATTTTGTTTGTCTCTTGCAGATAATATGTTATTGAAATAAATGCCAATTAAGTGTACTTAAGGTCAATACACCTTCATGACCACATGTTTTAACACACTTAGTTTTACTTTAAATCATTATGTTTTAATAATCTGTTTAAAGAAGTTCACTTATCTTGATATATTGTCTAACACACTAAAACACATGTAAATATGATAATTTTAACTGTGTGTTATTTAATATTACATTTAGAGCTAATGTATCTTTGGTAACACTTTATTTTACAGTGTCCCTGTTACACATTTTACATGTAGTTACTAAAGTAATAACTGTACATTATGCATAATTACATGCACATAACCCTAATCCTAATTATATAGTATGTGCATGTTAATTAATATTACAGAATACATAAATATATAATTACACTGTAACAAGGATTACACTTATTTTTAAGATGTCATTGTTAAAGTGTAATTATATTTTTAAGTACTGAGTTATATTAATTAATGAATATGTACATACTGGTTTAGGGTTAGTTGCATGTAATTGTGCATCATTTACAGTTATTACTATGGTAAGTACATGTAACATATAAGCATGCCAATGTACTTCAAGGACACTGTAAAATAAAGTGTTACCAAATATTTTAAATGTACTCAATAGCAACTTCATCATTGCAAAGGTGTAATTACAAATATATTTGAATTCATGACGTACAAGTTTCAACATAAACAACATTGATTAAAGTATATTTTAGAAGTAATTAGGAAATTTCATACAGAATATTGCTTAAGTGGGTCAAAGAAGCACAACATTTAGTATAATTATATTTTCATTTAAATAACATGCAATTAAAGACACAATATGTAATTTTTCACCACTCGAGGACGCTTATTCAAAACAAAGGCGTGGCTTGATGACGCCTTGAGAATTTATTCTGCGCTTCCTCTTCTTCCGCTCGTGTGTGTGTGTGTGTGTGTGTGCCGCAGCGCTGTTTTATCATATCCCACACATTTGAGTGTGTTAAAGTGATGTTGTATTGCTACTCTGTGCGTTGGCTCAATGCTACTATGAGACACTTGTTCACACTGCAGTGAGCGAGATCATATTAGGCGGTAAAATATGGTGCTCTGTGCGGTAAATCAACAACACCAGACTTAAAAGGTGTCATGAACTGTTTTTTTTTTTTTATACTGTTGTCTGAGGTCAACTTATGCCGTTTTTCACATTCAAAAACATCATAATGAATAAGTAATAGGCTATTTTCTGCATTGGTTTTGAGGCTGTCCCTGTATGACCGAAGCAGGAGTTTGGTCCACATTGCCTGCAGTAAGTCAGACTTGTTCCCGGTGCATGTTGGACTCCGGCAGGGCTGCCCTTTGTCGCCGGTTCTGTTCATAATTTTTATGGACAGAATTTCTAGGCGCAGCCAAGGGCCGGAGGGTGTCAGGTTTGGGGACCACACGGTTTCGTCTCTGCTCTTTGCGGATGACGTTATCGTGTTGGCCCCTTCTAACCAGGACCTTCAGCATGCACTGGGACGGTTTGCAGCCGAGTGTGAAGCGGCTGGGATGGGGATCAGCACCTCCAAATCCGAGGCCATGGTCCTCAGTCGGAAAAGGGTGGCTTGCCCACTTCAGGTTGGTGGAGAGTTCCTGCCTCAAGTGGAGGAGTTCAAGTATCTAGGGCTCTTGTTCACGAGTGAGGGGAGGATGAAACGGGAGATTGACAGACGGATCGGTGCAGCTTCTGCAGTAATGCGGTCGATGTACCGGTCTGTCGTGGAGAAGAAAGAGCTAAGCCGTAAGGTGAAGCTCTCGATTTACCGGTCAATCTACGTTCCTACTCTCACCTATGGTCATGAGCTTTGGGTCATGACCGAAAGGACAAGATCCCGGATACAGGCGGCCGAAATGAGCTTTCTCCGCAGGGTGGCTGGGCGCTCCCTTAGAGATAGGGTGAGAAGCTCAGTCACTCGGGAGGAACTCGGAGTAGAGCCGCTGCTCCTCCACATCGAGAGGGGACATCTGAGGTGGCTCGGGCATCTGTTCCGGATGACTCCTGAACACCTTCCCGGGAAGGTGTTTCGGGCATGTCCAACCGGGAGGAAGCCCCGGGGAAGACCAATGACACGCTGGAGGGACTATGTCTCCCGGCTGGCCTGGGAACGCCTCGGTGTCCCCTGGAAGAGCTAGAGGAAGTGTCTAGGGAGAGGGAAGTCTGGGCATCTCTGCTTAGACTGCTGCCCCCACGACCCGGCCCCGGATAAAGCGGAAGAAGATGAATGGATGGATGGGTTTTGAGGCTCTCTGAAAAACGGTCGGTTTTGATGGGCGTGCCGCACTGAAGACTTGGAAGTAAACTCCCATGGCTAAGATTGGATCAGATTTGCATATTTAATGAGCTTCAGCTCCCCTGTCAGTGACAGCGTGTGGCAAACGGCAACTGGAATGAATCGCCCAGCCCACAGCCAGGGCTCGCAAAATGTCTCTATCAAACAAACACAATGATTCATCTCTCATCCACCCGCGATTGATTTGAATGTTATTTCTGTATCATTTCGCCCGATCATCAGTGAATATAATTGGGAACCGTACACACACACACACACGCGCGCACGCGTCGGCAGGCCAGTAATAGCCCGTCTGAAAAGCACATAGCTTTGGGCTTTGCGATCTAGCGTCATCACGAATGAACCAATAACACCTTCTCCAGCCTGTGACCGCGTGCTAAGGTATGTAATCAATAAATATCAAACGATCTGTTACAGTGCAATACTAACACATATAATAAACATGTTTTACTCACATAAGTGTGTACTCACATAAGAATCCAATATAGAAGGCACAGCATTGTTTTTTAATCTCAATATGTCTGCAAATCCAGTCTCGACCTGTATCTTGTTTACATTCGATTCCGCATCGTTTAGCTCCAGGAGTAGGTGGGCGGGCTTGAGGCGGTGCTTCTGCGTCCTATTACGTCAATGGTCGACATATTCTGAGATCTCTCATTTTCTGGGCCACTATAACACTGTTCTAGTGGTTTTTGGACGCTTTAATCCAAATATCTTACATATTGTGCCTTTAAGTGTCTGAAAACATTACATTCATTTCACCATTAAATATAGACCCTCTTTTTCTGTAATACCTTTTTAAAGTATGCCAGTGTACTTCTTTTTCACAAGTGATAGGCTAAAGAAATGCTCAATACAACCAAAACCCCACTCCGAGTGTATGTTAGCATGCATAAAGATCCCACATAAGTGTGTCAGAAAAGCATTCTTAAAGGATTAGTTCACTTCAAAATGAAAATTTCCTGATAATTTACTAACCCCAATCTCATCCAAGATGTTCATGTCTTTCTTTCTTCAGTCGAAAATATATATATTTTTTTGTTGAAGAAAACATTCCAGGATTTTTCTCCACATAATGGACTTCAATGGGAACCAATGGTTGAAGGTCCAAATCAATGCAGGTTCAATGGAAGGGCTTCAGAGGATGTCGGACGATTTTGAAGCTGGAGATGGAGTGTTTTTGGTAAAGGGCGTTTGTATTAGTCAACGTCTAGCGTGACCTTTCAGACGTGATTACGCAATCTGTGGTGTGTCGCAGAGCAGCGTAAGATGAGCAATTTAGGTTAAAAAGTATATAAATGTTTATTTTTTCTTTAAAATGTCCGATGGTTTATCTAGATCAGACCCTATTCCTCGTCTGGGATCGGTCAGAGCCTCTGAAGCCCTTCATCTGAAACTGCATTGATTTGGACCTTCAACCGTTGGTTCCCATTGAAGTCCATTATGTGGAGAAAAATCCTGGAATGTTTTCCTCAAAAAACGTCATTTCTTTTCCACTGAAGAAAGAAAGACATGAATATCTTGGATGAGATGGGGGTGAGTAAATTATCAGGAAATTTTCATTTTGAAGTGAACTAATCCTTTAATAATATACTTTAATTTAATTGTAAATAACAGTGTCCCAAAACATTACATTAATTTATTTGTTTTAAATAAAGCTACTCCTTTTAAAATTATGATCAATTGTATACTTCTTTTTTTTTCACAAGGCATAGACTAAAGAAATGCTCCGAATGATGAAAAACCCTCTCGGAGTGTATGGTGTGGTCCAGTCGACGCACGGTGACGGATTGCACCCATAGTGCTCGGTGACAGTGGGCGCCTGCAGTGATTGCCCTCCAGCGCTCATGCAAACCTACAGCTGAGGGTCGAGGGCTGCTGGGACGGTGGGCTCATCTGGTTCTTCTCTCCAGCTGACATGCAGAAACGGTGACTGCCCTGCAGGGAGGCGGAGAGTGTGGCTTTCAGGTGGCGTGGGCGACCCGCCTCGAAGACGTGGTCGTTTTTTTGTTGAAGACTGAGCACCTTGTTGGTTTTACAGTGACCTCACTTAAGATTTGCGGCCCACAAACGCGGTGCACTCTGGTTCATGTCATTACATGAAAAGTCTATCATTGCTCTAAAGTTGAGATGTGAGCTTTGTCACAAATCTTAGGATTTCCTCGGTTAATCCCTAAAATGATTCATAATGTATTACTCATGCTGTAAAGTAAATGTTTCTCTCATATCCAAACCGACTGTTCAAACCGTAATCTCGGGCTTTTACAGTCATGACTCTGCAAAACAATAAAATCACACAAATCCTCCTGAGCAACTTTATGTCCAGCATTTAGTGACCAGAATATGCTTCTTTTCTGACTGTTTAGGTAACTGATTTCCCCCCCTTAAAAACACATAAATATTTACAGTGCTTGCAATTCCCCTTAATACTTAAATCATATATAATGTCACATTCACATGCTCACGGCTTTCTGTTGTGAATTAACAGTCACATGACATGCAAGTAAACATACAATTGTGCAAACTCGTTACCTTAATTCAATAAAGTAAGCATAACTTAATTGTTACAAGATTTTCTTACTTAAACTTTTTAAGTTTTGTCAACTTAATTATATCTGTGATCTGAGGAAGTGTACTCCCAGAGTGCATTGCGGCTTGTCTGGCTATCACCAGACCAAGCTCAATTTAAGATTGAACATTGGTCTGTGTTGTCTACTGCACAAGAGGCGTGATCAACTGGCATAGTTCAAATGACTCTGTATGCAATTGGATAGTCCTTCAACCAATCAGACCACAAGAGGCGTGATCAACGGGCATAGTTCAAATGACTCTGTACGCAATTGGATAATCCTTCAACCAATCAGACCACAAGAGGCGTGATCAACGGGCATAGTTGAAATGACTCTGTACGCAATTGGATAGTCCTTCAACCAATCAGAACACAAGAGGTGTGATCAACGAGCATAGTTCAAATGACTCTGTACGCAATTGGATAGTCCTTCAACCAATCAGACCACAAGAGGCGTGATCAACGGGCATAGTTGAAATGACTCTGTACGCAATTGGATAGTCCTTCAACCAATCAGACCACAAGAGGCGGGATCAACGGGCATAGTTCAAATGACTCTGTACGCAATTGGATAGTCCTTCAACCAATCAGACCACAAGAGGCGTGATCAACGGGCATAGTTCAAATGACTCTGTACGAAATTGGATAGTCCTTCAACCAATCAGACCACAAGAGGCGGGATCAACGGGCATAGTTCAAATGACTCTGTACGCAATTGGATAGTCCTTCAACCAATCAGACCACAAGAGGCGGGATCAACGAGCATAGTTCAAATGACTCTGTACGCGATTGGATAGTCCTTCAACCAATTAGACCACAAGAGGCGTTATCAACGGGCAACGACCCATGGCTTACTTTTGTCCGTCACCGCGTTAAACTCGCCAATAGCGCGCCAGATGGATAAGCCAGTCTGTGATTGGTTCCCGCAAAAGTGTAACAGAAGCAGTAGAAGTGAATGTACATGTTTCCAGACTGAGTTGCCGGGCAAAATCAAATTGCCGGCAGATCAGGCTGGGTTTAACCAGTCTACAATGCGGCATGAATAAATTAATTGCTTTGTTTGACTATTTTTGGCTTTATTTTACAACTTTATTTGCTGTCTTGTGTCAGTATAACCCCAATAACGACAGCAAATAAAACTGTAATGGTCTATAAAATGTTAATAAATGAAGACTTCAGATACAAAAGCTGCTAAACGCCACCCCTGTCAAAAATGAGATAATGATATTGAGCGAATGCTCTCCGCACATAGTATACGTTTATCAAATACTTTCATTTCAAATCCACTAAATCCCAGCGTCAGCCCATTCAGAAATACCAGTTTGTTGGCAGAAACCTCTACACGCCAGCAAAATCCTCAAGTTCACAGAAACCATGAGTCGAATCATATGATTTCAAGATGAATGACGCTGTGTGAAAGATTTGCCATGCTTCCATCGTTACAGTTGCAATGACAGGATTTTGCGAGTAGCAAGTAAACACAACAGTGTTCCTTCGGCTTTGGTAAAACTCTGACAGAAACGGATGTGGCAGTCACTTTGCATCACGCCCCCCCCCCCTACTGTGTGGATCAGTTCTTCATTATTACATTTTGAATTCTGCTTTCATCATTTGCAATGTTTAGTGATTTTGCAACTGTTTACTGTATTTTTGTCCAAACAGGTGGACTTAGAGGTTTAAAAAAAAAAAAAGCACACATGGACAGTTAAATTTGTTAAAGGTGCACTATGTAAGTTTTCCGTCCGCTAGAGGTCGCCTGTTCAAAACAAAGGCATATTTTGATGACGTCACGTTTGAGCGCAGAATCTTGGGACATGTGGTCTTCACCTCACTGCCGGTGGGAAAGAGTCGGGATAGGACTCGGGCAGAAATCATGTTGATGGATGAGATTATTAATGTTTACAGTGTACAAGTCATTTCAACTCTCTATATTAATGTAATCTGAAGCAGAGCAGGACCGAGTGTTGTGGAGCTGAGGAACCGCTGGAGCGATTGTTAATAAGATGAACGCAACACATGCCTCGCGAGCAGCGGGACTTTTATTATGACACAGTCGCCGGCGCCACTTCCGCTCCTCCGCTCATGAGTGTGAGGTAACGCAGCTCTGATGATCATATTACACACATCTGAGTGTGTTGATGATGGGATGACGTTACTCTGTGCGTTCTCTCGCCGGCTGCTATGACACTTGTTCACACTGCAGTGAGAGTAAAGCGTTTCTGCAGAATAAAACCGGAAACCGAGGGGAACGCAGATATGATGTCATCGACAGGCGACGCCCTCACGCGTCCCGGTTCCTCGGGTAAAATAGCAATTTTCAATTTACAAATAGTTGGAAACGTGGGATATTGTAAGTACTCAACTGAACAAAATATATAACCCTGGCCTAGTGGTTTTTGGATATTTTACTGAATTTTTTTTTACATATTGCATCTTTAAATACCCATTAATTGACTAAAGTGACATTTTTTATTAGTCAGTTATTGAAATGCCTTATTTTCAAAAATGTCACTTTAGTCAGTTCTTTTCATTGCTATTAAAGTGAAATTACTGAACCTAAACATAGGAGCCTGATAAAAAATGCTCATTTAAAAGAAAACATGTCAGATGGACTTGCATCTGAACTCTTTATGTGACCCTGGAGCACAAAACCAGTCCTGCGTCTCATGGGTATATTTGTGGCAATAACCAACAATACATTGTATGGGTCAAAATTATGCCAAAAATTATTTGGATATTAAATAAAAATCATGTTCCATGAAGATATTTTGTAAATTTCCAACCATAAATAAATGAAAAATGTATTAGTACACTGTAAAAAATTATAGGATTAATAAGTTATGACAACATATGTTTTTAAGTTAAATTAACTCAAATTCAAAATAAGCAATTTCAACTTTTTAATTTAAGTTATACAAGATTCAACTCAAAAGTCAGTTGAATGTAAATTGTAATATAGAGAGTTGAAATGACTTGTACACTGTAAAAAAATATTGTTGGTTTAACTTAAAAAATAAGTAACCACTAGTTGCCTTAACATTTTTAGTTCATTGAAATAAAATCTTTTGAGTTAATACAATGAAGGAAATTGGTTTAATAAATAGAAACTCAAAATATTATTGTATCTGAACCACATAAATAAATAAAAATGTTGTGATAAATCATGAAAATAGCCCAAATTGGCATGTTTCACTGAATCATTACAAATAAAACACACAATTACGCAATATGCTTACAAAATATTTGAATAATTTTTGAATAAAGGGTGATGTCGATTCTCAAATGTTCATTGTATTAACTCAAATGTTTAATTTCAATTAACTTAAGCCAAAAAAATGTTTACAGTGTAGTAATATGCATTGCTAAGGACTTCAGTTGGACAACTTTAAAGGCGATTTTCTCAATATTTAGACTATTTTGAAGTGAAGTGACGTGTGGCCAAGTATGGTGACCCATACTTGAAATTTGTGCTCTGCATTTAACCCATCCAAGTGCACACACACAGTAGTGAACACACACACACCCGGAGCAGTGGGCAGCCATATTGCTGCGGCGCCCGGGGAGCAGTTGGGGGTTCGGTGCCTCGCTCAAGGGTCTCACCTTATTCGTGGTATTGAGGGTGGAGGAGGGCGCTGGTTATTCACTCCCCCCACCGACAATTCCTGCCGGACCTGAGACTCGAACCCACAACCTTCCGGTTACAAGATTCCAGATTTATACAATAGTTGCATCTCGGCCAAATATTGTCCTAACAAACCATATACATCAATGGAAATCTTATTTATTCAGACATGTATAAATCTCAATTTCAACATTATGACTGGTTTTGTGGTCACATAATGTTCAAATTTACTTATTTAAAATTCTTAGTTCATAATATGTAAGGGATATTCAATTCAATTTGATGGAATTTTACTATTAATTGAAATTCAAAAGTTTAAGTAACTTTAGAACCTTGAAAGAGCTTTAGCCAAAAATCAGAATCTTGATTTTTAAGAGTGCACGTTTTGATTTATTTAGTTATTAGCTTTTCATCATCTCACGAACCCCCGTTCGGGAAACCCTGCTTTCTTTTTTTCCCTTGCCCAGAACGTGTGCACGCATGTGGCAGCAGCGCCGATGTTTATCCAGGCGTAATTGGAGCGCCGCTCGATCCTTTTTTACGCTAATCTCCTCTCTGGCAATCTGTAGCTACACATGCCCTGACCCTGACCCTGATTAACCCTGCACTTGGACTCTACAGAAACACAGCAGTGTGCTCTGCCCACATCTCCCCCACTAATTTGGGCTGACACCAGCACCAGGAACCATCAGTCCCGGCCCCTCAGCTCTGTGTGGGAGAAGACAACTTTAAGTCGAGCGGGGTTATTTCCAGAAATGGCCTCTAATTGCTTAAGTCTTAAATGATGTGTAATTGTCCTTTTTTCGAGGGGTTAAGGTAATAGAGGTAGGTGAGAAGTGAAAGACTCTAGTCTTCTCCAGCTGTTTAATAACAGGCCAAAGTGAGCAAACCACGGCCACGAAGTTAGCCAGAGCTCGTGTTGGATGAATATTGGGTTGCTGAGAAGTTTATTTTTGTAAATGTCCAAAACAGTGTGGAGATTGTGAGGAAGCGTGGATAGGCTTGGCGTCAGTGCGCTGCTGTGTCTGTAAAGTGTGTTGCCCACCTCACGCTGGCAACTGCTCGCCAACTTGACACAAGTCGTTATGTTATAGAAACGTTAAGCATTGGTTTATTATATAGTATTCGAAGGCGTGCTGTGCAAAATGTGGCATTGACCCAAAGAAATACATCAAATAATGATTGATATTGAATGCTACAGGTAAGAGGAAACAAATGTTCCACCTTCTCGGTCTGAGCATTATCCAGAACCAGAGTCCAACATGAACAGTCGTCAAGCGCCAAATCCCAGCAAATAAATACTCGCCAGTTGGCCAGAAAAATAAAATTAAAAACTAAAAATCAATCATCCTTTACTCAGCCTCGTGTTGTTACAACTTTTACAACGTGTTGTAACTTTCTTCTGTGGAACACAAAAGGCCAAATTTTGAAGAATGCACTGGTTATCTTCATATTTTATTATATTATGTCATACTATATAAAAAAGGGATGATCTGCCCAGAAATGAAAATCTATCATTCACTCATCCTCACGTTGTTCCAAACTTTCTTTTTTATCGAACATAGATGTGTCGTATGCAAGAAAAAAAAGAAAAAAAGAAAAGAAATGATTATATTTATTATATATATACTCTTTATTTTAGGGTTCAGTTCTCACTTTTAATAGTTGCTAATTATCATGTATATTGCATATAATTATCATGCATATTACTAGGATATTGTTTATTAGTACTTATAAAGCACATACTAATGGTGCGTTCACACCGGATGCGAATCGCGTGTGAAATTCGCGTGTGACAACTACACAACAGACGCAAATTCGCGTCATGTGAGGGGCTTCTGCCTATGAGCCAGCTCGTCTTTTTTGTAAAAAATACTACTATTAATGTGTGACAAAACGTAGTTTAAAGACTTTTTCAGGCGATAATATAGTTGTTTAAAGCTCAAATCTGTGGTTAATTTATAAAAAGAGTGCCTATTTGAGCATTTTATCTGGCGTTTTCGGAGTTGTGTGATCCAGGGGATCAGCGGCGCTCAATGCTCGTTTACCCGGCGAGACCCGCCTTTCCTCGGCTAGTCCTTCTCGCATTTGCCGCTGGCTCTGGCTCTTTTTTTCTGCTCCTGTCTCGTTGTGAAATGGCTCACTTGGCTCACAATAACTCACTTTCTTCCAAGCAAGATCCTTTTTATTCCTTTATTCCTTTTATTCCTGTTCCTGTAGTGATAGGATGATGTATCATACAGCTCCGGGTATCCACATACGGCCACGATTATCTTGTCCTCCAGTGTTGTTGGGATTTCTGCCTCCGCTTGTAAATGCGTCACTACTAGAGCAATCTCCTGATTGGTTAACGCGGCGCAAAATATCCGCCAGAGTTCAGATTTTTCAACTTGAGCGATTCGCGTGAATCGCGCGTTCAAAACGCTCAATTCGCGTCATTCGCACCGCCTCAATCGCGCGCCGCAGAATGCCATTCCGCGTCTCTGCATTGACTTAAGATGTAAATCACTCGCGCGAATCGCGTCCGGTGTGAACGCACCATAATGCCTTATTCTGCATGATCATATTCTACATCCCATAATCACCCAATACCTAAACTCAACAACTACCTTACTAACTATTAATAAGCAGTAATGATGAGTTTATTGAGGCAAAACTCAGAGTTAATAGAGAATATGTGTTCCTTTAATTATATTATATTATTAAGAAATTCAAATTCTGTCATCATTTACAAACACAAAAGGCATATAAATGTGTGTGTGTGTGTGTGTGTGTGTTACCATATAGTTTAGGGTCCAGTTCTCGCTATTAATTATAGTAATTATCAGTAGTTTATTTTTTGGTTTGTTGGTAAGGTAGACTCTAAAAAATGCTGGGTTAAAAATAACCCAAGGTGGGTTGAACATGGACTAACCCAGCAATTGGGTTGTTTTAAGCAAACATTTAACCCAACCGCTGGGTTAGTCCATGTTCAACCCACCTTGGGTTATTTTTAACCCAGCATTTTTTAGAGTGTAGTAGTTAAATTTGGGTTAATTAAAGAATATAGAATATGATCATGCAGAATAAGGCATTAGTGTGTGCTTTATAATCTTAAAGGTCCCGTTCTTTGTGATCCCATTGTTCAAACTTTAGTTAGTGTGTAATGTTGCTGTTAGAGCATAAATAATACCTGTAAAATTATAAAGCTCAAAGTTCAATGCCAAGCGAGATATTTTATTTAACAGAAGTTCCCTTTCAAAGCCTACAGCGAACGGCCGGCTTGGACTACATCCTGGTACTTCCTTCATTAATGACGTCAGTAGAACAGTAGAACAGACTAACCTCCGCCCACAAGAATACACAAAAAAGGGGGCGTGGTCTTGTTGCTGTCCCACGTGGAGAAGAGGACGTGTCGCGTGGAGAAAAGGAAGTGTTGCGTTTCAGTGTGTTTGTCGCCATGTCGTCGAGACGCTGTTATTTTCATCCCGGAGTCAAATCACCTTTGTTTGGCTTTCCCAGGGACGCTGTAGAGATCATTGAGCGCATCTATCTCCCGTTAAGAGGCGTGACCTTTCCGTACAACTTGCGCTAAGCAGCTGTCGAATCACAACACAGGAACCGCTGGCACAATCAGAACTCGTTACGTATTTCTGAAGGAGGGACTTCATAGAACAAGGAACTCATCAGCCGTTTTTAGGACAGTGAAAACAGCGGTGTACAGATAAGTAAATTGTGTGAAAAATACTGTGTTTTTTTTACACGCGAAACATGAACAACTGTTATATTGCACACTGTAAACACAATCAAAGCTTCAAAAAAACACGAAGAACGGAACCTTTAAACAACCAATATCCTAGTGATATGTATGCTAATGCTGCGCTCCAGGCAGGTTTCTGAGCCCGTAAGTCACGACTTCAAACCACGACTCACGACTTTGTAGCGTTCCAGGCAAAGTCACGCCAAACTGCCTGAGCGCAAGGAATTGTGGTAGCTAGATGTAAACAAAGCATGGCGCACCGTACAGGGCTTATGATCATTTACAATCATTTCTATCGCCAAAGGTGCTCACTCCTTGCTTATTTGAGGGAATTGGAGGAGACAAAAATGGCGCATAAGGCAAGAGAAGCTGTTATAGCTTTTATTTGACGTTATTTGTACATTTGGAAATGTAAACACCACATCCGTAGGGGCTGCCATTGTTGTTTCACGGCCTATGTGACATCAGCGTAACTGGGAGTACATCGATCTAGTACGAGTTCACGGGTGGAAAGTCACGGGTTTGACTGGCGTTCCAGTGCACTTTCACTGGTAGAAGGTTGGAAAAACATGGGTTGCCTGGAACGCTGCATAAAATTATATTATATTGTAACATAGAGATTCACTGGAGGCGAGTGTAGATGAACCCAAGTGCAGTTTTATTGCCAAAAATCCAAAGTGAGCAAACAGACTTGACAAAGGACTTGACTTGACAAAGGCCTCACCAACAGCGGTTTACAGGAAACAATACTCGACAAACTGACAAGGCAAACATGAGGACTATACACTCACCTAAATGATTATTAGGAACACCTGTTCAATTTCTCATTAATGCAATTATCTAATCAACCAATCACATGGCAGTTGATTCAATGCATTTAGGGGTGTGGTCCTGGTCAAGACAATCTCCTGAACTCCAAACTGAATGTCGGAATGGGAAAGAAAGGTGATTTAAGCAATTTTGAGTGTGGCATGATTGTTGGTGCCAGACGGGCCGGTCTGAGTATTTCACAATCTGCTCAGTTACTGGGATTTTCACGCACAACCATTTCTAGGGTTTACAAAGAATGGTGTGAAAAGGGAAAAACATCCAGTATGCGGCCGTCCTGTGGGCCAAAATGCCCTGTTGATGCTAGAGGTCAGAGGAGAATGGGCCGACTGATTCAAGCTGATAGAAGAGCAACTTTGACTGAAATAACCACTCGTTACAACCGAGGTATGCAGCAAAGCATTTGTGAAGCCACAACACGCACAACCTTGAGGCGGATGGGCTACAACAGCAGAAGACCCCACCGGGTACCACTCATCCCCACTACAAATAGGAAAAAGAGGCTACAATTTGCACGAGCTCACCAAAATTGGACAGTTGAAGACTGGAAAAATGTTGCCTGGTCTGATGAGTCTGGATTTCTGTTGAGACATTCAGATGGTAGAGTCAGAATTTAAACAGAATGAGAACATGGATCCATCATGCCTTGTTACCACTGTGCAGGCTGGTGGTGGTGGTGTAATGGTGTGGGGGATGTTTTCTTGGCACACTTTAGGCCCCTTAGTGCCAATTGGGCATCGTTTAAATGCCATGGCCTACCTGAGCATTGTTTCTGACCATGTCCATCCCTTTATGACCACCATGTACCCATCCTCTGATGGCTACTTCCAGCAGGATAATGCCCCATGTCACAAAGCTTGAATCATTTCAAATTGGTTTCTTGAACATGACAATGAGTTCACTGGACTAAAATGGCCCCCACAGTCACCAGATCTCAACCCAATAGAGCATCTTTTGGATGTGGTGAAACAGGAGCTTCGTGCCCTGGATGTGCATCCCACAAATCTCCATCAACTGCAAGATGCTATCCTATCAATATGGGCCAACATTTCTAAAGAATATTTTCAGCACCTTGTTGAATCAATGCCACGTAGAATTAAGGCAGTTCTGAAGGCGAAAGGGGGTCAAACACAGTATTAGTATGCTGTTCCTAATAATCCTTTAGGTGAGTGTATTATATTATATATTAGCCTATATTATAAAAAGGGATAATCTATGCATCCTCAAGTTTTACAAACTATTGAACATAAAAGGTCAAGTTTTGGCAAATGCATTAGTTGTTAGTGGTCATATGCAAGCAAAAATATTTTATTATATTTATATTATATTATATAATCAAAGCTATCCACAGAAATATGTACAGTAATATCCAGGGCACAACATGTGGTAAAGTGATCATCATCCGTTCATGAAACTGATAATAGCCCTTGAGCCTCTCTGAACAGCTCAGCCTTCATTTGAGCTTCTCTCTTCTGAATCGGCCTCATCCCTCTATCCTTTTCTTCATTTGGATGCTTGTGCTGGTTTCTAATCCTTTTTTCCCTTGGCTCAGGACAGCAGGTGAAGCGTCCAAGTGCGTTTCAGGGATGGCTGCCTATTATTCCTCAGCGGTGGAAGCTTAGTGAAAGCATGGGAATGGTCTTTAGTGCTGGTTATTGATTTTCCAGTCTTAAGGCCAGACTGTGTGGTTTCAGAGCAGCATCTCCAGCCGCAGAACTGCAGTTTGCGGTAAAGACCTGGCATCGGTGCGGCTGCACGCCTGTTATACGGGTCAATGTCTTTCTCGTCGCCCTCTCCAATGCTCAAATGTCTTCTTTGTGCTCTAGTGTTTCAGACAAGGTACATTTTTTGTGCGATCAGAGTGTATATTTACCATCATTATCAACCATTTACCTGTGATTGGATACAATGCATGGACGCGTGCAGCAGTGCAGTGCATATAACAGCTCCCTGCTTTAAACCAAGCGTCCT
>CM042257.1:46572694-46612694 GCA_023566225.1 Romanogobio albipinnatus | reverse complement strand
TTGCCAGCTATGAAATGTTGGTTTATGAATACTGAGATAAGATTGAGTAAGACTTTTATAAAAAATTACAGTTCTTTAATATGACACTGTTACTCACTTGTACACTATATAAAAAAGTGATTATTAAGTTATGACAACATATATTTTTACATAACTTTAACTCATCGAAATAAATTAAGCATTAAGTTATACACGATTCAACTGTCATCTAAGTTGAAATATCTTAAACATCCAAGATGATTTACTTAAAAAGTACTTTTACTTCACTTTTTTAATTTACGGTAAAAACATCGGTAGTGTCAATAACCGTATATTTCATATGATGTTACCAAAATCTGCCTTTTTACCTTAAAATATACTGATAACCACCACAATAATGTACACTAATGTACATTACTGAAAACAAAAATAAGAAACAAAATTATAAATAAAGAATTTAATCAATCACACGCTTTTTTACTGTTTTAATATGGTATAGATTATATGGTAATTCGTAACTTTTACTTGCAAAAAATATACATTTTACAGTATTTTACAGTAAAATTACGGTAACACTTGTGCGCTTGTTACACATTTTGCATGTAGTTACTGTAGCAATAACTATAAATGTTGCATAATTACATGCAACTAACCCTCAACCAAACCTTAACCCTATAGTAAGTACATGCAGTTACTTGATATTATTCAGTACTTAAATATATAATTACACTATAATAATGATACCGTAAAATAAAGTGCAATCACCTTTATTTTTCACTGTCATTGTTACACATATTACACTATAAATTATGCATAATTACATGCAACCCTAATCCTACTAACCCTATAGTAAGTATATGTAGTTAATTATTATTACTCAGTTCTTAAATGCATAAGTACACTGTAACAATGACACCTTAAAATAAAGTGTAACCAAAATGGCATGTAATGTAATAGACATTAAACAGCGGTTCTTCACCGCATCCAATTACCATGTTTTACTGTATTCTTCTGTAAAAATTACAAACATTTTTACAGTGTGCATTCTCAGAAGATAAGCCGTTGTCTATTGCTCATAAATATTCTGTCACCCACACATTGCAAAATATATTTAACACAATATTTTCCTTTTGGGAGTAAACCAGATTTTTTTCACTTCATTTAAATTTATAAGAATCAACCGACTGGAAATCTTTTTTTTTTCTCCTTGGTGGGGGCAGTTTTATGGCTACAAAAACAGAATTTGTGGTTTCAACGGTTGAGGTTTGATGCAAAAGGCTGTGGAACCTTTTATGCAACCT
Source organism: Romanogobio albipinnatus (assembly GCA_023566225.1). Classification (NCBI taxonomy): domain Eukaryota; kingdom Metazoa; phylum Chordata; class Actinopteri; order Cypriniformes; family Gobionidae; genus Romanogobio; species Romanogobio albipinnatus. The sequence goes on along the minus strand of CM042257.1, from coordinate 46,611,414 downwards.
GGCGTCCAGGAGCCTTAAATAAATATTTGGCTTTCCACCCTTTTGAGCCTTTTAGCCTCTGCTAAGGGAAAAGACTGAGCTCGAGAAAAAAAAAAAAAAAATCAAGGTCAAATGTCCTGTGCGGGCCAGCTGCCAGGTCTATTTCATAACTACTAACACACGCATGTAGCGCCCACCAGAAAAAAAAACATGCACGCACTCACACATGAACGCATACGCACACTGGACATGCTTTCTGCGGGGAAAAAATATATATCTTGACCATGACCACGCGACCTGGGGCTTCTTTAGGGGCAGATGACAGATTAGATCACTGATCTATGAGGGTATGTGCGTGGATTCGCTAGGCCGCTGAATTAAACAGACGGCTGTTTTATCCGAATGCGTGATTGTGACTGTGTTGCTCAAGCATAGACAAGCCTCCCCACTGACAGCGCGGTTAAGTGTCCTCCGGGATCAGATAGAATCTGGTCTCCACAGCCCGAGCATTGTTCACAGACGTGTTTTCCTTCCATTGAGTCATTCGCCATTGCTAGCACTTTGAGGTGTTGTTGCCTCATGAGTGATTTCAGATTACGGGTGACACAAACCCATATCTGCACGGAGAATAAGCAATGGCTTCTTGTTTAGGAACCCTTTAAGTCACTGAAGTGGTTTGCTTTTGCAGTAAATGGGCCCGTTTTTATGTGGTTACAGTAGCAAAACATGGACACGTGTGGCGTAGGTCACGTCCACTTTTGAATAGCATGTGTGATCTACAGACTCAATTAATCAGTCAATACTTGTACGTTTTAAAGCGGTGGTTGATTATGATTTGACTTGTGTAACTTTAGTGAGTGTGTAGTGTCGCTGTTTGAGCATAAACAACATCTGCAAAGTTACGACGCTCAAAGCTCAAAGCAAAGGGAGATATTTTCTTCTACAGAAATCTCTTTTTAAGGACTACAACAAACGGCTGGTAGGGACTACAACGAGTCAGTGACATCACTACCCCTAACATTTACATAAACCCCGCCCCCGGGAACATGTGGAGAAGAGGAAGAGTCGCTCAAGCTGTCGTCCGTCTCTCACATTTATTGATACAGTACGAACACAAATGCAGACGCATGTCATAACGCAAGATGACATCATCAGTTATAACCGTAATTACACTAAACTATCCCTGTTCTCTCTTCAGCAGCAGATATTCTCTGGCTCATCTTACCCCACACCAGTGCTTTAGAGATCATCATGACAGAATATGCTAGTCGATGACTGAAGATGGTTAACTCATAAACTCATCCTCTATCCCTTCAGTCTCGTTCTACATGTCGTCTCTTCTTCTGGAGTCTCTCCATCATTGTCCGACTCCGGTTTGATCATAAAAGGCTGAACAGTTTCTGTCATGTTCAGTGTGTGTGTGCGTGAGGTAATCAGAGCTGCTAACATGAGCACTTGAAGCTCCGCCCTCCTCTTGAGAGGGGGTGGGGGCAGCGGCTCATTTGCATTTAAAGGGACACACACAAAAACGGCACGTTTTTGCTCACCCTCAAAAAGTGACAATTTTAACATGTTATAAAAATTATCTGTGGGGTATTTTGAGCTAAAACTTCACATACACACTCTGGGGAGATCAGAGACTTATTGTACATCTAGTAAAAAGTGGTGTTTGTAAAAACACTTGTCCGAGAACTGCCTCCAATCCAATAACAGCTGTGTAAAACACGTCTGACTGATCCAATTGATGTTTTTCTGGATCTAATTATGTGTCTACTGAAAAAGTAACCATTTGAGAAACCATTTGACCAACCAGCTAAACACCAACTTGGCCGAACTTAAACTAGATCAGCAAACTTTTAGCTGGTTTGAGCTAGTTTTTCCAGCATGCCTGTGGATGTTCCTGGTGCTTCACTGTTTCTCCAGCTTCAGCATTTACAGGATCATGAGGTTTTTAGGCCTGAAGTGCTCGTCTGCGGGTTTAGGAGGTCAGGGGTCGAGTCTTAGGAGTCTCTCTCATCTCTTGACTGATTCTGATCTGACGGATTATTAGACTCTCAGCATGGCTTTCGGTTCTTTTAATTGATTTGACTTAGCGTGCACGCCTTGTATTGATATACATTTGAATCTTCAAACTAAATATAATATATTAAAAGACAATTAATGGGAACACTTTCTATGAAGCCCATGCTTATAATGAATTACAGCCCCATGTATACTTATTTATAAGTATTACTATTCTATAAATATATTTATACGGCTATATTTGTATTATTTTTATAATGACTTATAAAGTCATGCATTTGCTTTTTTAATACACATGTTCATAATCTATTATACACTGATGTACAAGTATGTATGTTTTTTTTGTTTGATATTTGCAGTTGTTTGGGGATTTTTTTATGGTGCCAAAATCTCTTTTTTACTTTAATCTATTATTAGGCTACTACCGAAAGCCTTAATAGGTAGCCTAATAATGTCTACTTCTAATTTATTACTTTAACAGTCAAACTAATCAAGAGCAACAAAAAAAAAATGTGTGTGTGTGTGTGTGTGTGTGTATTACATGACCATTTTTTGACCAGTTTTAAAGTTTGTTCCTGAGATCCAGACTTGCTGGGATCAATAATCCTGATTTTTTTTGGAGGTATCCCAATCTTACTAAAACGTTTTGAACAACACAAACTGATGATTCGATCCAGATCTAATTGGGATCTAATCCGATTTCAGAATCCTCTTTTTCTTTTGAACAACCCATTTTCAAGATGACTCAAAAGTGACTTTTTCCATGCCCTCGCTCTCCTTCGACTCTTGATCACATGCTCTCTCGCTCACAGGGTCTCATTGCTCATTAATGTCCGGGGTCAACGAGCTGTGACCGTCCCTGGCTGAACGTGAGCTGAAGATGTATGGACATCCTCATCCCCTCCGGCTCCTTTCTAACAAGAACGTCTGCTTTGTGCGCCACCTCCATACCTGCGGGGTCACGTGGTTCACAGCGGTGAGCCTGGAGACACCATGGAAGCAAGATTTACACTTGCATAACTGCAGATTTAAGAAGCCGTATTTATATCAGAGCTAAAGCCTGTAAATATGCCGTGGGGTAAGAAGCTTGGTCAGTTCGGCTCCCGACCATGAGGCGATTACCTCGATTTCCTATGCAAAACAGCAATAATTTTCCTCCTGCCGAAGCCACACAAACTAAGGTCAACAAACCCGCTGACCACTCTGACATCAGCAGCGGGCCACCTCGAAGAGTGTTGCCGCAAACTACTGACCGGCCGCCGGGCATCAAGATCTTTTTATCATCTCCTGTTTCCGCTCATGTATCATATTTATTGATTCCGCGAAGGTGCGACACTTATTTAACGGAATTAAAAACAAGCAAATGTCCTTTTTAGCTAGTCGCTATTTCGGTCACGGCCCTATTTATTCCACAAGCAATTTAAACACAGCAGCACCACCCTCCTGAGCAAACCTCCTTCTGCCCTCAGCAAACAAATAGGCTTGGCGGAGAAGGTCCGGTGGTCCGATGCTGGTTTAGATGGTGTTATACCTGGATGGAGGACTTCTTTTGAAATCTAAACTGTCACAGGAAAGATTTCACGGCTTTAATCGGCAGCCAAGGCTTGAGTTGGCTGGCGAGGGGCGGTGAAGGGCGAGCGGTGAGGGTAACTGGCCTGTCGCCCAGTCCCAATGCATGTGTGTGTGTTTGTGTTTGTGATATAAGGCTCATAGGTGCTTCAGGTATATAGAGTGAAAGCCAACTTCAGCAAAACCCTGCTTTGAGGAGCCATCACACCTGATGAATGAGGCCATTGATAAACGTGTGTGGCATACAATCTGGCACAACATCTGCACAAAAATAATGTTAGACCACAGGGCGAAGAGGGAGATAAATAGTGTACAGTTGAATTTTTATTTTTTATTAAAATTTAATTTCATTTATATTTTCATTTCCTCCAATATGCTAAAAACGACTGACTCAGCATATTTATGGTGACTTTCAGACATGTAGGTTTTTACTTAATGCAGCTCTTGATGAAGTCTGCTAGTCTTGAATACTTTTCTGTTTTATTCAGTTATATAAACTATAGTAAACTCAAGTAGTTTGTGCTCCCCCGCCCCCCCCCCCCAAAATACCTCATATAGCGTACTAAAAAAAACCTAACTTTTTGTCGAACAAAGGCAAGATACATTTACTGGATAATGACACAGGAAATATTGTTTTAAAAAACCAAATGCCTTTGACCCGTCGAGGCATGGACACCCACTAGACCCCTGAAGGTGTGCTGTGGTATCTGGCACCAATTTGTTAGCAGCAGATCCTTTAAGTCCTGTAAGTTGTGAGGTGGGGTCACCATGGATCGGACTTGTTGGTTCAGCACATCCCACAGATGCTCGATTGGATTGAGATCTGGGGATTTTGGAGGCCGAGTCAGCACCTCAAACTCGTTGTTTTGCTCCTCAAACCATTCCTGAAGCATTATCTGCTGAAAGAGCCACAGCCACCAGGGAATACCGTTCCCATGAAAGGCTGGACATGGTCTCAGCAATGCTTAGGTAGGTTGTACATGTCAAAGTAACATCCACATGGATGGAGGACCCAAGGTTTCCCAGCAGAACATTGCCCAAAGCATCACTGCCTCCGCCGCCACGCCTTCTTCCCATAGTGCACCTGGTGCCATGTGTTCCCTAGATAAGCCACGCACACGCACCAGGCCATCCACGTGATGTAAAAGAACACGTGATCATCAGACCAGGCCACCTTCTTCCATTGCTCCGTGGTCCAGTTCTGATGCTCACGTGCCACTGTTGGTGGCATGGGGTCAGCTTGGCACCCTGACTGGTCAGTGGCTATGCCGCCCCTTACGCAACAAACTGCGATGCACTGTGTATTCTGACACCTTTCTATCAGAACCAACATTAACTTCTTGAGCAATTTGAGCTCCAGTAGCTCGTCTGTTTGATCGGACCACACGGGCCAGCCTTCGCTCCCCACGTGCATCAATGAGCCTTGGCCGCCCATGACCCTGTGGCCGGTTCTCCACTGTTCCTTCCTTGGAGCACTTTTGATAGAGACTGACCACTGCAGACCGGGAACACCCCACAAGAGCTGCAGTTTTGGAGATGCTCTGACCCAGTCGTCTAGCCATCACACATTTGGCCCTTGTCAAACTCGCTTGTCTTACGCTTGCCCATTTTCCTGCTTCTAAAACATCAACTTTGAGGACAAAATGTTCACTTGCTGCCTAATATATCCCACCCACTAACAGGTGATGAAGAGATCATCAGTGTTATTCACTTCATAATCATTAGGTCATAATGTTATGCCTGATCAGTGTAGAAAGATGTCTTTTGGATTTCAGTGTTTCCATTTAATAAATGCACTAACCACAATCATTCTTGCTGCAATTGAACCTGTATTTAAAGTAGTCTAGGTTGTGTTTGCTTTTACCTTGCATAGTTTCATACGTGGTTTTGCATTTCACACAAAGTGTCCATGTTGGCATCTGCCTAATTTGACCACATGAGGGATGAGTTAGCAGTACAAAATAGACTTTGGGTGCATGAGCTTAGACGTCCTCTATAAAAGACATGGGAAGAACGTCCTCATCATTTTAAAGCTTGATAATATTATATGGTTAGCTACGTTTTATTATTTGGATTTATCATTGTTTTTCCGGCTGCACAACCCCATCGGAACAGAACTACAACCCATTTTTGGGGGGTTAAAAAACTACATTTCCATGTTGTTACTGTCACATTAGTGTATACATAGCAATACCCACATTATTATGCATGCAACTTTAGTTCTTGTTTAATCTGATAATGATGTAGTTATAGATTGACGTGGCCCACAATTTTAATCCAGTTGAACGTGGATGTAATTTTCTCTGACAGATGCATTTCTCAGGCTAAGACCAGTTTAGGCAGATTGGGAAAAATGAAGCAACTGCAGTTCAGCATCAGCCAGAGAAAAGCTCTCCATATTTATTTTGCCTTTCAGGAAACTCTGCACTCTTGTAAGGTGGATTAAGGAAGTCAATATTTAGTCAGCGGCAAGACAAAGACTATATCTTGTGGAGGATGAGTCACAAAATATTTTGTCATATTACTTTACACAAGTGACTGTAATATTACATACTGTAAGTGGATGGGAGTGATTCCCTTAAAGAGATAGTTCACCCAAAAATTACAATTCTGTAATTAATTCCTCACCCGTTCCAAACCCGTAAGTTCATCTTCAGAACACAAATGAAGATATTTCTGATGAAATCCGATTTAGCACGATTTAACACAGCAATTTAACACTTTCAAGGCACAGAAAGGAAGAAAAAAGGTGGTAAAAACATGGTTAAAATAGTCCATGTGACTCCAGTGGTTCAACCTTAATGTTATGAAGTGACGAGAATACTTTCTGTGCTCAAAAACAAACAAAAATAACGACTTTATTCAACAAGTTTCCGTTGTAAGCAGGGCCGGCACAAGCTCAACTGCCAAAACACCGTCGCGCCGCCGCCCCCACACGATCTTTGAGATGCATGCGAAAGACTGGAGATTTTGTTCATTGATAAAATTGCACTAAAATAAAAGCATACAGAAGCATGTTAAGCGGCAAATCAGTGGTAGTCTCTGCGCATGCACAGCTCTTCGTAGCGGTTATAAATATTATTAATATCAATATGGCATCCCAGCAAACATTGGTCCGACGGCAACAATGTGTCTCTGGCCAAAAATAGCCGCTGTAGGACAGCATAAATCGGGAAAAAATGTAACATTAAATTTCCAAAAAATGCATTCAGATATGCTCAACATACGTCCAGTCAACTTTCATTTTGGAACTATTTTTCAACCATGACAGGATGGGAGGGACGTCTTTTCCACGGTCATTAAAAGTCCAAATGTTAGCTGGAATATATAAATATTACGCACACAATAAGGTGAGCCACAAAACTTCTCCCCCGCTTTCTCTCACATACACAAGCCTACCTTCCAGAAGCGGCGTTAAAATCATTAGCCATCATCAGCAGTACAAGTAGTCATCTTTTGTATTCGTGTACGGATTTTTTGATGACATTTTTGGATGAATGAAGGAAAGTTAGATTTAGAATAACTAATGGAGTGATAACTTGATGGAAGTGCAATAATTCAAAAGAATGTCCAAAAACAAATTTAATTGAAAAAAGAAAAACTCTTTCATCTTGCCGCCCTGATTGTGGCATGCATCGGCCCTGGTTGTAAATTGTGCAACGCTCTCATGTATGGTAGCCAATGCGGTTCACGTGAACACCACGGCACATGCACGGTATTGTAAACAGCGTAGGAGACTGACAACGGCCAGAATGAAATTGTTGAATAAAGTCATTATTTTTGTTCGTTTTTTTGAGTAAATGACGACAAGACTTCAATCTTTGTGACTGGTTAAGTTTGTTGCAAAGTCAATTTTACTTTTGCAAATGCAGAACGAGAAACGTCTCTAGACTGTCCGACCACGGGACATCTACCTTCATCACAAGCAACATCCCTCAGTTGGGGCATCTCATTGTCATCCCCTAGCCCATGGATGTGAATTTAGTGCTTTAACCTCGCACCCTTGGCTCTGTAATGCTTGCAGACGGCTGTCTGTGTTTTCTTCATTTGTCAGGGTACGGACAGGAAGCTGATGACTTCAGTTGTTGTGATGCATGCATAATGAACCAGCGTGCACAATGGCCCACCTGTGAGCAACAAAGATGCACTCTTCTTTGGCTTGGAGGTGCCCTCTCCAGCCCATTGTCCCGCTCTACAGATTCGACCCAGCTGCGTGGGCGTCCGGCCTCCATGGGTATTCATGTGGCCAAGAGTCAGAGCGTCAGTGAAAGGCGAAAACCGTGATTGTGCTCCCTCCCCCACAAGCCATCCCCGCACCCCAAGAAAGAGCTCTTTATCTGGGCCTGAAATCACGGCCAACCAGCTGTGTACAAATGTGTGGAGCTTGCGTTTTTTAGGGAACTCAGCTGTTGTTTTGTACTGAAAGACGAGCTTCCATCACACTTGCAGAAAACACTAAACGATATTGGCTCCCTGGAAAAGATCCGTGATTTTCCGCAAGGCGTGTGCACATGAGCCGTCTCAGCGCACCACTAAATCTGGGAGATTTCAAAACGAACATGGCATGTGTCAAAAATCAAGGTTTTGTTCAGTTCAGAAAACGAGAATATAATTTCCCTGCTAAATTACTGGACTATACAGAGCAGTATCAGCCCAAAAACATCTTTTGACACTTTACTTAAAGCGTTTATACATTATAAAGATTTTCATAACTAAATGCAACCAAAGTAAAATGCGTTACAATATTCATAGATTCTGAAATTGGTTGTTTGGCATATGTTTTAAGGCATTAAAGGTGAGTTCAGTCAATAGATAGATAAGTATTATATTGCATTATAACTGTGGCTACAATAGTTAAATGGGACATACAATGCATTACAAGGCATAATTAATGCATTCAAATACAATGCATTATATAAAAAGGCTTAAGTAAAGTGTTACCAAAGTAAAAGTCATGCATGTCACTTATAGATTGCTGCAGGGATGATGCATTTTTGTAAGCAAAAACCTGAAAATAAGCATTTTAGCACTTCTGCTTTCATCGTCAATTGGTTTTTTGAATGGGTTTTTGATTAAATGCGTGAAATAAGGTCTGTGATTAACACAAACTCACAATATTTTGACATCAGTAATTTTGCAAACATTTTTTCACAGTCCTGAAAAAGGTCCTGCACACTGTACTATTGATACGCATTCTCATGCGATCGTGTTGGGACTAAAGGGTTTGTCTAAAAGGTTGTCGGGGACATTAAACAACATCCGCCGAGGTAGTTGCTTTCACAGCCTTGTTGTATTTATAATCGGCTCTTACTCAAACTTTCAAATGTTTTTAAATAACGACTGAAAGAGTTTAATGGTGGTGAAGTTGTATGTGAAGTCATGTGACCGTGGTGTAATTCATTTATAGCCTAAAACGTGTAATAATCATATACCTTTGGTGGTATCACAGAGCTTATTTTCTGCAATAATCCAATGGAAAAATTATGTTGGGTTATTATGTTGGGTTTTTAACGAGGGAACCAGGGAGATGCCAACATACAGGTTGGCCTACAAAAATATGTAATTACTGCAGTGAATGATATTAAATTGAAATGAAACCTGTCTAGACTGCAGGCAGCACAACATGCAGTGCAGGCGGTGTTGTTGATTATGGTGGGCGTGACCTAGTTTTGTTGCATCATGGCATTTGCTTGCAGTGTTGATTGTGTGCAACAGGTGGATTATGACTACAGTGAGTTTCCCAATAGCTGGTGGTAGGGTAAATTAATGTGCAGATTAGTCTGCTAGTCAGAAACTTTCTCTCCTCTGTGAAAAAAGAAAAAGAAAAGGTTACACTTTCTTTTATGTGTCCGTGTTACAGTGCAATTATACATTTAAGTACTGAGTAATATTCATTAACAACACGTAGGGTTAGGGTTAGTTGCATGTAATTAATCATAATTTACTGTTATTACTATAGTAAGAACATGCAACTTATGTAACAAGGACACTGTAGAAGAAAGTGTTACCGAACACTAGTGAGCAACTCAACAAACAGATATAGAATAGACTACACTTGATGTATGTATAATGCATCATAAAGGTATTCATAATGCCTTATATATTTTTAAAAATAATTGTAACCCAAGTTGAATTGAATTATAATACTTGCAGATTCCTTGTTACATCTTAAAATGGGAATTTTGCAGTTAACTTGTACGCATTTTTACCACATCACTATCATTCATTTAGTAGATTTTTTTTCTCATTAAGCATTTGCAGATTATAGAAATATAACTGTGTAATGATTTAAGGATCCAATAAAATTGCACAAATGTGTGTTTTCTAAAATTTCAATATCGTCTAACACAATGGCATATATTCAGACAGCATTACTATGTAGTGAACTATATAATAAATGCAGATTTTAACCTTAATTGAATTTAAGATTAACTGTGTTCTCATGGAAACAATGTGTTTGCTAAATGTAATGTCGAGGGGCGTGAACTTTTATTGGGGCACATTTTCACTTAATTTAGTACAATATTTCCTGGCCAATTATTTTGTTATAGAAATTTTACTGAAGAGCCAATAATAGGATGTTTAATGTCAGGTTTCATTGTGACAACATGTCTCACTATAAGCCAAGACTTGAAACACTGAAACTGACTTTCAACAATAAACCTTCCCTGAGAAATATACACTGGACTAAAAAGTAACTCTGGTGTCCCCTACCCACACACACACACACACACACACACACACACACACACAACAATATCAGAATTTTTTTTTTTTTGCTCAAGTTTCTGGATGATATTAAACATGTGGCAATGGTTAGAGAGGCGGAAAACAAGCTGAAATAGGCAACCCAATCCCGGGCGGACCATTTATCAGGCTGGCCGCCGTTTTCTTTTTCTTTATGCTGACAAAGTCCAGCATCTCACCTTCCAAATGAAAAGCTAGTAATAGGGCCAGTGGAGGCGAACGGATCAGAGCTTTCAACACACGCCTCACACACAGATGAAACATAGTGTGCGGGGCAGATCCTTAACTAATTGTACTTTGTCTTGTTTTCTTTGTGTCTGAACACTGCAAATTCTATCATTATTAGATGAGCGTTTTACAGTGACAGGCCCCACCAGAGTCCAATTGGTGAAGTTTAATGATTATCCTTTTACTTCTGAGGGCTCTGTCTTTCATGACAATGTGCAGTGATCTGCTTAAACTCATCCGCAGGGAAAACCAAAGCCGAGGCTTTCCAGGTCTGTGTGGGTAGTTAGGGTTAAAGAGAAAGCCCTGCAGTTGAGACATCAAGTGCAACAAAAGATGCTCCAATTATACCACGTTCCTTTCCAGCAGCGAAATGGTTCACATGAACTCACTTGTTATATAATCTTACAATCTTACATAATCATCTGAAAGAATCATACCCAGGAAACGCTCATTTCTACATTAGAATTTAGGGGAACGCTTTATAATAGCATCCCATTAGTGAAAATGCTTGAACTAATATTTATAAAAAATGAGCAATACATGAATAAATACTGTAACACTTTTGTTAACTTTAATTAATAAATTAATACAGCTTACTTCATGTTAGTTTAAGCCCAAATAATGTGAACATACAAATTTTGATTTTATAATTCTTTCAATATCATATTTTCAAAACAAGTAAAACACAGCATATATTCGGACAAGATTACTTGAGGTGAACTATATAGTGAAGGTTTAAAATGAATGTTTTTAATGTAAAGATCCCGAAATAATGTGAACATCATAATGTATTGATTGATTAGTAAATGTTGACATTAGCATTAGAGAATCTTATTAAATGCTGTAGTAGTTTTCATTGTTAGTTCATGATAAATAATGCAGTTAACTAATATTAACAAATGGTTAATAATAATTTAGTCACTGTATCAAATAAATACCTAGGGTTGTGTTTGTTGTCTTCTAAGAGAGTCGAAAAATGAGCAGATCTAGCAGTTTTTAAAGCCTTTCTGTATTCAATAATGCTTTCTTTCCATGAAATGCGATAAACCTCTAGTTTTGTTTTCTTCCAGCTGCGCCGTAATTGAGAAATGGTGTTTAGTTTTAGGGCAAGATTAGAGCTTGTTTGCATATATATAGAAATATATGGAGTTCCCTTTCAGTCGGTCACGTTCGAAGTACGTCGGAACTGACTGACGAATTGGGATCTATTTTCAGAGACCAATCTACTTCGAGTGTATAGAAACGAGCCAATAAACATTGGCATGCGGTTCACGCACCGCCCCGCAGCGCGGGTATAAAACACGGAAGTGAACAACGCATAGCGCTTTCAACTTCGGAGCCGATAGTTTTGCTGCTTACCTGCCGAGAGTGTTCAAGAGAACGGGTCTGGAGAAGTGCTCTTCCTGGTGTTGGCGTGACGGCGCAAGTCAGCGAGTGGCTGCAAAAAGAGTTCCTGTGTTGGTTTGCTGGGCGTTTTCCTTTGAGTGCTCCCCCGCGGGCTTGCACTATCGGGCCGCGGGGAGCCGCGACCATCTCCCTGAGTGCTTCAGCACTTTAAAAGAGCAATTTTCCACTCCTAAAAGAGCATACACAGTTTGACCCTGCGTCTTTTTCAAGATGTCACTCAAACCGTGTGTTTCTGGATGCAGTTGTTTCCTGTCCTCATTTGACCGCCACGATCTCTCTCGCATATAAACGTGTGGCGTTCGTGGGTGATCCGTGTTCTCTCAGGAGAACGTGGTCACGTTGGCGCGTTGTTCGTCTCAAGCCTTTCTCGTAAGGGCTTGCCACGGGGGTTGCCACGGCAACTCAGCGCGTCACTCGCGCTCTGGTGCGCGGTCGAGACTATGATACCTCAAACGGGGTTGAGTCCCTTTGCTTATTCCCTGATCTAGTTCCTTTTCTGGTGCACCAGAAAAGGGCTACTTTGGCTAATAAGCCTTGGTGACCTGAGGATTACAGTGGGGCTTCCCCGCCGGGTAACCATTCCCCGTGGGCCCCCACTCCTCTATCGCATCACAAGCATGCTGAGACTTTGTTCGTGGGTGGTTCATGTTCCCTTATGAGAACATGACCACGTCTGCGCGTTGTTCACCGTGCCTCTTTCTTAGGGGCTTGAGTGTTCAGCGCGCCGTGTGCCGTCAAGTCGGGCGGCCACTCTCATTATCCCACATGCCTGCTGGTAGCTTACAGATGGGATTGCTGGTCCTTTTTTGAAAAAAGGGGGGACCTAGCATTTCATTTGGGGCTCTGGCAGAGGACAGATGTCAATTGCTGCATCGGAGAGAGGGCTGTTATGCGCTGGAAATGATAATGCTGAGTTTCCCACTATAATAGTGTGTGCTCATGCTGAATCAGATTCAGAGTTGACAGCCATGCTTTCTGGGGTGGCTGCCCGGATGTGCATTGGAAAAACTTAGCAGTGTGGAACTATTTGGTGCCAAAATATGGAACAGCAAAAGGGCCATAATCTGTATACGTTTTTTCCCTCTCTCACTGCCCTCTGTCCTGCATGCACGAGGGTAGTCCCGACCCAGGGGTTATGCAGGAACTGCGTGCGGTGATGGACCTCGCTCTCCGGGTGACGGAAGTCACTGCACGCTCCCTGGGTCAGGCGATGTCCACACTAGTGGTCCAGGAAGCTGGGGCTAAACCTGGCAGATATGCGTGAGCCCGACAAAGTTTGGTTCCTCAACGCCCCTGTCTGTCAGGCTGGCCTCTTCGGCGACGCCATCGAGAACTTCACCCAGCAGTTCTTGGTGGCCCAGAAGCAGATGGAGGTGGTAAAATTTTTTTTTAAAAATAATGCAAGGGCATCCTGCTCACCACAGTGCGGAGCAGCGATGCCCATGTATTGTGGGTGGAGATCGATGTCCTACTTGCGAAGGACGCGGTCGAGCCGGTTTCTCCAGCCGATATGAAGTCGGGGTTCTACAGCCCCTACTTCATTGTACCCAAGAAAGGGGGTGGGTTACGGCCAATCTTGGATCTGCACATTTTGAATCGGGCCCTGCACAGACTTCCGTTCAAAATGTTAACGCAGAAACGCATCTTTGAATGCATCCGTCCCCAAGATTGGTTTGCAGCAATCGACCTGAAGGGCGCGTACTTTCATGTCTATATCCTTCCTCGACACAGACCGTTCCTACGCTTTGTGTTCGAGGGGAAGGCATATCAGTACAAAGTCTTACCCTTCGGGCTGTCCCTGTCGCCCCGCGTCTTCACGAAAGTCACGGAGGCAGCCATTGTTCCACTCCGAGAATGCGGCGTTCGTATTCTCAACTATCTCGACTGGCTTATACTCGCCCAGTCTCGAAAGCAGTTGTGCGAACACAGGGACCTGGTGCTCAGCCACCTCAGCCTGTTGGGCCTTCGGGTCAACCGAGAGAAGAGCAAACGCTGTCCCACGCAGAGGATCTCTTATCTCGGTATGGAGCTGGATTCGGTCAACCGGACTGCGCGCCTCACAGAGGAACGAGTCCAGTCAGTGTTGAACTGCTTGAATACGTTCAAGAGCAGGACGGCGGTCCCACTGAAATTCTTTCAGAGGCTCCTGGGGCATATGGCACCTGCAGCCGCGGTAACTCCGCTCGGATTGTTGTGCTTTCTTTCCTACAAGATGGGTTGGAGCTAAGGCTGTCTCCCTCCACCCTGAAAGTGTACGTATGTCTTTCCCTTGACAGAGCCCACTCTGTCATCTCTGGGTGTGTTCTTTCCCCCCTGGGACCAGGTTGGATCCACCCCAGAGACTGCCATATGTTGTTACTACCCATATAGGTTAGTCCGTAAGAGTATTCTCCACCTCTCCTCCTCCGGAGGATGTGGTTCCGCAGCGTACCATCTCCCGAGATGGGCACGCTTTCCCAGCTTTATCCAATAGCCACGCTGAGTGGGTCTTGCAGAAACAGCAGTGTCAGACCTCCCTGCCTTAAGTCCTGTCTGCTGCTCCAACTGGGAGCACCCAGTGAGCTTAAGCAGGGCGCTGGAAGGGCCAGCACCCTGGCGTTTTTGTAGGGATCCCAATTCGTCGGTCAGTTCCGACGTACGTCGAACGTGACCGACTGAAAGGGAATGTCTCGGTTACGTATGTAACCCTCGTTCCCTGAAGGAGGGAACGGAGACGTACGTCCCGTCGCCAGGTGCTGTGCTTCAGCTGCAGGCCCGAGTCACATCTCAGCTCCTCAGTTGTAAAAGCGGTATGCGTTGTTCACTTCCGTGTTTTATACTCACGCTGCGGGGCGGTGCGTGAACCGCATGCCAATGTTTATTGGCTCGTTTCTATACACTCGAAGTAGATTGGTCTCTGAAAATAGATCCCAATTCGTCTGTCAGTTCCCAATTCGTCGTTTTACACTCTTGGCATAAAGTTTAATTTTTAATTTATTCTGGCCAAGAACTCGACACACTCTGAGAAACGTCCCAATGTACTGCGTTAATATGAAGGATTTTTCAGAATGGATTTACTCATGTTTTGAATTACGCATACGCATTGTGTTTTAGAGGAAATGTCCATAAACTTCAACTTACAGCAGAAAATTACATGTACCTTTTCCAATTTGATATGCTTTTTTTTAAATTGAGGTGTGAAATCTGACATTAATCATTTATATCAGTAATAGTTTAAGGTTCTCCCTGCTACTCAAACACAACTCAAAAACGTGACACCAAACAATGACTGGTTCGTCTCCTACACGCACTCAGTGTGCACATTTGCACCAACTCAGCTGTGCAACAGCTTGCATATCAAACTGAATTTTGCAGTTTTTGAATGTGTTTTCCATTTTTGTGTGTAATGTGCATCAGACGGCCCGTGGGCGTGCTGTCTGAGACTGTGCCCCGTCTCCTCTCTCTCAGCTTTTGTGAAAGTATGCATTTGAGTTTGGAACAAAGCCTGGGAATACCAGAATGACTGGTGCATTTGTGCAGGATTGAAAATTAAAATCTCCAAACCTTTTAAAAACCAATGCAGGTACAGTAATCGCAATGTCCCCTCGGTGAGAATTTGACAAACCCCCGCTAAACGCCTAATGCATGCTGGACTTGTTAATGAGCCAGATTTGCAGGCGTCATTTTGAATAAGTACACTTATTTGAGTGCTAATATTTGTTCCAGATTTCATAATTATATCAATTTCATCCGGACTAAATGCAGACTCAGACAGGTATTTTGACTGAACTCAATGGGACACCGTTTGAGACTCATTGCACCCCTATAATGGGGGAGTGTGTGTGCCTGCCGACTCTTGGACCCGAGACAAAACCTGCATGGGGTGAGAGAGAAAAGAAGAAGCCAATTAAGCCAATTAGGGATAATGATTTGGAAAATATAATTCATTGTGCAATATAATAATATGAACCGCTCAATGTAAATTTCAGTTTGTTTATCACAAAATATATAACATTGCTTTAGTGGTTTTTGGATATTTTGTACATATTGTACCTTTAACAACACTTTATGTAACAGTAACACTTTAATTTGATGATCCAGGCAGTCTGCTTAATATCTGATAAGACTTTATTCTGATGCTCCCAAACAGACATTCTACCGACTATAAGTAAATTTACAAGTATACTCTAAAAAAAAAAAGTGCTATATAACTCAAGTTGTTTGTTGTGGCTCGTAATCATAGGGGAACCACTTTAAGTGCTGTATAGCAGTGCAAATTTTAACAGCATATTTTGATTTAGTTTTAGTCATAGTCTTTTGACTAAAATGCCATTTAGCTTTAGTCATATTTTAGTCACCTGAATTGTTTAGTCAAGTTTTAGTCCTAAATATAATAAATCTACAGTAGATTTAGTCTCCTAAAATCTAATGAGTTTAGTTAAATTTTAATACATTAAGCATTTAAGCATTACATAACCGACTGTCACTTGAACTGACATTTTGACATAATTTTGTTTTATTAAAAATACACAAAAGAGAGCTCAATTCACCTTTTTTTTTAATAAAAAAAAAACATCTATATAGTTTTTATAACTTTGTATTTCTGTTTTAGTTAGTAGGCCATATCAGGTTAAGCTAAAGCTTCAAATAAGTTTGTTTATTTATTTTTTTAATTTCCGTTAACATTTATTTAATTTCAGGTAATGACGATATTTTTTATGGTTTTAGTGAACTATTATACCCTGATACTTTACTGAATATGTGTCAAATACTGGTCTTTCCTCCTGAATATGAATTAAATGGGAATGAAATTAAATACAGTTTATTGTGTAAGCAAAAACGAATATATAATGTGTGACTTTTAATTATAAACAAGCTCGAAATACACATTGACTCTTATTTTGAAATGTCTGTGCCTTACAGTTGCAGGAGCTCATTCAAGTTCAGATGAGGAGATAAAATATGCATTGTTACAACCGTCTAAAACACATTACTATATAAACATCGTAAAGTAAACATTGTCATTATTCATCAGCATTAGTTCATAAACAATTGCCTGGCATAAATGTGTGTTATTCATTGATTGTGAGCCGCTCTGGAGCGCTGGATTGGGGATGAGCCTGTAGAAGCGCAACAGCGCCGTGTTCTCCAGCGGTTAGATCAGCACGTTCACATCAAATGTGTGCATCTGTGACACAGGATATATCAGTTATCCCTAATCGTCCCTCCCTAACATTTTTGTCTCGTTTTTATTTGTTGACGAAAATGACAGTTGATTTTCGTCATAGTTTTTGTCATCCAACACTAGTTTTTATTTAGTTATCGTCTCGTTTTCGTCAGTGAAAAAAGGTTGTTTATGAAAATGATGATGAAAATTATTCGTCAACGAAATTAACACTGCTGTATAGCACCAAATATTGGTGCTTCAGCGGTTCTTCACCGGTTCTTTGGGATGACTGAGGTGTTATATAGCTCCGCTACCATATACAGAACCTGTTAAGCCCATGTATGGTTCTTCAGTGGTTCTTCTGTGGTTCTTTGGGGTGGTTAAGGTGCTATATAGCAGTGTTTCCCACCCGGGGTGGCGTCTGACGAGAGCAGGGGTGCCGTGTAAAAGTAATTCAAATATATATATATAATTTTTTTTTTTTTTACATTTTTCAAATAATTCTCTCTTTGGAAACTTTGTTCAATGCATGCGAGTGCTGCCGTATGTTCGAATTTGACCAGTCATGTTCGCCGTCATCACCCGTGTGTTGTAGCGCCAGAAGACGTGAATGAGAAGCCGCGCGCTGAGAACATTTGTCTCTGTGCACTCATCCGAAAGCGCGCACACGTCTCACAGCGCGCAAATATTGAGTTCTCTTTCAAGTATCGCTCTTGAACGGACAAACTCACACAAAAAGTATGTCAACATATCCATCTTGATGAGTATTCTAGCAGACATAGTCTGTATAAGCCTTAAGTGAACTCTATACAGTCGACGCATATCCGAGCATTAGGTCTTAAAGGGGCAGGAGCCTTTACTGCTGTCTGTTTAATGTCAAACAACAAAAGACAAGGACATCACTCACTGCTCTTGATTGAATAGCTTTTGTAAGTTTAATAGGATTAATCTTTAATTTATACAGTCAAATATGCAATGTTATTTTATATCTGATCAATTTCTGTACCTGAAACTAATGTTAGACGCACCTGAAAAACCTGAAAAGCATAGTTTATTTTATTAGTATCTTTGCTCAATTGTATTTATTTGTGCTGATGATTGTATTTAAATTATTTGTTCTTATTATTTTCTTTATTTTTATTTGACAGTAGTCCTTTTTTCCCTGAACATAGCAAATACTGAACCGTACCGAAACGGTGAACCTAAAACCATGATCAAACCGAACCGTGAGCGATCTGTGCCGTTACACCTCTAGTGTAACGTATGCGTATGCGTATGGTAGACCCTGTGACTACACGAAACAAGAGGGGAACAAGCACCACTTTAATTTTCAGCCCGCAGATTCATACTTTAATTACCCATTAATTAAAAAATACTTACAGTATAGATAATTGTATAGATAATTTGTTGATGTTCCTGAAAGTTACCCCTTTATTCCCCCAATATTACATATTGTTCCCTTATACCTACACTCTAAAAAAAAAGGTTCTATATGGCACCAAAAATGGTTCTTCGTCGTAATCATAGGGGAACCACTTTTGGTGCTATATAGCACCATATCTTAACATGTTCTGTATATGGTAGCGGTGCTATATAGCACCATAGTTAGCGGTGCTATATAGCACCTTAGTCAAAGAACTGGTGAAGAACCGCTGAAGAACCACTGAAGAACCACTGAAGCACCAAAATTGGTGCTATATAGCACTTAAAAAGGTTCCCCTATGATTACGAGCCAAGAACCATTTTTGGTTTATAGAACCTTTTTTTTTTAGAGTGTACACATACTTACTTTATAGTTACACTATAATTACCAAAAGTAATTATGTAATTTTGCTTTACTTATGCAGTACTTTCCGGGCCGTAATCTAAAGCGTTACCAAAATTTGCGATATGGCACCTCTTATGGGTTCTACATAGTACCATCTGACAAAAGTTCTGTAGAGCGCCTTTAAAGATATGGTGCTATATAGCACCAAAATTGGTTCCCCTATGATTACAAGCCAAGAACCACTTTTAGTGCCATATAGCACCATTTTTTTAGATTGTACATGTCAAATGATAGTCTACTACAGTCTACTAATACTGTAATGAGAGTTAGATGACATGCAGTTGCAAAGTTACTTAGAGTGTCTAATGTGGAGCATCAAATTACACTTATTACAGTGGAAAGTACTGGTTAATATAAGGTAACTACATGGGTTGAGGTTAGGTTTAGGGGAAGGTTCAGGGTTAGAACCAAGTTATTACCCAGGTACTGTAATAACTAGTACAGTATGGGGAACATAACTGTAAAATAAAGTGCTACCAAATACTTTACATGTGCTTTAGTTTGTTGGTCAACATATTAACTTTTTCAAAGCATGACGAAAGTTAACAATGATTTAAAATGAACTTTAAGGTAAACAAAGTGTACATAAAACGTATAAATATTATAACCTATGTATATGTATAACCTATAACCTAACAATAACCTAACAAGTGCATTTTTTTATTTTTTAGGGGTCATATGGGATCTTTTTATATTATTTGTATTGCACTTTTATGTTCTTTTTTAACTTGAATGCTTTTGTCACCATTGCAAATGCATGAAAAAGTGCAACATTGTTAAAATTTCCACCTTCTGTGTTTCACAGAAGAAAAATTACACTGGTTTGCAATGTCATGAGTAAATAATGTATTTCCATTTTTGGTGAACTAATCCTTTAATGCTGAGTAAGCCTTAGCATTGCCGCTTTATATTACTCATGATCCAGCCATTCAGCTCCAGCGGGGAAATAAAACAGAAGGAATACCTTTATCAAAATGACAACTTTGACTGAAGCTCTTGAACTTGTTCTCCTAAATCAATGCTTTTTATATTCGGCGTCAAACTCCCCAACATATGAAGGAGACAGATGTCCACTCATTACAACTTCTTTTGACATTTCCTCCTATGGCCCAAACGCCTCACTGGAGAGTCGTTAGAGACGAGAGTCTGTTTAGTCTCCAGCAAACATCCCGCTCTGATCTGCTGTCAGCTGGATTATGAAGAGCATCATCAGTCACTGAGGACACACGTACACCCACATTCATGAGAACACACTCCAACCACTGACAACATAGTTATGTTCTGCAGATCGTTTCTCCCATATGGTCCCTTTCAGTTCCTGTTTTCATGACTGTAATTTTATTGAGATGCAATTACACCCTGATTAGTTTACAGTTTTTGCGGAGACTGAGGGCGAATTCACTTTCGCATGTGGTATTTTGTCTTGTTCACATGCCATCTAATGTAAGCAGGCACTATCTGCATATTATATCATTGTTATTTTGAGTGCAAACTGTACATTTGACTTATTATAGTTTGTTCCTTTTTCACAAAAGTCATTGCATTGGATATTTTGTTTAGAAACTGACATTTTTTATACTTTTCTAGACTTTTTGGGACCAGTCATTTAATCAAATAATAATTAAATGATGAGAAAGAGCATCATACATGCACATATACCTGATGCTTTTCAGCCGTACTGAATTATGATAGATTGTGCCACATGATTTGCATGAGTCCTTTTGTGATTTTTGCGCAAAAACAACACACAAAACAACACAAAAAATCAAAAAGAAAAAAGAAAAAAATGAAATGTAATGTTTTTTTTGTTTTTTGTACCATAGTTTACATTTAATACATGTGATGTTAATACATCTAAATAACAAAATAACTAACTTAATAAAATTAAAAATACAAATTAAAACATTAAAAAATAAATAAATATATATATATATATTTATTTTATTTTTATTTGAATAAATAAATATAGCATGACTTCTTAAAATGATAAACACCACATGCCGTTTTACAGCCTATAAAATAACCTTGCCTTGTTATAAAAAATATATGAAATTATCTAATATTTTGCAAGACTTATTAACCTTTAAACACATTTATGAATTATTTGCACCACTGGACTTTAATTTGGTGAACTTTTTAAAGTAATTTTCATAATTAATAAATAATAATCAAATATTATGTTCAACTACTCAATAAGGATTTGGTTTTAAGAACATACTCTTAACAATGAAGTTTTTACTGAGGACAGCTGTATCACCCTGTTATAATCAAACCAACAAATGAGATAAATAAATAAACAATAATAAATAAATAAAAAAGGTTTAGAAAATGTAGAAATGTACTTTTTTTTGTACTTTTTTTGTACTATATTTTACATTTAATACATGCGATAAAGCAAATAAATAAATAGATAAATAAATAAATAAATAAATAAATAAATAAATAAATAAATAAATAAATATTCAGAAAACATGTTCACCATACACTGTAAAAAAATTAAGGTCTCCAATTGAACATTTTCTAGTAACTGATCTAATCTAAATTTTTCAGTTGGCCAAATTGAATTTCTGTGAATTGATGCAATTTAATTCACAGAAATTCTATTTGGCCAACTAAAAAAAATAGATGTGATCAGTCACTAGAACATTTTCAATTGGAGACCTGATTTTTTTTAATTATTTTTTTACAGTGTAGAAAAAGTAATACTTTAGGGTCCAATTCTCACTATTAACTAGTTGCTTATTATCATGCATATACTGTAAAAAAAAGAAAACAAGAAAAAAAAAAAAAAGAAAATAGAAAAGTTGACATAACTTACAATTGTAAGGCAACTTGCTACTCAACTTTTAAACAAAGTAGTTCACTCAACTAAGACCCAATTTAGGATCTTTTTTTGATTTTGTGTTGAAATTTGTTTATTTTTTATGTCACCATCATGGTGATCAGTGTTTTCTTTACTTTGACAACTTTTTAATGTAAGTGTTTCTCTGGCTGCTGTAACGGAGTTTGCTATGGCAAGAAAAGCAAGAGAAAACACAATCAAATACTGATAAGTCGATGATAAGAATATAATCATTGTGAGTTTAATATGAGCAATCAGTCCCTCCAGAAAAACGTGATTATACGATCGCATGATTTAACACATAATCAGCCAAAGTCCGCATATTTATGCGGGGGCCGCATTTTTTCAAATACGCTGCACTTCTGCCGCGTAAATTGCCTATTTCCGCGTGCAAAATATACGGGCCTAGCATGATTTCATAATCCCTGCATTTTCGTTGCAAAAAAAGTCATATATATATATTAGCAGAAAGTTGAAAAATGTTCGTTTACTTCACACAAGAGCCGCCATTTCAGCCTATTGCCATGGGAACGTTTTGAAGTGACGTAATTACCCGACGTGAACGTCATCGAAAAGCTGCAAACCCCGTGGAGAAACCATAGATATCGGTGAAACCATGATGAAGAGCAAACTCCCATTTGCCAACAAAAATAACAGAAAAAGAGCAAAGCAGTTTCCCGCTGTGTTGACCAATCAGAACACAGCATCATGAAGCTTTGAAGCGTTATGAATCAATGAGTCGATTCAGCGGTTTGAAGCGTTATGAATCAGTGAGTCGATTCAGCGGTTTGAAGCGTTATGAATCAATGAGTCGATTCAGCGGTTTGAAGCGTTATGAATCAGTGAGTCGATTCAGCGGTTTGAAGCGTTATGAATCAATGAGTCGATTCAGCGGTTTGAAGCGTTATGAATCAGTGAGTCGATTCAGCGGTTTGAAGCGTTATGAATCAGTGAGTCGATTCAGCGGTTTGAAGCGTTATGAATCAGTGAGTCGATTCAGCGGTTTGAAGCGTTATGAATCAGTGAGTCGATTCAGCGGTTCGGATCGCCAAAGTCACGTATTTCAGCAGTTTGACACGCGATCCGAATCATCAATCGACTCTCTGATTCATAGCATCATGAAGCTTCGAAGCGTTATGAATCAATGAGTCGATTCAGCGGTTTGAAGCATTATGAATCAGTGAGTCGATTCAGCGGTTTGAAGCGTTATGAATCAATGAGTCGATTCAGCGGTTTGAAGCGTTATGAATCAGTGAGTCGATTCAGCGGTTTGAAGCGTTATGAATCAGTGAGTCGATTCAGCGGTTTGAAGCGTTATGAATCAATGAGTCGATTCAGCGGTTTGAAGCGTTATGAATCAGTGAGTCGATTCAGCGGTTTGAAGCGTTATGAATCAGTGAGTCGATTCAGCGGTTTGAAGCGTTATGAATCAATGAGTCGATTCAGCGGTTTGAAGCGTTATGAATCAGTGAGTCGATTCAGCGGTTTGAAGCGTTATGAATCAGTGAGTCGATTCAGCGGTTTGAAGCGTTATGAATCAGTGAGTCGATTCAGCGGTTTGAAGCGTTATGAATCAGTGAGTCGATTCAGCGGTTTGAAGCGTTATGAATCAGTGAGTCGATTCAGCGGTTTGAAGCGTTATGAATCAGTGAGTCGATTCAGCGGTTCGGATCGCCAAAGTCACGTATTTCAGCAGTTTGACACGCGATCCGAATCATCAATCGACTCTCTGATTCATAGCATCATGATGCTGTGTTTTGAAATCGGTCATCACTATATAGTTCGTTATTTAGGTTTTAGCACAAAAACTATTCTCATCGCTTCATAAAGTTATTGTAGAAACACTATAGTGAGATGGACTTTGTAATGACGTTTTTAGTGCTTTTATGGGTCTTGAGAGTGTACATTGTGCCAATGGAGGCCTTTCTGAGCCATCGGATTTCAACTAAAATATCTTCATTTGTGTTCTGAAGATGAACGGAGGTCTGACGGGTGTCCAGCGACATGAGGGTCAGTCATTAATGACAGAATTTACATTTCTGGATGAACTAACCCTTTAAGAGATTGCACTTTGTGCATTGGAAGCACTCAAATGTCTGTTTTGTAAAGCTACCTCTGTAAAACAGGAAGTTATTTATTAATTTTTTCAGAAGTTGTAGCATATTCCTTTTGTAAAGCTACAGAACTTGTTTGACTCAATGTTTTGTAAATTTGAGCCGTGTGTTTATTAAGGTCTTCAATAAAACAAGATGAGAACTTAAATATTCCCAGCACTTTCTGTGATGTAGTGCTTTTTTTCTCTTTCTCATCAAACCGCAGTTTTTGCAAGAAAAATCTAAACTTTGGCGCCGCGTTAACCAATCAGGAGCCTGCTCGCTGCTGTCACGTGGTAAAGTGACGTGACGAGAAACCCTGCATAATTTAAAAATACTACTTTTGTGTCACAAAATGTAGTATTTAGACTTTTTTCAGGTGAGAATGTAGTTGTTTAAAGCTCAAATCTGTGGTTTATTTATAAAGAGAGCGCCTATTTAAAAAAATAATCTTGCGTTTTTGGAGTTGTCAGCTCCAGTGGATCAGCGGGCGCTCAGCGCTCATTAACCCCGGCGAGAGCAGCCTTTCCTCGGCCAGTCCTTCTGCGTCTGCCACTGGCTCTGATGTCCTGTAGTGGTTCGTCTTGTGTGGATCTAACGGCCGATATTTGGTGTCATGAATCTATCATTTGTTGTCTGCCAAATCGTTTTGACTGAGGGCAAAGAGAAGTTTCATAATTTTATTTTTTAGGATATTTAAATATACATGCAGTGAAGATAATGTAGGAGTTGCCTGGACCACATTTGTGTGGCTATTAATGTTTAATATATATTTTTAATGAAAATGAAAAGAGGCTGAGTGGTGTTTTATTATATTTTTCTCCTGGAGCGCCTTGAACGCGCGTCTATTTTGCTTCAAACGCTCGATTTATATGCGCGTCCAATTCGCTGTAGATGCACGAATTAATTCTCAAATGTTCAAGCGTCAAACTAGAAGCGGTAGACGCAATTTTGACGCTCTATCTGCGTTTGGTGTGAATGCAGGATTAGTCTAAATTTTTGTGAGTTGTATTTTTTACATATTAATGCCTTATTCTGCATGATCATATTCTACATCCCTTAATCACCCAATACCTAAACTTAACAACTACCTTACTAACTATTAATAAGCAGTAATTATGAGTTTATTGAGGCAAAAGTCAGAGTTAAGAGTAAGAATTGGACCCTAAACTAAAGTGTGACCACAGTTTTTAAATCAGCATTTAATTTTTTTTGGAATAAATGATCTAGACCTAATGGCATCATGATATCACGATATCACATGAAAATGAAAGCCCCATCAGTGGCATATTTCTTTCTGAGTGAGTTCCCCTTTAAACCTGCGTCAGTGAAGGTGACTTTTACTGAGCAGAAACACTTTATAAGAGGAGATGTAGCGTGCCAGCAGAACCACCCTGAAGATCTCACTCATTACACATGACGATGGTAGTCAAACTTCCTTTGTTTACACTTCCCGACACAAAAGTAAAGGCCGAGCGTTTCTCACCTTTGCTCTGTGTAGTTTAACGGCACTGTTACCCATCCAGTCGACAGGCTCTCACTTCCTAGCAGAGGGCAGGAGGTCTCGTTGTGCCGGCCTGTAGACACACAACAAAGAGAATACTGCTTTCTGTCTCTTTGCAGGTTGTCACGGTCCCGCTACATTCTGACTGGGTGTCCCAACAGTGAGCCGCCTCTGCTTTCAATAAGCAAACCCCAGTCAGCATTTGGACAATGTTATTGCTGTCATAAACATAACAGAGTAATGTTTTAATGTTTAGATGTAAGACATTTCGAGGGGGTTTGTACTTCAGATGTTGGAACAAATAAACTGTAAAGAGACTGTAACGCTGAACCAGCTGTCGGCTGGAGAGCTTTCACTGCCGTAAGACAATAACGGGAATTAATTGTATAATCCCAAAAGGAAATAAAAATATCTCTTTTATATCTCTTTGTTTCTTTCTTATAGACAGCAAATTGAGACCGTTGCCTATAAGCAGATGTTCAACTTAATGTTTTATGGCTCTTTTAACATCTGGACATACAGTTGGAAATGAGTCCGTTGGCTAATACTGGAACATTTACAATATTAATGAGTATTGTCCTTATAAATAAAGTCAAAGCAAACTTGAAAAAATGGTACCTAGAATCTCCTATACACTGTAAAAACGTATATGATCAATAAGTTACGACAACGTATATTTTCACATTGCTTTTACGTGCAATTTTCAACTTTTTTATAATGTATACAAGATTCAACTAAACTTTTTAAGTCAGTTTAATGTAATTTAAGTTGAAATGACTTAAATCATTTAAGGCAGCAACTTTGTAGACTGTAAGTCTCAACAATGTAGACTGTAAACATAATTTTTTCAAATTTGCAAATAACACAAAGATTATTGGAGTTAGCTTTACAAGGAAATACTTGTTCAATCTTTATACTTCCATGTTCCATGTTTAATTGAATGCGTTACATGGCATTTATTTGTGAAATTTAGCAATTTCTGAGTATCAAAGTAAATCCTACACCAAACTTTTTTATCAGTGTTCTCAGATAAATACTCAGAGATTTCAAAGTAAATGCAAACATTTTGCAGAGATCTATAGAGACAAAGATCACAATGAAACATCATAAGGTCTTCTGAGCTATGAAAGAGCAATCTATGAGCAATTCTTGGGATTTATTGGCATAATATTGGCATTGGCCATATTAAACTGTGGCAATAATGTCAAAAAATTTCACCAAGTGCAAATAGCGCTCCTTGTTGGCAAGTGCTATTCACACTAGCTCCGCCTAACAATGCCTGGTTGGGCCACACAAGAAAAAAAAAAAAATAACGCACATATTTCCACCTCTTCAGTGGTGCAGTCAGTAAAGTGTAAAGCCTTGTTTATACTCGGAGCGTCCGCACGAGCGCAAGGGTGCACGCGGCACAAATTACGTCAACGCAGAGCGGGCAGTCGTGCGCGTTAAATGCGCGAGACCCCATTTTGCGTGGCGGTGTGCAGCTCATTTTTTGTAACTTTTCGTGCGGCTAGGCGAGTTCTAGGCGAATCTAGACGAACATGACGTCTCATCACACCGGCACCCAGTTTGCACGTACAAATTAGTTGCTTATATTTACAAATTGAGCCTACAAAAGCAGAAATAAGCCATTTTATTGAAAGTAAAGATCCATTTTTAATAAAAAAAAGTTAATGAAACTAAATGAAAATGTTTAGTGAAATGAGGAAACATTTAAGAGATCGTTAATTTAGTTGTATACATGTGTACATACATTGTGTTATCATGTCAGAAGTAATAATATCAAGGTTTACTGAGTTTTACACAATTCTTTTGTAGTGTGGTTTTTGGTGAAGTGTACTAAAATAAATAGTCACCTGCATTCCTACCTACATTCTTCTACTTCTTCTGTTTCCTGATGGTTTATAGAACAATTACTCCGAGTTGCCCTCTGTCGTTTCAAATAATAGTACAACGGCAAGCGCGTCAAGTATAAACTAAACGCCTCATCCGTTTGGCGAAAGTATAAACAAGGCTTACGGCTTAAGGATCTTGGTTTTAATGCGATCGACCCGGGTTCGAATCCGCCTTTTGCCGAGCTCGCTCTTCTCCCTTTTTCCATCACATATCACATTTACTTTCAATAAAAATTAAGAAAATGTCCTAAAAGTGGGAATAAAGTTCCTAACGAAATGTTTAATGATATTAAAAACATTTATTGGGTAGGGTTAGGGATTGGTGAAGGGAGGGCTTTTATTGTCCTATTAAGGTGGCATCCATTTAATAATTTGAATAAATATAATCATTTACACTCTATGTTATTATTACATCCTGTTAATGTACAACAATACTGAGGTGCAAAAAGTAGCCTATTGGTACGTTCAAGTAATGTCGTAAAGATCGTATTTACGAGTTGACGCACATGAACGCCACCACAAAATCGTAAATACCAGTGGGAAGTTCAGAATTTTCTTTAAGCCCCGATCTGTACGAGTTGGGGCCGTGTCAGTGAGAAACATGGTGGAATCAATTGATGCAACGTCTGTACACTCAAAATGCTGGGTTAAAAATAACCCAAGTTGGGTTGAAAATGGACTAACCCAGTAATTAGGTTGTTTTAAGCAAACATTTAACCCAACCGCTGGGTTAAAACCACCCAATTGCTGGGTTAGTCCATTTTCAAGAGTGTAGTTGAATATAACAGGTATTTAGCAGTGACACTGTCAGGCTTTGTCATTTACAACAAAGTAAGCTAGCATTGTAATATAACAATTAGCCTAATATATAACGATACAGTGGCTTCATAGATTAATAAAAAAAAAAAGATTCAAACTCACCTGATGCGCACTCTTTGTTCTTCATTTTCTATAAGCAGAGTTAATAAACCTTGCTGTATTTTCGTGAAATTCATTAAAAGAAGGTACACCGCCATCTTGCTCTGACCAAATCGACTTGAACGCATGAGGTCGTAAACACGACTTCTCACCTCGTAAATAAGAACATCCCAGGAGGACTTGAACGCACCTTATGTATCTGTCAAAATAATATTTAAAGAACAACCACTTGAAATAACATCAGCGTGATAAAAACTGCCTAAAATGACAGAAACCATCTTTGGGAAAAATGTATTTGTCATGTAATTTGATTGTTTAGTTTGTCTATGTCCCATTACAATTCATGGAGGGCAGGGTTTATGAGCTATACTGCATCCGGCCACCAGGCGATCCACACTCCAATCCAGAGTGGGGGCAGTAATGTAACAATTTTTGCTAACAACCACAACAGGCAAAAGAACAGAAGAAGAGACAATCTACGCACCATCCCAAAACATTTACATTTATGCATTTGGCACACGCTTTTATCCAAAGTGACTTACAGTGCCCTTATTACAGGGACAATCCCCCTGGAGCAACATGGAGTAAAGTGCCTTGCTCAAGGACACACTGGTGGTGACTGCTGGGATCGAACCAGCAACCTTCTGCGTATCAGTTCTAGGGTTTAACCCACTGGACCACCGTCTCACAAAACAAGAGTTCAGATGTATTTAAGAGCTTGCTAGTAGCCTATATATGCGGAGATTCCATTCATTTTTGTGACGCACTCCACTAACTTCACGGAAAAGGAAATCGAGATTGCAGAAAGTGCCATCCTGTTTTTTTTCTTTATTTTACAAAAGCACAATGTTTGTTTTTATTGTGAGTGTATTCTCTACAGTTTCGAATGATGTCTTACTCTTATTTGACCATAAATTACGGAGTATTTTAAGTTGTTTCCGCTGTTTTAATGAGACAGAAACATTTGGCATTGTGCCGATTTGTGTCGTGGAAGTCCAGTGATGATATGCGTGTCCTGGAAATGGGAAGCCTCAGGCACCGCTTCACTCACTGTCTCCTCTTGGAAAGGTATGGCTCTTTTTCTCCTTCTCGCTCATCTTCCTGTGATTTCTTGAAAAAACGCAATATTGAACTTTGTGCATTCGCCATTGTCACCGCATGTTAATGAACTCGCACGCAAATAAAATTAAATCATAGGCAACGCACAACACGTTAATCAAACCATTAAGTTTAAAAACAGCTGTTGCATTTCACCACACATCATTAGTCAATCGATCAATTACAGTAACAAATCAACAATTAGTAAATGTGAATGTGTACCAAACTCGTATCGAACCGCGACTTCTGTGTACCGCTCCACCCGTAATCTCTATAAAGTGGACATCCACTCATGTCATGTGTTTGAGATTCACTCGACCCTGAAGATGTGAGGTGATGTGGAACAGACTAATGTCAAACATGCATGATATTGAATAAGGATGAGACTCTGCTGACAGAGACATTTTGGCAAAGGTTTGAATTATCAAATGAAGATTTCCTTTTGAATGCTTCCAAGGCAAAGGTTTCTCTTCCCTTCTTAAACATTAATAATGTGACATATTGGATTTTGGAATGTATTATTTCACAGAGAATCACATTTTGGCTTGTTTCAGAGAGTATTTTGTCAGGATGATCGCTATTGTCTTGTTCTTAAAGCATCAAACACATAAAATAGAGTTGTGTCTGGCTGAGAATGATTGTTATGAATGTCTAGAGGAAGTGTTTCTTCATGAGGTCACTATTGGATTACTTTGGGGTTTTTTTTGTTGCATGGATTACATGCACATGTTCACATGTATTGGTATACAGACTCAACTGGATGGTCTTGATGAATATTGCAAAATGATTATATCCCTAGTGCTGGGCAATTCTCTTTAAAATGCTGTAAACAAAAGAATGTTTTTGTATGCCCTGTAGAAACCATTGCTATAATGACTTCTTTCCCTAATTTGCCATAAGCCACACAGTAAAAACCATATGCCACAGTGAATCTCTAAAACAAACATTAAAAGTTAGATATCCAGCAAAGCTATGCTGGGACTGTGACATCCCATATTATACTTAATTGCAACCAAATGGCAGTGAGTAAAAGTCGAAAATCCTCCGACCACCTGTTCGCTGAACTGTTTATGTTTAACCAAAAATAGAGCCAGACCCAGAAGATTGCTCCCTCATCCCCTAACAACCTGGACTGCAAGAAATAAAAACGTCTCATGAGTAAAGTTTGACAAAATTATTGAAATATCATTATAATGCAGGAAGTGGATCAAGACAGGGCCGTGCACCATTCAGAATTGAATTGCCTTTTAAATTCACAAAGGCAAAGATAATCTGAATATTAAAAAAGTAGAATTAAAATAGAATGTGATTCAAAGAAATTTAAATCTAAATTATAATATAAACCATTTACACTCATGGGATATTTCAACAAACAAACAAACAAACAAACAAACAAACAAACAAACAAACAAACAAACAAACAAATAAATAAATAAATAAATAAATAAATAAATAAATAAATAAATAAATAAATAAATAAATAAATAAATAAATAAATAAATAAATAATGCTATTGCTAGTTAGAGGTAGGTCACTAAAATTTCGACATGCCTGTGTGCATATGGATAATAAATATTTAAATCTAAATATTCACATAAACCATTTACATACACTTAATATATGGAGTATGTCCACAAACAAACAAACAAACAAACAAACAAACAAACAAACAAACAAACAAACAAACAAACAAACAAACAAACAAACAAACAAACAACAAATCAAACAAACAACCATACAAACAAACAACCAACCAAACAAACAAACAACCAACCATACAAACAAACAACCAACCAAGCAACCATACAAACAAACAACCAAATAAACCAACCAACCATACAAACAAACAACCAACCAAGCAACCATACAAACAAACAACCAAACAAGCAAATAAACCAACCAATCAACCATACAAACAAACAACCAAATAAACCAACCAACCATACAAACAAACAGCCAACCAACCAAAGAACCAACCAAACAAACAGCCAACCAACCTATCAAACAACCATACAAACAAAAAACCAACCAATCAAACAACCAACCAACCAACAAACCATACAAACAACCAACCAACCAAACAAACAAACAAACAAACAACCAAACAAAACAAACAAACAAACAAAAAAAAAAACAAACAAACCAACAACCAAACCAATCATACAACCAACCAACCAACCAACCAAACAAGCATACAAAAAACAAACAGACAAAAACAAACAACAAACAAACAAACAACAAACCAACCAACCAACCATACAAACAAAACAACAACAACAAACCAACAAACAAATAACAATCAAACCAACCAACCATACAAACAAACAAACAAACCAACAAACAAACAAAACCAAACAACAAACTAACAAACAAACCAACCAACCATATAAACAAAAAAACAACAACCAAACAACAAACCAACCAAAGAAAGAAAGAAAGAAACAAACAAACAAACAAACAAACAAACAAACAAACAAACAAACACACCAACAAACACACAAATAAATAAAGGGCACTAACTGCTCAGGGGGGCACCACAAGAAAACTCTCTCTTCCCCGGGCACTAATGATACCCGTCATTTGCGACCGCCGCGACCGCGGGCATCATAAAGTGATCGCGCATAGGGCATTAAAACAGCCAACAGTACTGATTACTCGTGTCATGTTTAATCTGTTCTGGTTTGGTTTTCAGAGACTTTTAGTTTGCTTCTCTTGGTTTCCTGTGTTCCCGCTCAACATTTGTTGTCATGGTTATTCATTATATTATTAATGTGCACACCTGGTTATCATTGAGTTGGTTATCCTGTGTATTTAAGATCTTCAGTTTCCTCAGCTCTGGCTATGTTTCAGGACACACGGATTCTCTCTTTCCTGTTGTTTAATTAAAGTTACTCTACTGTTTGAACGGATACCTTTCTCTTCGTCATCCTTTGTGGATCCTATCGTGATAAAAAGACAGAATGTCATGTTTTAAAAATTAAACTTGCATTAAAATTTACATGAGAAATCTCACCATACCACATCAGGAACCCACACATAATTATCCTATTTTAAAGTGAAAAATATCCTATGTGACCGAGATTAATGAGAGAATACTGAGAGAAGAGGGAAATCACCTTGACTACTTAAATTTGACTTAGCTATATTCAAATGAAGCCTCACCTATATAGATCAGAAACACATTGACATTGATTGCATGAATCAGGTTTCCGCTCTAACGCTGTACTTGCCTCCCGGTTTGGCGCGTTGTGCATGTTTCTGTTGCCACTGCTGAATGAAAAAGAGAGAGGATAATCTTTGTTCCATCTGGGACTGGTCAGACAGCAGAATTACAGCACACAGCTATCCAAAAAGTGTAATCATTTCAAGAGAGTCAGAGGGAGACAGATCTGTGTGTCTGACACCTTTACACAGACTCTGTCCAGGCAGGAAGATTTACAGCTCTAATCAAAAAAATCGCCCACATTTGCAAATTGTGCATGAGAGGTAGTCTCGCGTAGCACGCCTTTTGATTAATGGTATAAAGTCTGGTGCACATTGAAGCCGATTCTGGCCAAGAATCACCCACTTACACTGAAAGAGACTGACTGACATGTGAAGTGACCAACAACAGTTTGTTTTGTTTAGGGGTCTGGCCTTTTTGTTGGTAACACATTATCACTATTAACTCCTAAATTATTCATTAATAACTCCTTTTATAAACTCCTATTTACTGTATTAATAGTAAGGTAGTTTTTGTAGAGTTTAAGTTTAGGTATTGGGTATAGAGTTAAAGGGATAGTTCACCCAAAAATGAAACTTCTGTCATCATTTACTCACCAAGTTGTTTCGAAACTCATATGAACTCTTTCTTCTGAACACGAAATAAGATGCTTTGAAGAATATGGGGAACTAAACAGGGAAAAAAAATACAGCTGGGGAAAAAAAAAATACTATGGAAGTCAATGGAGTCCATCAACTGTTAGGATACCAATATTCTTCAAAATATTGTCTTTTGTGTTCAGCACAAAACTAAAAAGTTTTGGGTGAACTATTCCTTTAAGGGATGTAGAATATGATCATGCAGAATAAGGCATTAATATGTGCTTTATACATACTAATAAACAGCCAATATCCTAGCAATATCTTTTTGCTAATAAGCAACTAGTTAATAGTGCGTTCTGAACCCTAAAATAAAGTGTGCAATTTTTTATATTTTTTTATATTACAAATCTTGTTTGCCTTTTGGAATTTGAAGATCAAGGTAAATTGTACTTAATTTGTCTTCCTGGAAACATGTAAATATCTTCTGTTGCATCTGAAGCCCAGTACTAAATGAAAAACATATATATTTAAACAAAATAAGACAAATTTGGACGATGCTCTTAATGCATCGTGTTTCCTTCTGGAGCATCAGTGAATGTGTGAACCATTTTTTAATAGTTGCGTTTGAGACCCTCAATCGTCCTCAGATCTCAGAATCATCCAGTCACTGCTGGAAAGGGTGAACATATGCAAAAGATGCAGTTTTTGGAGATTTGTAGGACCTGGAGGATTTTTCTGAAGAACATTGTGCAGTTTAAATTATCAGGACAAACAATAGAGTCAAGAACAACCATCATATAGCACACACACAACCGTGGATCATCAGGGAACGACACACACAGCCGTGGATAATCAGGGAACGACACACACACTCACACATACACACACACACGCATCCATGAATCATCAGGGAACGACACACACTCTCACACACACACACACACACACACACACACACACACACACACACACACACACACACACACACACACACACAGCCGTGGATCATCAGGGAACGACACACACACTCACACACACACACACGCATCCATGAATCATCAGGGAACGACACACACTCTCTCTCTCTCACACACACACACACACACACACACACACACACACACACACACACACACACACACACACAGCCGTGGATCATCAGGGAACGACACACACACACACACAGCCGTGGATCATCAGGGAACGACACACACACTCACACACACACACACATGCATCCATGAATCATCAGGGAACGACACACACTCACACACACACACACACACACACACACGTGGATCATCAGGGAACGACACACACACACACACACACACACACAGCCGTGGATCATCAGGGAACGACACACACACACAGCTGTGGATCATCAGGGAACGACACACACACACACACACACTCACACACACACACACAGTCGTGGATCATCAGGGAACGACACACACACACACACACACACACACACAGCCGTGGATCATCAAGGAACAACACACACTCACACACATACAGCCGTGGATCATAAGGGAACGACACACACACACACACACACACACACACACACACACACTCAGCCGTGGATCATCAGGGAACGACACACACACACACACACACACACACACAGCCGTGGATCATCAGGGAACAACACACACACACACAGCCGTGGATCATCAAGGAACAACACACACTCACACACACGCACACACACACAGCCGTGGATCATCAGGGAACAACACACACACACACACAGCCGAGGATCATCAGGGAACAACACACACACACACACACACAGCCGTGGATCATCAGGGAACAACACACACACACACACACACAGCCGTGGATCATCAGGGAACAACACACACACACACACAGCCGTGGATCATCAGGGAATGACACACACACACACACACAGCCGTGGATCATCAGGGAACAACACACACACACACACACACAGCCGTGGATCATCAGGGAACAACACACACACACACACAGCCGTGGATCATCAGGGAATGACACACACACACACACACAGCCGTGGATCATCAGGGAACGACACACACATACACACACACACACACACACACAGCCGTGGATCATCAGGGAACAACACACAGGATTAAGAATCAAGGGTTCATAATCGTTTGAACGGTCATTTTAATAAAATGTCTTGTGGACGATATGTAAACATATTTTATGTAAAATATCATATTCAGGACAGCACTAAATAAAAAATAACATGCATTTTGTATGATCCCTCTTATTTTGTTCAAATTATTCACATTTTCACAGATTCTGCAAGCGGTTCACATACTTTTTCTTGCCACTGTATATATATACAGTCATGCAACTATAGAGGGTTACCACAGGGCACAAGCTGATTGGCCTCTGCTGATCCTGCAGCCAATGAGATCGCCTGCTCAACATTTAAAATTGTTTGCTGTAAGCTAGTCAGATCTGAACCCCTCCACCTCCCCAGCTCCACATGCCTAGATCTGCTATGGGATTTATGCATGTCAGTTTATGCAGCAGCAGCAGCAGCACATCTTACATGCTCACAGCAACATTTCCATATTCAACAACATGCTAAAACTATTTTGAGTGTTCAAAAATGTTATACTGTACATTCACCTAAAGGATTATTAGGAACACCACACTAATACTGTGTTTGACCCCCTTTCGCCTTCAGAACTGCCTTAATTCTACGTGGCATTGATTCAACAAGGTGCTGAAAGCATTCTTTAGAAATGTTGGCCCATATTGATAGGATAGCATCTTGCAGTTGATGGAGATTTGTGGGATGCACATTCAGGGCACGAAGCTCCCGTTACACCACATGCCAAAGATGCTCTATTGGGTTGAGATCTGGTGACTGTGGGGGCCATTTTAGTCCAGTGAACTCATTGTCATGTTCAAGAAACCAATTTGAAATGATTCGATCTTTGTGACATAGTGCATTATCCTGCTGGAAGTAGCCATCAGAGGATGGGTACATGGTGGTCATAAAGGGATGGACATGGTCAGAAACAATGCTCAGGTAGGCCGTGGCATTTAAACGATGCCCAATTGGCACTAAGGGGCCTAAAGTGTGCCAAGAAAACATCCCCCACACCATTACACCACCACCACCAGCCTGCACAGTGGTAACAAGGCATGATGGATCCATGTTCTCATTCTGTTTACGCCAAATTCTGACTCTACCATCTGAATGTCCCAACAGAAATCCAGACTCATCAGACCAGGCAACATTTTTCCAGTCTTCAACTGTCCAATTTTGGTGAGCTCGTGCAAATTGTAGCCTCTTTTTCCTATTTGTAGTGGAGATGAGTGGTACCCGGTGGGGTCTTCTGCTGTTGTAGTCCATCCGCCTCAAGGTTGTGCGTGTTGTGGCTTCACAAATGCTTTGCTGCATACCTCGGTTGTAACGAGTGGTTATTTCAGTCAAAGTTGCTCTTCTATCAGCTTGAATCAGTCGGCCCATTCTCCTCTGACCTCTAGCATCAACAGGGCTTTTTCTCCCACTGGACGGCCGCATACTGGATGTTTTTCCCTTTTCACACCATTCTTTGTAAACACTAGAAATGGTTGTGCGTGAAAATCCCAGTAACTGAGCAGATTGTGAAATACTCAGACCGGCCCGTCTGGCACCAACAACCATGCCACGCTCAAAATTGCTTAAATCACCTTTCTTTCCCATTCTGACATTCAGTTTGGAGTTCGGGAGATTGTCTTGACCAGGACCACACCCCTAAAGCAACTGCCATGTGATTGGTTGATTAGATAATTGCATTAATGAGAAATTGAACAGGTGTTCCTAATAATCCTTTAGGTGAGTGTATATTCAGATGAAGAAACGAAGACAGCAGCTTTGTATTTCACAGTTATCCGTGCAACGTCTGTTGAGTGCAATACTTCCCATGTAGACACCGGTCAAACATTTTGTGCATGCGGTTTTGTCACCCGGTTGTACACAAACACACAAGCTTCACATGATCGATAGTACCGACCCTCCCTTCATCAATTACTGTAATTGATTTCTAAGAAACTAAGCAGTCTGGCAGTCTACTCTTAACCAGATCCGCAGTCCCGGTCTGCAGGGATCAGATACACTGAACAGACTCCAGCGAGATGCATCCATGCATGCCACAGACATCGACTACACTAAACCAATAGCGGAGAGGAAAAGTACTCAGGCCCCCTGGAAAAGCCATCAGAGCCACAGACCTGTTCTGTCCTCGGGAAAGGCCGCTGTCTGTTTCAGCTCCGTACCACAGAGTGACCTTAAAGTAGCTAGATACCTTCTCATCAGTCCTGTTTCCTAAGGAGGACATCATTATTTTAACCCAGGATACCCTAATTACTCTGCTCAGGGGCCACTTTTAGAAAATCTGGGGTGACCAGGGTAATATTAACCATAATTGGTTTTCATTTGACTGAGCATCGTATTCGTATCACTCATTCATCATAAATGTAGTTTTAATAATGATTTTCTCATTTTCCAGAGCCAATTTAATCAAAATTAATTTAAACTAGGGCTGTCAATTTAACACTTTAACTGTGATTAATTTAATAAAAAGTAAAACAATTTAAAAAAGAATTACACGCAATTATGCCCTGCTACCCATGTAGGAGTTCAACAATCAATTATTGGTCTTTTGATTAACGGTTTAAAAAGTAATGTATGTTTTTTTTCTTCTTTTCTCTATAAACATGTCATTCTTAACATAAACCTAATCTATTTAAGAAACAAGTTAAACCAAATTCTGTGGTCTCATAACTACTGGATAGTGGTTTATAGGAATCAGCACATGGGCAGATTTCACTATCAAAAGCCTTAAAGGCGTCATATAAGATGTAAAATAAGTCTCTGATGTCCCCAGAGTGTGTATGTAAAGTTTTAGCTCAAAATACCCCACCGATAATTTTTTATAGCATGCTAAAATCTTCACTTTTTGAGTGTGAGCAAAAACATGCTGTTTTTGTGTGTCCCTTTAAATGCAAATGAGCTGCTGCTCCTGCCCCCTTTCAGGAAGAGGGCGGAGCTTCAAGAGCTTGTGTGAGCAGCTCCGATTACCTCACGCACACACACACACTGAACATGACAGAAACTGTTCAGCCTTTTATGATCAAACCGGAGTCGGACAATGATGGAGAGACTGCAGAAGAAGAGACAACATGTAGAACGAGACTGAAGGGATAGAGGATGAGTTTATGAGTTAACCATCTTCAGTCATCGGTTAGCATATTCTGTCATGATGATCTCTAAAGCGCTGGTGTGGGGTAAGATGAGCCAGAGAATATCTGCTGCTGAAGAGAGAACAGGGATAGTTTAGTGTAATTACGGTTATAACTGATGATGTCATCTTGCGTTATGACATGCGTCTGCATTTGTGTTCGTACTGTATCAATAAATGTGAGAGACGGACGACAGCTTGAGCGACTCTTCCTCTTCTCCACATGTTCCCGGGGGCGGGGTTATGTAAATGTTAGGGGTAGTGATGTCACTGACTCGTTGTAGTCCCTACCAGCCGTTTGTTGTAGTCCTTAAAGAGAGATTTCTGTAGAAGAAAATATCTCCCTTTGCTTTGAGCTTTGAGCGTCGTAACTTTGCAGATGTTGTTTATGCTCAAA